>JAANYP010003239.1:0-352500 GCA_020465985.1 Centrapalus pauciflorus | reverse complement strand
ATGTATGTATCATGTTATTTAGACGACAAAAAAAAATTCACAAGTTTTCAATTTTAATTTTCAAAAAGATGTTTTCAGATTTAATTTTTTTTTTTAAATAAGTATAAATTCTGAAAATGAGCCTTCTAAACATGATTTTGTAATTCTGAAAACTCATTATTGAAAATAAATTAAAGTTGTTTCAACAGTTAACTTATAAATTTTAAGAAGAAAAATTTTATGAAAATGATTTTTTAAAAAAATAAGCTAATAAACGTATTTTCATAAACTTTTGTTTTTAATAAAACCAAAACACGAAAATGTTCCTCTGATATCTTCTGTAACTCTTTATGTTAATAGTGTCCAGCTTTAAAAAAGGTTAACCAAAAAATCACTTGCCACCAATGTTTAGCTTCATCTAGGAGATTGATTTGATCTGGAATGCAACTAACAACATCAAACCAGCATTTAAATCCCACTTAAAATTTTATCAACAATAACACTATCTACTCCCGTATAATAAGAAAAAGACTAACACATAAAAACATTGTGCTCCGGAACAATTCAAAAATCAAAATGTCATTTGAATACGCTTTAAACTTCCGATCAAGTAATCCAGCCAACCAGTTTCGTTCTAGCAAAGTTACGATTTTGTACTAATATGTCCCAAAAATAAATAACCCTAATCCAAGAACTGCTGAACTGCCCATCTAAAACACTTTGGAACATATCCAAAGATGGAAAATGAAATTTTTAAAAAGAACAAACATGGACTATGTGATGAACAAACATTAGTTGAGCTCGGTACATCAACAATTGAAATTGGTGATTGCACTTAGCAACCTATAAGAATCATCAAATGACTCAAGAACACTCTGGCATTTGCTAAGATACCCAAACTAAAATTCTACACAAGTAATTATGAATGCCTAAAAAATCACAAACCAAATGGCACCCATCAAGTACTTAAATATTAAAAAAAATAACCCTTTTCACAAAGCATGATCCATCAAACAAATACCTAAGAAACTAAAACAAACCCACACTACTGAGATATACTTCCAAGAATAGGCCTCATGCAAATCTATAAAAATCAAAATAAAAAAATACGAACTATAATGAAAATGTACAAGCAATTTAACATGTTGTTAGATGTGATATTTTAGAAGCGAATCCAATTTCAAATGTTAGTACCCTGCTTCGACTTAGAACTGTCTAATTAATAAAAAACGATTCTTTAAGAGGCAGTAATCCTGTGACTATCTAATTACATAGAAAATCAGATAATTTGTTTCATAGTTGCTTTGACATAGCTCGTTATTATTTGGTGAAGTTAAATTCTACTTGCAGACAATTATAAATGCAGATAACAACTAAATCATGCTCGTCAACTAAAAAACACAATAAAAATCAAGCTAAAAACAACATCTTAAACATTCATCCAACCCTTATTGTAGATGATATAATCAAACAACACATGGCTGCTAGTTTATGAATAATCACGAATTCATGATGTATTGAATAACTAAAACATTCATAGTCTGCAATTTAAAAACAACCTCCACGATCAAGGTTTGACACAAAATAACTACGAAATCGAAAATCATAATTTCATAACATGTAAAGAAAATTCGATGATTATCAAATTCAACACATCTCAAGCCTTCTGGTAAACATAGGTAAGCCCACACTTACCACAATAGTGCCTATCAAAATGATTAGCCATGAAAGTTCCAGCTCCGCACTCGGCGTTAGGGCACTCTTTCCTCAACCTCTGCACCTTTCCCGAATCATCCACCTTGTAGAACTGCAACACGCTCAACTTCACCTTCTTATGCTTGTGCTTGATCTTCTTTGGCTTGGTGTAGGTCTTCTTCTTGCGCTTCTTTGCGCCACCACGAAGGCGGAGGACAAGATGAAGAGTTGACTCTTTCTGGATGTTGTAGTCGGCTAGGGTTCTGCCATCCTCGAGCTGTTTTCCGGCGAAGATGAGTCTTTGCTGGTCCGGTGGGATGCCCTCCTTGTCCTGAATCTTTGCCTTCACATTGTCGATCGTATCGGATGACTCTACCTCCAACGTGATCGTCTTACCCGTTAGGGTTTTCACGAAGATCTGCATTTTCGGCGATTCCTGGTAAATTCACAAGCTAGGGTTTGAAATGCATCGGAAAAGAAAACTTTATAGGACTAGGGCTTCTATCACATAATGGGCTTTAAGTGGGCTTTATGGGCTTAAATCCGCCTTCCTTTGTTAATAATTCTTTTTTTACTTATGAAACAAAAATGGGCTAAGGTTTTGTTTCAAACCTTCAAACCCAATGTTTATAAAGGCAGGGATGTTTCACGATTTTTTCAAGGTCCTCAAAATCTATAAATTGGATTCCCTCTCTTCGAAGTCTCCAACATGAAGGTGTGTTTCTCTCTCTTCGAAATCTTTTAAATCGATTTTTAGGATTTTATTTGCACTATGTTTGGTATAAAACGTAGCCTTAATTCTCTGTACCAAACGCACCCTTGAAGATTTTTTTTCAAGTTTTCATCTACATTGAAGACGAAGATGAAACTAAATATTGATTAATACTTGTTCAAAACATTGGTTTTTTAATACGACTGTTCGTGTTCTTTTCAATCAAAAGAAGATCAAAATATCGATTATTTAAAAATAAAAAGTAAACATATAAATAAAAGTTATTCTAAAAATACAAGAATAATGTTTTTATTTGTTATGGTTATTATTTATCAATCCTTAAAATATAAATAAATTGTAGTTCGTTTTTTAAAATTCTTTTAAAATTTTTATTTCTAAATTTATATATAAAAAAGTCAACCAATTATACATACTATAATTTGACTCAATATTCTTATAGATAAAATTGTTGGATCGCATCGGTAAACAATCCCATGGGAACCCGATTAAAAGGGTCCGGACCAAGTAAAATATAGGATTGGCTCGGTGACCGATCCTACGATCCTACGAACGCTCCCACGATCTTACGTCCGATCTTGTAAAAAGACGATCCAATACCGATCTTACTCGAACTCACTTAAAAGAATCGACCAATCTTACGATCTCGTGATCTTAACAACCATGGTTTTTACAATTATCTTTTAGTTGTCAAATATTTAATAATTTTGTATAATATGTATTTTTCATAAAATATTTTAATAAATATACATATAAATAAGTATAGATGATATAAGATTTAGATTTATTATGTTTTAATAAATTAGTGTTTAAATAAATATACATATAAGATAATCTTGAATTGATTTTAAAATTATGAGTTGTATTTCTCTTTTATTTTAATATAAAGTTTTATTTATTTTTTGTGGTGTAAAATGGAAGCTACATGTATAAATTTGATGTTCTCCGTTATTATTTGTACATAGATTTGTATTATTACTTTATATTTACTTTTTAAATATTTAATATTGTTTCTACATTCCGTTTTTATTTATTATATTTTAATAAAATTATACACACACATAATATATAATGGATATGGATTTAAACTTTATCTAAATATCGTTGTTAAATATTTCTTATTATGTAAATAAATATTGATGATAGACATTTAGATTTAAATTTATTTAGATTAAAAAGATAATAAAATTAAAAAAAAATAATATTTTCATGCATTGAAATAGTGTCACGTAACAAATTTACTCAATCTTATTTATATAAAAAGATTCATAAATTTTTATTTTAATTGATATATTTGATACATAACGTTTATAAATTTTATTACAATAAATAAAAAATGTCACGATATCTTTTAATTTATTTAGAATAAATAATTTGTAAATATCTTTTAACTACATAACTTATATTATGCAACACTTATGTCATACAACTGTTCTTATGTGAATTGATATATGTTCATGGAATATATGAGAATTGTGTATGTGAGTTGATTGGAAATCGTCTGTGAAATAAACGAGAACTACAATGCATTGTACATATGTGAATCGATGTAATATGGTCAGTGAAATAATTGATTAATATAGTACATTGTGTATGTGTCTTTATACACACACACGCACATATAGAGTCAGTATTTATGGAAAAACATATGCATCGAGAACCAAAAAAAGAACCGACCACAATCCTTAGATTAAATGATCATTGGTGCGTCACGCTATGCACGTATTTGGTATGCATAGTGTTATTTTGGGAAAAATAATATATTTAGTCAACTCAATTTTAAATTTTATATTTATTAGAGTATTTCAAGTAATAATTACATATTAAATGCTAATAATACATTTACAAATTTAATAAATTCAAAAGAAAAAAAAATTAAACAAATATTATTTATCTAAAACGTTCTTCAAAACACAATCATCGGATATATCTTCAAACACGATACATCTTTATCAGATTCATCAGATTGTTTTTCAAACACGATGCACATTCATCGGCTTTATTGGATTCATCTTCAAACACAATGCATCTTTATCGGATTCATCTTCAAACACGACCATCTTCATAAACACGACGCATTGGATTCATCTTTCATAAAAGTCAGATAAACACAATTTATATTTCAAAGTTTTCTATTAACAAGATGCATAAAAAAAACGACAACACCTTCAAAACAAGATCATTTAATCATCATCATCGTCGGAATCATCACCATCTTCGTCGGATCATTGTTGCATCATCATTGCCGGAATCATCATCCTCTTCATCGGTTGGTGGTGGTGGTGTCGTGGCCAAGAAAGATGGATGTCGTTAGTGTGGTGGGCGGTAGAGGGAGAGGGAGAGGGGGGGCCTAGTAAGAGAGATGAGGATGGAGAGAAAGAGGGAGTGAGATTAGAAAATGTAGTTAATGTTTGATTTGTTTCCTAATAATCTTTGAAATTTTTACAAATAAATCAATATCTTTGATTAATTAATGGTAATTATATCAAATATTCCTATGCCCTTAATGCATTTTTAGTTTCCCAAAGTTCTCAATGAATCGAGGTTTCCCATTGTGTGTGTGTGTGTGTATATATCATGATCATCTGTATTCTCTATTCCTTGCCATGCATTATACCACCGTGAAGGGTGTTTATTCCCGTATGATGATGAATTTGGGGATTTGAGCATGACGTCCGTGTGGCTTAACGCATAGTGCAACGTCTGTGTAGTGTAGCACTAGACCAGTACTTGAGAAAAGGGTTGGAAGGTTTGTGTGACATTTGCGTGGCGTAGTGCCAGGACTGGTCGATCAGAGCCCATGAGAAGGGATGGAAGAGAGCGTGGCGTCTGTGTGGCCTAAGACCAGGCGTGGTCTGTATTCTGAGACCACTTGACTCCGTTTGGCGGTGCACGATACTCTTGTGTTTTACTTCCTTGCATAATTGATAATAAAAACATATGTATATGTCTATTATGTTAATATTGCTATTTAAATATGTATATGTCTGTTATATTACAAACAAACTTGGTAACCTTAAGCAATAAAAAAAAAGGTTAATATTGAAAAAACCTTATGGACTTTTATGCAATAAACAATTAAGTCACTAAACTTTTTTCTGAGGATTTAAGTCCTTAAACAAAGTTTGTCTTATTCAAAACTATATATATATATATATATATATATATATATATATATATATATATATATATATATATATATATATATATATATATATATATATATATATATATATATATATATATATATATATATATAACATGCTACCTGCTTAACAGGTAAAACAATTAGTTTCTCAAATAATTTATTATTAAAAAAACCATCTTTCTTTTTCAATTTTCACGATTAAGTCACCGAACTTTCTTTTATCTCATTTAGGTCACTGTACTCTTTACCGGTTAGTGACCTGCTAAACAGGTCAAGTATATAGTTTTAAATAAGATAAAATTTGTCTAGTGACTTAACACCCGGAAAAAAATACAGTGACTTAATCGATAAATACATGAAAGCTCAGAGGGTTTTATCAATATCAACCCATAAAAAATATAAATTTGGTTAATTTTTTTGGCAATTAACCCTATATCTTATGATGTTATCAAACCTATAGGTAAATGATTTAGAGAATCAATTGATGTGTTTAACACACTAGTCTAAAGATATGTTCAAGAATAATGTAACACATGAAACACCTAATGAATATAAATATAGAAAAATTGCTAGCCACATGTTATTTAGGCGTGTATTTAAACATAAACAATAATTCCATTGTGTTTCTTAACCTAACAAGATCAAGATCCCTACAAGTAGGTTTTTAAACATATGGTTGATATATGGAGTGTTTTATTGGATTTTCTAAGGTAAAAGAAAACACTAATGGACTGTTACAGATTTCGGTAGGTCTCCTTACAAGAGTCTGAGTTTAGTCTATGGACACTTGCCCAACAAGTCAATTTCCCATGTAAAATTGATCCTTAAAGGAGGTCATGAGTTCAACTTCTACAGATTTCAACTCGACAGAGTTGCTTGACTTTCAAAAAAAATATCCCATATAAGATTGATCCTCAAAATATCCTAGCCAACTTGGTCACAATGAGGAAAAAAACAGGAAAAAAGAAATAAGATTGATCCTCAAAATAACCTAGCCAACTTGGTCACAATGAGGAAAAAAACAGGAAAAAATATCCCATAATACACTTCTTTCCACAACTTGCATGGTAGGCCCAAATCAAACCAAACAAGCCTAACATCTATCAACGAATCATTAATCCAATAAAAAATGAAGACGTTTGTTGATGTTTGTCTCAAATTTTCATTTTTGAAAAGCAAAATTACATATGTGAATCATGTTTATAAAATAGGAAGAAAATGAACAAAACAAATCTTTTAGACTAGTGCAAAACTGTGTGTAAGCAAAACCAGCAGATCAAACTAGACAATGCTGATGAATTCAACTTCTCAAACCAACAAAGCTAACCTGCTGCCTATCTTCTACAGATGATGAATTCAACAACCAAACATAAACAAACTAACGAAGCTAACCCTGCCTGCATTCTATGTTGGAATGTCCCATAATCAAAACACACTACTAGGTGATGCAACTCTTCTACCTTAACTACCTAATCTAAATGGATCACAAATTCAAATTTAAAACAGATTTGCATAAAAAGTAATTTCATTCTATAGCCAACTGGTATCTTAATTTTAATACTAATGAAAAGACCAATCCCTTATTGACCACATAAAAAACTACCAGTGTGGTACATTCAATAACCCATCTAATAACACTGAAATGATAGAGCAAAGAAAAGAAAGGTAATCTAACAAGCCTGAAATAGATAAATCATAAAACCAAAAGGTCATAAACATTTGCTACAACTGACATGATAGCATACGCTACATATTATGTCTTCTACCAAAATGGTCACAATATCGTTGCTTTGTTAACTTAATTGATTGTTGATCTATTTTGAAATTTAATTCAGTCATCACAAGTTTGCATGACACTAATAGCATCCCAAACCATCCTTCTTCACCAACATAAAAGTTCTTATACAAAATTAACGTATATTAAATAAACAGCCAACCACATCAATAAGAGACATGTATCGACATATAAATCTCATATTCCTCTAATTTCTTCTCTAACTCTCTATATTAATAGTGTCCAACTAAAAAAAGGTTCACCAAATTTGAACCACTTGCCACCCATGTTTAGCTTCATCTAGGAGATTGATTTGATCTGGATTGCCTCAAGTAAACATCAACAGGCTAACAAAGCTTAACCACCAACAAAACAATTTACATTAATACATCTGTCCAGTTAACGGGTCAGTTATCTTCTATCCCTTGGGTCCTGACTCTGGTTTCAAACGGATGAAAACCCCTAAAATATCAATAGAAGACAGGAGTTCAACACCCTTCACCTTCATTCACATCCACTAAAACAAAATCAAACCAGCACGTAAATCCCACTTGAACTTTTATCAATAAGAACACTATCTTCTCCCATAAAATAAGAAAAAGTCCACCACATAAAAACACTGTGCTCTGGAACAATTCAAAAGGTCATTTGAATACGCTTTAAACTTCAGATCCAGTGATCTAGCCAACAAGTTTCGTTCTAGCAAAGTTACGATTTTGTACTAACATGACCCGAAGATGAATAACCCCTAATCCAAGAACTGCTGAACTGCCTCCAATGTTGAAAAATGAAAATTTTATAAAGAACAAGCATGGACTATGCAATGAACAAACATTAGATGAGCTCGGTACATCAACAAATAAAGTTGGTGAGGACACTTAGCAACCTATAAGAATCATCAAATGACTCAAGAACACTCTGGCATTTGCAAAGATACCCAAATTAAAATCAAAAGGTCATTTGAATACGTCTTAAACTTCCGAACCAGTGATCCAGCCAACCAGTTTTGTTCTAGCAAAGTTACGATTTTGTACTAATATGACCTAAAGATGAATAGCCCCTAATCCAATAACTGCTTAACTGCCTTCAATGTGGGAAAATGAAGATTTTAAAAAGAACAAGCATGGACTATGCAATGAACAAGCATTAGATGAGCTCGGTACATGAACAAATAAAGTTGGTGATGGCACTTAGCAACCTATAAGAATCATCAAATGACTCAAGAACACTCTAGCATTTGCAAAGATACCCAAATTAAATTTCTACACAAGTAATTATGAATGCCTAAAATATCACAAACCAGATGGCATCCATCAAGTACTTAACTTAAAAAATACCCCTTTTCACGAAGGGCGATCCATCAAACAAACACCTAAGAAACTAAAACAAACCAACACTATTGAGACATACTTCCAAGGCAAGGCCTCAAGCAAATCTATATAAATCAAAATAATAAAATACGAACTATGATGAAAATGTACGAGCAATTTAACAAGTTGTTAGATGTGATAGGTCAGAAGCGACTCCAATTTCAAATGTTAGTACTCTGCTTCGACTTAGAACTGTCTAACTAATAAATAATGATTATTTAAGCGGCAGTAATCCAGTGACCATCTAATTACTAAGAAAATCAGATAATCAGTTTCATAGTTGCTTCGACATAGCTCCTAGTTATTTGGTGAGGTTAAATTCTACTTGCAGACAATTATAAATGAAGATAACAACTAAATCATGCTCGTCAACTAGAAAACACAATAAATAATCAAGCTAAAAACAACAGCTTAAACAATCATCCAACCCTTATCGTAGATGATATAATCAAACAACACATGGCTACTAGTTTAAGAATAATCACGAATTCATGATGTATTGATTAACTAAAACATTCATAGTCTGCAATTCAAAAACAACCTCCATGATCAAGGTTTGACACAAAATAACTACGAAATCGAAAATCATAATTTCATAACATGTCAAGAAAATCCGATGATTATCAAATTCAACACATCTCAAGCCTTCTGGTAAACATAGGTAAGCCCACACTTACCACAATAGTGCCTATCAAAATGATTAGCCATGAAAGTTCCAGCTCCGCACTCGGCGTTAGGGCACTCTTTCCTCAACCTCTGCACCTTCCCCGAATCATCCACCTTGTAGAACTGCAACACGCTCAACTTCACCTTCTTATGCTTGTGCTTGATCTTCTTTGGCTTGGTGTAGGTCTTCTTCTTGCGCTTCTTTGCGCCACCACGAAGGCGGAGGACAAGATGAAGAGTTGACTCCTTCTGGATGTTGTAGTCGGCTAGGGTTCTGCCATCCTCGAGCTGTTTTCCGGCGAAGATGAGTCTTTGTTGGTCCGGTGGGATGCCCTCCTTGTCCTGAATCTTTGCCTTCACATTGTCGATCGTATCGGATGACTCTACCTCCAACGTGATCGTCTTACCCGTTAGGGTTTTCACGAAGATCTGCATTTTCGGCGATTCCTAGCAAATTCACAAGCTAGGGTTTGAAATGCGTCGGAAAAGAAAGCTTTTATAGGACTAGCCGCCTAGGGCTTCTATGCCAAAATGGGCTTTAAGTGGGCTTGTATGGGCTTAGATCCGTTTTTTTAAATAAAACATTCTTCTTTACCTGGGTTAATTTAAAAACCAAATATTTAACCATGTATAATATAGTAGTTTTATTATTTTAAAACTAATAGAATTAATTTAACTTTAATTAATTACTTATTAAGATCAGTTTTGAATATAATTGATTTGCTTTAAAATATAAATTAAATTTAGTAAATGAATTGACAAAAAGAGAGTGTGACATAACAAATCAAATGAAAACACGACACATGTATATTATTTACTTATTTATTGATACTACGTTTGTTGATCAATGTATTACATGAATATTTAAAATAGAAAATATATTAACTACAAAAAGAAATAAGTTAAGAGTATATTGAAATAATTGTTTAAGAAAATTTGAAAGGAAAAAAAGATTTTTGAATGACATATTTAAATATTTAGTATTTATTAAAAAATAATATATTAAAATATAATGATATGAACTATAAGACGATTTTAACGATTTGACATAATTTTGGTTATTTAAGTTTACGATACTTAAAAACAAAATATGAATTACCATAATTATGATTTCAAGAAATTAAATACAATAAATTTTTATATTTTTATTTCAATTAATTAAGTTGTATAAATGGAAAAACTAAATTAGGCAAATTAGGCGGGAAAATGAGATTTTGTTTTATTAAGAGGATGACAAGTGGCGAAAAAGATTTTGCTGTATTAATATATATTGATTTTATCAAACAAATATGGGCTAACGTCGTTTTACATATTGTCTAATGTTTTGTAATAAATAAATTATTGGGTTAACATCGAAAGAACTCTATATAGTTTTCTTAGTTTTGTGATTAAGTTCTTAAACTATTTTTTTGATTGTTTAAGTCTGTTAACTATTTTTGTCTTATTAAAAAAACTCACTATATTTGCATGTTTTAGTGATTAAGTCACCAAACTTTTTGTTTTATTGGTTGTGTTTTATCTACTCATCCGATAACCGGTCAAAAATATATGTTTTGAATAATATAAAAATAGTTTAGGAACTTAAACAACCGGGAAAAAAAATTTAGAGACTTAATCGTGAAATTGAAAAAAGTTTATAGGGTTTTTCCAGTATAAACCCTAAATTATTCGATATTTTTGTAATGATTTAAGTAGTCAATTTATTTTTAAATTTATATCTTAATCAAAAATATATATCATCATAAATGAGAATTTTTTTACCACATGATTTTCTCAAAATTTTATTAATTATTTTATATATAAAGCCATGAATTTCAAAAATCTATCAAGTATAAATCACATCCTTAGTTCCTTGAGAAAAAAGTTAAAACAAAAAAAAAACCATAAAATTCTTTCATCTTATAATCTTATTTTCCGTTTTTCATCCTTTTTTATTTTCTTTACATTTCGTTCATAAATGTAAAACTTTCATCCGTAAATGGAGAACCATTATTAACGTTCAACGGAAACTGAAGGTGTGTTTGATTTGTTGATGAGTTTAATAACGAGTATTTGTATAGGTTTAAGTATGAAAACAAACGTGAAAAGGAACATAACAAATAAGAAAACCATAAGTGTGGTTGAGTTTAAATTTTTGGTAATCATTTTTGCACATCTAATAATCATTACTTTAACAAATAACATCTAATAGGTTACAAACTTAGTTAACAAACACGGAATTAACGAATTAAATAGTTAACAAATTTAATTGATTGGTATGAATCGGTTTTAACCAAAACCGCCATATGTCGGTACCAAGTCAACAACCAAGTGCAAGTCGGTTCTTCAAATCCTAAAATTCTCCTTCCTCTTCATAAGTGATCACCTAATAACCATGGAAGAATATTAATCTCTGTGAATTATCACCGCCTCACAGGTAACCAACTAACCAATGAATCAGTTCTCAAATCATTTGAATGATTTAGGTTCTAATTTTCTTAAGTTGATTTGATTTCTCTTTGATTTTTGGGGCAGATATAGGAATTTATACTCATGTATGGCTGTAAATGTATAATATGTGTTTAGCTATGATGTATTTGTTCAGATTTGATACTGGTTTTCAATATTAGTTCGTGGAACTGCAATCCGACTTTCAATATCCCTCTCTCTCACATGCGCACAAACACGCACTTCTGCCGCGATTTTCTGACATATTCATCCCATATTTCTTAAGTCTGTGTCTGTTACACTACTCCCTCCCTCAACCATGGATGTTCATTTTTGAATTTTGACTTTCGGATTCAAATAGAAGATCAATATGGTATTTTGCTTTTTACTAGAAGTATAAAACCCTTTTAACTTCTATTTGTTTTGCCAAAACTATACCATATTATATTTGTAGCTAGAAAGAAATAAAATATATTACATTCTTTGCTCAATGATACCTGCTGATGCACAAATGAAGAAATCTGAACTAATAATGCAAAGAGAATTAGAATATCACCCTGGAGTGTACGCCAACTTTATAATTCATAGCAGTTAGCCTGCTACCAACAGAAAATTGCTGCTGTTAAATTTTCAGTAAATGACTAGATCAAGTTTGCATTTGAGAAATACAATGTTAGTGCCTAGAAAACAAAAATGTGGTTACTAATTTACTTAAAACACCTTTCTGAAAATGTATATGATTCTATTTTATAGTATGTAAAGTGACCATGCCATTATTGTCATTCAAAGTATCTCATATTTATCTTTTTTTTGAGCGAGGAAGAAAAATCTGAGCGTTACACATACACTGATACACATACACACACACAAGGGATTATTTTGCAATGTATGTGTGGCTACGTGACCATATTATGTAAATGCAATCCAAATTATGACAATTCCCTCATACAACTTATAGTTCATTTTCTCTCACTTTGGATAGAGTTCATTTTCATTTGAAATCAGTTAGCATTGGCTGTTTTGTTAGTCATATCATCTCATGGAAGTTATTAAGTTGGTATATGAATTTCGTGTTAATATCACTATCTGTAACAAATTGTATGAATATTTCATGTGTAACTTGGCCTATTGAGCTAAAATATGTAATCATGAAGCTTTCTGAACAGGGGTCTTAGATCATAGTGAGCGCCAATGACCGATACAACAAGCCTGAGTTACTGGTTGAATTGGAGGTTCTTCCTTTGTGCCTTATGGGTACTTGTTGCTATTATAGCAGCTGTAATTTTAATAATCAAATACGAAGTGCTCAACAAAAAAAGACGCCACCAACAATATGATGAACCGTACGTTGAACCCATTGGGATTTTGTATGAGGATGAAACTTGGAGGACCTCTTTGGAAGTAATACATCCTGTTTGGTTGCTTGCTTATAGATTTATTGCTTTTGGTGTACTATTGGCACTGCTCACCTTTAATCTGGTAATTGTTGGAGCTGGTGCACTTTTCTATTACACTCAGTAAGTTCATCTTTCGTATCTCATATACTTTAATTATTTATTCAGCAAAACCTTAATTGTGAAGTGCTTATGGAATGTTGAGTTGGAATTATCATCTCAAAGACCATCTATGATGTATGATTATTAATCTTATCATATTATGTTCTCATGTCAGAACATGCTTAAATGGCTACAATATGACTAAGTACTAGCATGCTGCTAGCCGTGGACAAAATGTTAATTTGTTATGGGTGGGCAAAGCCAATATATGACTACTACTTCCGCATCTCAATACAAGGCACAAGTCTAGCGGCATGCTTTCCATTTCATAACAGACATTTATGGCCAACAACTTAGCAAATTAATCCAACTTTAGATTGCAACCCTGGGGCCACCGCCATCTAACTTGAGTTAAGCCTTTCCCCTCTACAGGTGACAAATTCGCTTGATTCACATTTCACCCTCTTAACTTTATTGCACGCCCACTGTCGGGCTTGTTTCCTAGGGATGCCGTAACTACAAGAAACATGCCTATCCGGGCGGGTACACATTCAAGGGATGAAATTGATTGAATGACCAGTCACTTTCCAGAAGCTCATATTAGAGTGTGGTAGATTGGCCAGAGTGCATAATATGCCGGTCAAGAAGAAATCCCAATCGTCCCTATAGGAATATCAAGATTCCAGACAGGGTATCTGGAACAGCCATCGTTCCCAGTGATCCAACTAGGATATTGCAGGAATGCCAATGCCATGACGACTTATAATTGAATAAATACATATTAGCATGACTTAAAGACCCCTCACTAAGATCCATATATTCTATATACCAATTATTTGAATGACCAAATGACTACCCAACTACCCATCATTTTGGAGTTTTTCTCAAGGTGTAGCCTAGCAGCTTTTGTTAGCTCTTCTGTCCCCATATGATATCTTTCCTGAATCTTGGCATGTAATGATTAATAATGTGCTTATGTGGCAAAATGAACCTCTCTCAGAAGTGCTATAATGGCACCTTGGACTTAGAAAGTTGCGTTGCCTCTAGTTTCATCTTCTTGATGCTTCTACTTGTGAGCCCTAGTCTATTGATGCCATTCTTCCTATGGTAGCCTAGCGGTTGAGGACACGGCCTTTGTAGTGGAGCTCCAAGGATCAAAAACCAGCTCACGTTCCTTGATTGTGGGTTATACAATTTACATCCTCCACTTTGGTCGTGGAACCGGTCAGTGGAGCCCCAAACGGCGGGTTACCATTTCTGATGTCATGAAACCTAGATTATAAAATCCATATGCTATTTTTGTTGTCATATTCTTATCATTTTGGTCCTACACTGGGTAGATTTTTTAATTTAAAGACCATAGAACATTAGAACCCCTGCTAAAAGCTTGAGGAGTGTAGCATATAAACCGTCAAAATATCAGTCATGAGTATCTACTAGTTCAAAGTAATCAGCATGCAGTAATATAATAAATATTAACACATGTCATTCTCATTAATATCTTGTTTTCTTTTTATGACCAACAGGTGGACATTTGCTTTGGTCACTTTCTATTTTGGGGTATGCAATGTTGTTACCATATCTACAAGTGTTATAAACCACGTTGTCATGCATATCTGTGGAAAAGATTTAAAAGTTGAAAGGAATTTAGTTATTATTCATATCTATTGTTAAGAAACTGTCTTCTTCTAAAACTTGTTGGAGTGTATTGCTTTGGTCACTTTATATTTTCAGGGTATGCTGCTAATCATATCCACATGCATTATAAGCCTCATTGTTTCAATATGCACAATTTTCACATGTCTAGAAGTGACAAAAAAAGGTTGACCGAAATTTAGTTTCTATTCATTATTATTTCTTATGGAACTGTCTCCTTCTAAAACTTCTTGAAATAATTATATGCTCTGGTCACTTTCTACTTGCCAAGCATATCTACAAGTGTTATAAACCACATTGTGTAATATGCACATTTTCTTCTTCTTCTTTTTTTTTTTCCTTTTTCTAGAAAAGATATTAAGAGATGTTGTGAATTAATTTTTTAAATCACATTAATATGTTTTGCAATTGTCTCCTTTAGAGCTTCGTGGAATATTTATGCTCCATTATATGGGTTGTCTTTTACAAATAGTGGAAAAAATTGCGATCTGGTTCGGTTTGCAAGCATTATGAAGAAATCTTTTCTCACTGCAAGAGTTATGAAACTTTTCTGCTACTTTTTCAGTTTGCTGAATTATGTATCTTTTTGTATTCTTGTTCTATTAAATAACAAATTCCTTGCATAATAACTTTTTGTTTTTTTTTTCTAGCTTGCATCTTTACTCTCCATTTACGGGTGTTGCCAATATTGGAATGAAGTCGGTGATGAAAATATCAATCGTGTGGGTCTAGACACTGAAAGAGGCACGTTAGTGGCTCCCTTAGTAGAAGACACTCTGCCTTCTCAAAATATGCCCTTGAAACCTTGTAACCATCATGACGTTCATGTTCGCAAAACTGCTGGCGTATTTGGCTATTTTTGTCAAATAGTCTTCCAGGCATGTTTCCACATTAGGACATTCTTTTTCTGCTTGTATAAATATAAATTGTAGTTTTCGTTAAATTCCTTTTTCTTTCTTTCTTAATAAGCAGATATGTGCAGGTGCTGTAGGGCTCACTGATAGTGTCTATTGGTTCATAATTTATCCATTTCTAACTCCTGCAACTTACAAATTAAATTTTGTAAGTTTTTACTCGTTCACATTTTTCGCTACTGAACTTCATGTTGGTGGCATTCATTCATTCCGTATAAGGCTATGAGCTTATAGATTGGTTGTTTATATCCTATTTAATGATTTTGAAGGTTATCTTATTCTCGTTTGTTATAGTTAAATGTTAGCTTGCATTCAATCAACGCTTTTCTCCTCCTCGTCGATGTGATCCTAAACCGTCTAGTAAGTTGCAATCTTTTTACGGACCTCTTTTAATCAGTTATGCCATTTCCTCTAACCTCCATAACCATTGGAGTGTTTGCCTTCCTCAATTATCTTGAGCTTGTTTATTTATGTAACTAGTTAATTGTTCATAGTTGAAATCACTCATTAAATAATGACCAACTAATTAAACATAAATTCTGAAGAATTAGAAGTTATAAATAATAAAAATATGGATTGAGAAAAATGCAACTCATTAAATACAAGTTATGCAAATTAACCTTCCGAGATTAGTATAAATTTACTAATTTTAGGATCCTATGAGCTAAAGCGTTATGTTTGACCCTACCACACATAACATGCAGGACAGTCAAAAAACCATAAGGATTTCAACTTACACAACATATAAATTTGATATTGTATAATTAGCAATAATGGGAACTAATAGTAATTCTAGATCTGTCACTAAAATACAGAACAGGTATACTACAGAGGGCCTTTGTGCTTTTACGTATAGCATAGATCGTATCTTTTGTGTATGTCAATGTTTTTCGTTGCAAGTTTTTATATTACCTTCCCACTGACATGACTATCTTGATTTTTCTTAACCAGCGGTTTCCGTTCTTCCGTTTGGCATACTTTGGTTTATGGACAAGTATATTTGTCATTTTTCAGTGGATTCTACATGCTTGTGTATCAATGCGGTAAAGCCAGAGACTATCTTTCATGTAGGATAGTTTCTTTTGGTGATTTGTTACATGTAGTTCAGTTGTGCAATGCAATGCTTATTTCATACTGAATAATCTTTAATGCAATTGTATTATAATTTCCGGTTTTTGATATTGATATGGTTGTATCCAAGGGTGATAACCAATCCAATGTTAATCAAGAAAATGTCATGGATTCGAATGAAGCAGTGGTTATCTTACCTGCTATATCACACTTCGGGGAGGTATTTGGTAATCCTAGTTTTGACAAAGGATTTACATTGCTCCACAAGCTGGCCTAGAGCCTTTTCTATCTTATCAGCCTAGACCCTTTTCTATTATCAGCTTTCAATAACCAGATCACATGCACATGCATAATATGTGTGTGATTGTAGTAGTTTTAGTAAGCTATTTTACTTGGAGAATGAAGCCAAAAAAAAGTTCAGCCATATACAAGTCTGATTTGTTTAAGAGTTACAGCTATTTGTTGCTACCAGAAATGGAAAAGAGACAAAAAGGATGCTGAAAAGCTGTTACAAGTACAGATTGTGTCTTCTCTTGCTATTGGTTGACTTTTTTTGTACCTTAAGGACATGTCCTTGTATTTCAGCTTTTGTTTTATTTTGTCTTAGAGTATTTCTATAGAAACTCTCTATATAACAGAGTTTCCAGCATTGTAATTCTCAGTTTTTGGGATATATGAAAATTAAATAGAGCAGCCTCTATTTTCTATGAAATCTTCATTTCCTTTAGAGATCTTTGATCTTGGTGGATTGGAGTGTTCCCTTTCCCTTTAATCTTGGTGGTTTCATTTCCTTTAGAGATTAAAGTAGTGGGTTCCTATCTTTTATTCTGTTTTGTGTTTTCTGGACAGCAGCTCCTTTGTTGTTCTTAGTTATTGTTCTTCATTCTTTTGCATATTCTTTCTGTCCAGCAACTTATAATCTGTCCCATTAAGTTCTAAGTTGTTCAACAGCTGATTTCACATCAATTTTGGCATCAGAGACAGGTTTCCAGCCCTTAAGATGGCTATACCCAGAAATCATACCTATGAAGAAGCTCTAAATGAACATCGAGATCGTCAAATTGAAGCCCTCCAAGAGCAGATGGGTAGAGTACTTCAAATGCTGGAAGAAGGTGTAGTAAGGAGAAATAGAAGACATGTTGGTAACAGAGGGTCAAGTGAAGAATCTAGTGACACCAGCAGATCCTCAAGGGACTCTGATGCTTCCTCACAGCCAAGGAGACGTAATAGGAAGCAAAGAGATGATTTGAGAGACATCAAAGTTGACCCACCAGATTTTGAAGGTTCCTCAAACCCTGATGACTATCTTGAATGGGTTCAAACCATGGATAGAATCATCGAGGTTAAAGGTTATGATGACAAAAAGGGCTTAAAGGTGGCTGTGATCAAGCTTAAGAAGTATGCTTCATTGTGGTATGAGAACTTGAAGCATGAAAGGCGACTTGAAGGGAAGAAGAAGATCAAGACTTGGTCTAAACTCAAGGAATGCATGAAAAGAAGGTTTGTTCCTCATGCTTATAAGCAAGAGCTTTACATTCAGATGAACAACTTAAAACAAGGCACTAAGGATGTAGTTGACTATGTAAGAGAGTTCGAACAACTCAAGATTCGTACTAATGTGAAAGAGGCCGAAGAACACACCATTGCAAGATTTATTGGGGGTCTAAATTCAGCCACTGCTGAAAAAGTTGAGTTGCAGCCCTTATGGACATTTGAAGATGCTTGCAAGATGGCTATCAAGGTGGAAAAACAAGCTAAGAAGAAGGCTCCTTACAAGCCTTATTCTAAGCCTACGTTCCCTTTGAAGAACACTACTCCTAAAGAAACTGAATTGGCTTCCAAGTCTTTTAAAGGGAAGGAAAAGATTGGAGAAGGGTTGAAGGATCCAAAGGGGAAGAAATGTTTCAAGTGTCATGGTTTTGGGCATTTCCAAGCCCAATGTCCTAACCAGAGAGCTCTTACCTTGAAAGAAATTGAAGATTTGCAAGGAGGTGTTGAAACCGAAGAGGAAAATGAACCCCTCTATGACGAGTCTAATGGAGAAGAGATGATAGAAGCTGATTGTGGTGAAATGTTGGTGATTAGAAGAGTTATGCACACGGTAGAGGCTCCTAAAGACAAGGCTCAACGGGAGAACATCTTCCATTCAAGATGTACCATCAAAGGCAAGGTATGTAGCTTAATAATTGATGGAGGCAGCTGTGCAAATGTAGCATCAACCTATATGGTGGATAAACTTGGGCTCTCTACGATGAAACACCCACACCCGTACAAACTTCAATGGCTTAGTCAAGGAAATGAGGTAAAAATTACTCGTCAAGTAGTTATTCCTTTCTCTATGGGTACGGTTTATCATGATGAGATTACTTGTGATGTTGTTCCTATGGATGCTTGTCATTTGTTGTTGGGTAGACCTTGGTTATATGATAAACATGTTTATCATAATGGTCATTTGAATACTTATTCACTCTATCTAAATGGAAAGAAAATCACACTTACTTCTCTAAAGCCTAATGAAGTGTCTAAAGCTGAAATGAAGACTAAGAGTGAAAAGACTTTGTTTATGAGTCAAACTGAGGTTGAAAAGGAATTAGAAAGTGGTTCTCATGTCCTTGTTTTGCTTATGCTTGAACATGATGAGGAGAAGAAGTGTGATGTGCATGTCTTGGTGAAACCTTTATTAACCGAATTCACAGATGTGTTTCCAAATGATTTACCCCTTGGTTTACCACCTATTAGGGGCATTGAACACCAAATTGACCTCGTTCCAGGTTCAATTCTTCCTAACAAGGCAGCGTACAGATGTTCCCCTACTGAAGCTAAAGAATTACAAAGGCAAGTAGATGATTTGGTTGCTAAAGGCTATGTGAGAGCTAGCATGAGTCCTTGTTCTGTTCCAGCCCTGTTAGTGCCAAAGAAAGATGGTTCCATGCGCATGTGTGTTGATAGTAGAGCCATTAACAACATTACCATCAAGTATAGGTACCCCATTCCTAGATTGGATGATATGTTGGATGAATTGCATGGTTCTTGTGTATTTTCCAAGGTTGATCTTCGTAGTGGGTACCATCAAATCAGAATGAAGGAAGGAGATGAGTGGAAAACAGCTTTTAAGGTCAAAGGTGGTCTCTTTGAGTGGCTTGTTATGCCATTTGGTTTGTCTAATGCTCCGAGCACTTTTATGAGGTTGATGAATGAAGTCCTAAGGCCTCTTATTGGGAAGTTTGTTGTCGTTTACTTTGATGACATTCTTGTGTATTCAAAATCCCAAGAGGAACACGTAGATCATTTGAGGAAGGTGTTTGATCTTTTGAGGAAGCATAAACTTTATGGCAAACTAGAGAAGTGTGATTTCATGGTGCCTAATGTGGTGTTCCTTGGATATGTTGTCTCAAAGGATGGAATTTCTATGGATCCTTCTAAAGTGGAAGCAATTAAATCATGGCCTAATCCTTCTTCCATCACGGAGGTACGTAGTTTTCATGGTTTAGCTTCTTTTTATCGAAGATTTATTAAAAGTTTCTCCACGATTGTTGCTCCAATCACTGATTGTTTGAAAAAGGGGACTTTTGAGTGGTCTAAGGCTGCCCAAAACGCTTTTGAATCTTTGAAAGAGAAGCTCAGTTCAGCACCTATACTTGCTTTGCCTAATTTTGATATGCTTTTTGAGCTTGAATGTGATGCTAGTGGTGTTGGTGTTGGGGCTGTCTTGGTTCAAGAAAAACAACCAGTTGCCTATTTCAGTGAGAAACTTAATGGATCAAAGCTTAATTATAGCACATATGACAAAGAGTTCTATGCCATCATTCGTGCTATCAATCATTGGTCTCATTACCTCAAGCCAAAACAATTTGTCTTATATTCTGATCATGAGGCTCTCAAGTACATTAATAGCCAACATAAGCTTAATCCAAGGCATGCCAAGTGGGTCGAATTTCTGCAGATGTACTCTTTTGTATCGAAACACAAGGCTGGTTCCTCAAATGTGGTGGCTGATGCTCTTTCAAGGAGGCATTCTATGTTGTCAATTTTGGAAGCTAGAGTCCTTGGGTTCTCTTATATCAAAGAATTATATGAAGCTGATCCAGATTTTGCTCCTATTTTTTGCTCTTCTCCAAATGCATCTAAGGGGCCTTATTATGTTCAAGATGGGTTTCTCTTCAAAAATGGCAGATTATGCATTCCTAAAGGCTCAATTCGAGACTTATTGATTAGAGAAGCTCATGGAGGTGGGTTAGCAGGTCACTTTGGCAATACCAAGACAATGGAGATATTGAATGAGCATTTCTATTGGCCTTGCATGATAAAAGATGTTCAAGCTCTCATTGCTCGTTGTTCTACATGTCATCAAGCCAAGTCTACCTTTCACAAAGGTTTGTATACTCCTCTTCCTATTCCAAACCAGCCATGGGAAGATTTGAGCATGGATTTCATTGTAGCATTACCAAGAACTCAAAGGGGGAAGGATTCTATCATGGTGGTTGTTGATCGTTTCTCCAAAATGGCACATTTTACACCATGTACCAAGACTAATGATGCATCGGTTGTGGCAGCCCTCTTCTTCAAGGAAATAGTACGTCTTCATGGGGTTCCCCGGACCATCGTATCCGATAGAGACACCAAGTTCTTGAGCTACTTTTGGAAGACTTTATGGAAGCTCTTGGGCACTAGAATCCTATTTAGCACTTCCCACCACCCACAAACTATGGGCAAACAGAGGTGACTAATAGAACCATCGGGATGCTTCTAAGAACATTGGTCAAGAAGACTTTGAAGGAATGGGATATCAAGCTTCCTCATGCTGAGTTTGCATTTAATCGGGCTCCTAATTACTCAACCGGAAAGACTCCATTCGAAATATGTTACGGCATTAATCCCCTCACTCCTATTGATTTGATTCCCCTTTCAATTGAGCCTAAGGCAAGCATCGAAGCTGAAACCAAAGCAAGGGAAATCAAAAGGCTACATGAACAAGTGAAGGCAAGAATTGAGAAAGCTAATGAAATATACAAATCCAAGGCAAACAAGAATCGCAAGCAGCCCACTTTTGCTCCAGGTGATCTAGTGTGGGTTCATTTAAGAAAAGAGAGATTTCCCTCTAAGAGAAAGAACAAGTTGATGCCAAGAGCTGAGGGTCCTTTTAAGGTGCTGGAACGAATTGGAGATAGTGCCTACAAAGTGGAACTTCCCGGAGATGTCTCTGTTTCTAGTACCTTCAATGTTGGCGATCTCATGCCATACTTGAAAGATGATTATCTTGAGGACTTGAGGACAAGTCCAAATTTAGAGGGGGAGAATGATATGGTTGTATCCAAGGGTGATAACCAATCCAATGTTAATCAAGAAAATGTCATGGATTCGAATGAAGCAATGGTTATCTTACCTGCTATATCACACTTCGGGGAGGTATTTGGTAATCCTAGTTTTGACAAAGGATTTACATTGCTCCACAAGCTGGCCTAGAGCCTTTTCTATCTTATCAGCCTAGACCCTTTTCTATTATCAGCTTTCAATAACCAGATCACATGCACATGCATAATATGTGTGTGATTGTAGTAGTTTTAGTAAGCTATTTTACTTGGAGAATGAAGCCAAAAAAAAGTTCAGCCATATACAAGTCTGATTTGTTTAAGAGTTACAGCTATTTGTTGCTACCAGAAATGGAAAAGAGACAAAAAGGATGCTGAAAAGCTGTTACAAGTACAGATTGTGTCTTCTCTTGCTATTGGTTGACTTTTTTTTGTACCTTAAGGACATGTCCTTGTATTTCAGCTTTTGTTTTATTTTGTCTTAGAGTATTTCTATAGAAACTCTCTATATAACAGAGTTTCCAGCATTGTAATTCTCAGTTTTTGGGATATATGAAAATTAAATAGAGCAGCCTCTATTTTCTATGAAATCTTCATTTCCTTTAGAGATCTTTGATCTTGGTGGATTGGAGTGTTCCCTTTCCCTTTAATCTTGGTGGTTTCATTTCCTTTAGAGATTAAAGTAGTGGGTTCCTATCTTTTATTCTGTTTTGTGTTTTCTGGACAGCAGCTCCTTTGTTGTTCTTAGTTATTGTTCTTCATTCTTTTGCATATTCTTTCTGTCCAGCAACTTATAATCTGTCCCATTAAGTTCTAAGTTGTTCAACAGCTGATTTCACATCAGATATAGAGCCTAATGTTGAGAAAAAAGGGCGTACAAGAAGCACACACACACAAACGCACAGATTAGAAGAACACATATTTACATGGTTCGGTCCAAGAATGACCTACGTCCAGGGTCGCACTAACGAGTCTCTCTAGTTTCTACTAATTTCGGATTAGGGTTACAATTACAAGGAGATTAATATTTACAGGAAACAACTACCAAAATAAGGAAATCCTCCATGCTAAGATTTCGTAGCGGCAGATAATCCATCGGCAACAATCACTACCCACAACTCAACACCTAATTTGGACTGTAAACTAATCTATGACTTTTCAGTCACAACACTTGGGCGATTAGGATAACCACTTCCTGTTTACCAACTTCTTTTTTCCTTAAAGTAGGTAGCGGTACTCTTCCTCCTATAATAAGTGTACAATAGTGCTAAACCTCGTATAAACTGTGTTCTTGATTTCCCGTTCCCTGCAACTATAATCGCGAATGTGAGATTTCGACCCTAACAGTAACAGCCAGCAAATTGATGTTTTCATTTAGCTCATTGATCCAAGTAGTTAAAGTGACCTTGTGTATTGTTATTGCAGGTGGCCATATTCCTTCCTTGATTTATCATCTCCATATGCTCCCATCTGGTAAAATTTCTTTAGATATATACTTACGTATCACTGCTGTAAAGAGTAAACTTAGTCTCAATAGACACATCCAAGGTCCAAGAGGCTGATAGTTGTCAGCTGTTCATTATATACCCCTGAAATTGATCTCGTGACCTCTAGGCTCTAGTTTATCAGAAGGATGCTCAACCACTTGATTAAAGCCCCATCGGATGTATTCATGATAAGTATTATGACTAGAGATGCACAAAGCTCATACTTGGGTGTGGACCTGGTCCTTTGCAGTTAAGCCTAGTCCCTTTAAAGGTTTGGTCTCGATCAATGTCTAAAAAGTAGCATGTTTTCTATAGTTAGGAAAAAGGGGGTTTTAGTTTTTTTAAGCATCGTACTTGTTTTTTTCCGCATCAAAACAAACTTCTAGAGCAAAAAGTGGGCCTATTTTCTTTTTTCTTTTTTGCTTCTGTAATTTTGGAGCCAGGGAATATGTTTTTTTTTTTTTTTTTTAAACTCATGTGATCAATGAACTCATTACAGGTATTTGGGAGTGGGATTAATTCACCTACCTGCATTTGGCATCTTTGCACTCATAGTTAAGTGGAAGCAGTTACTTTTGTCAAGATTTTCTGAAAATGTTGGAGCATGAGATAAGTTGAACGATCACACTTAACAACAGGTATTTGTAGATCATTTTCTTTTTGAAGTTTTTTTTATGGGTAATTACAACCATTAGAATGATCCAACTTTTTTTTTGTTGTTGCCGTATCGAAAACTGTTACAAAACAAATCAAGCAAGGAGTGCTGGGTTACCAACTAATGTTCCAAAAGGGTTACCATAATGGATTCGTAAATTTTCAGGCAACCGTCCTTTAAGTCTTAGGGGGCATTTGGCTGACGTAATGGATTTTGAAAGACAATGAACAAATATGTGTTTGCATTCCATCAACATCTATGGTTGAAGGAATCTATCATTCTTAGCTACTTGCAAATAAATTTAGATTTTTTAACATTTCACACAACTCATACTTTTGGCTAACTTTAAACATCATTCTACACTTCCACAATCAACCAATATATACTATAAACTAAATTTCAGTTCATTCCATTTCGCGAACGCGCCCTTAGAGTCAAATGTATTGTTTCTCTTTCCCCACCTAAGTCATGTTAACACTATTATTGTTAGAGCATACGCCAGTGTTTCACTTGAATCTTATTAACTTGATATGGAGTTAAAATGAAGAGTTAACAAAACAGAATACAGACCATTCATCATCGTCGTTTTATATGGAACTTTGCGTACGACTAAGGGCATCAATGCATCATCTCTAACAGCCACAAAAACCCATCATATCAAATTTGGTGGTGTAATTGTGTAAAAATGAAAACTGTTTAGGTGCCTTTTGGAATTGGAATCCAATTCAATGCATGTGGTCGGTTCAAAATAGGGATGGAATTAAATTTCCTTGGAAATTAATTTCCAATATTCAAGATTCATTTGCATGTAGGCAGAGTTTTAGTTCATTCCAAAGAAGAAATGCTACATGTGGGTCAGCTGGAATAGTACTTTCAGACAAAAAAAAAACGGGGGCTTGGTGTGGGGAGTTTGAAAGCGAAAAACATGGATTTTCTTTGTAAATGATGGTAGCGTTTCAAGTGCGAGAACGAAACCACCTTCTTTTTCTTGAACTGCAAATTTATTAATGAGAGAAAATACTGATACGTGAGATCGAAGCGTTATGGAGTAGGATTATATAATTGATTCATGGAAGGAAGGGAGGTTTAAGGGTAAGTAAAAGTTCTGCTAGTCACAGTAGTGTTTGTAAATGCGGTATGATTAGACAATACGAGCATCCCATTCTCGTATCCTTTCATTCGCAAAGTTGGAAATGGTGAATCGATTGCTTTTTGGAAGGATAATTGATTTCCTAACGCATGAGTCTCACTTAGCTTCATTTTCCCACATCTTTTGGCTTTCGAAAGGGTCAAGGACTGTTTCATAATTGTCTTTCATCCTTGGTGTACGTCAATGATAAGGAGTGTTCAATTTATTTTGGAATAGATATGATGGATGGATCTAGTCCCTTGGCTCTAAGGATACTTTTCGATTAAAAAAAAGGTTTATTATGAAATAAACCAACATGTTTTCACGTTTTTTGCGTTTTCGTCCATCTATGTTTTTTTTTCATATAAGTCATCAAGTTAATTTTTTCTTTTTGGTTTAGTGAAAAATGAATATTAGAATCCGGTTTTTTAGTCTCTAAAAACCTGGTTTAATAATTAAAACCGGGGTTTAATAGTCAAATTTCACAAAACTAAAAAAAATAAAAACCATGAAAACATGCCTTAAATAATGTCTCTTTTAGTACAGAAGGATTTGTTTGGAGGGGCTAGGGGTTCGTCTAGACTTTCTTGGCTCTCACTTGGGTGGGTTATAAGGTAAATGTATTTGTTTGGAGAATGATTCAATATAGGCTGTCAACGACTCAACGGGAACAAATTTAACCATCAAAGGTAGATTTGACAATACGTGTATTCGTGTCGTGTCACGTGTCAGACAAGAATTTGTAAAACACGAACAAAACGCGAATTATAAAACATGTCTGGATATGAAACATGAACACGACGCGAATTATAGATAATGTCTGGATATGAAACACGAACATGACACGTAAAAAAATCGTGTGATACGATACAAATAAAACACGTGTCACATGAAATCATGAATTTATACATGAATTTAATCCAAAACATAATAATCCAAGTTCACGAATTTAAAACCCTTAAGACTTGTTTATACGTGTCATCGTGTAACACGATTTTCATACAAGTAAGACACATGCTTATATGGGTAAATTCTTGTTTGTCCACGAATTTGAAATTTGTGTCGACACGAATATATACGAAAAACTCATGTTCGTGTCTGTCGTGTCATGTACCAAATTGTCAGGTCTAATAAAAGGTGTTTCTCTCGACTTTGTTCAATCTCTGCGTGTTCTGTGATGAAGCATCAAAAGAGATAAATCATCTAATTACATCTTGCTCAAAGGTGTTGCCACTATGGGAAAATATTTGCAGTGGTGGGAAGTGAGTGGGTCAATGCGGATTGGCATTGCCAATGGTAATTCGATGTTGTCGAATATGTTTTTTCGGACGGTTCGTTATGTCGTTGCTTGGTCTAACTGGAAAGAAGTAGAGAAATAGTTTGGTCTATGAAAATTCTACATAATGCTATTATAAATTTGTTTTGAGTCATTCACTCATCCAACCTATCATACCACATTTCTTCCTATTTTACTCTACACATCCTTTCATCCGAAAAAAATAAATATAACAGATTTCACTTCCTTTAAAAACAACATGCAATTCCAACACTATTGTGCTTACATCAAATGTGGAAACTGAATTCAAATACGATGTTGAACTCTTTGACTTGACAAAAAAGGTAATGTAAAATTTTTTAGGTCAAGAAAGATAACCTAAAATTAAAATTTGACAAAAAAGGGTATTGATGACAAATTAAGAAAGTAAATTTTTAATTTTATGCTCACTTTTTTGGTAAGCGAATAATATTTGATTATCTTTCTTGGCTTAAAATTTGAATTTCATGTTCTTTCTCGGCCAAAATAGAATTTTATATTACCTTTATTGGCAAAAAAATTTTTACAATACCTTTATTGTCAAATATTGTATTTTATATTACCTTTCTTGGTAATTTTCCCTTAATTTTATCCTTAAATTTATACCTAGGGTCGTGTCACTGATTTTAGAGGCCCCGTGCTTGTGATTACAACATAGTCCATTAAGTATTTTAAATAGTAAATTGATCATTTTGAAACTCAATTTTAATAGGTAAAATCGAGTTTGTGAATAACAAAAAAACTGATTAGTGAGAAATTAAAATAAATAATACGAATCAAACTGAATTTGACATGAATTTCATTTTAACGCGCCGATGCACAACGTATACATGTCAAATATTAGAAAATTTTTATGGGTCTAAATATATATATCTTTATTATAACCGTGAGACCCTACAAAATTGAGAGCTCTGTGCGGTCGAGCTTTTCGCACACGCTAAAAGCCACCACTGTATATACCATTTGTTATAATGGGACGTGAACTCTCAGCTTTGAGATCCACCTAAACACGTGTATCGTTGGGTTAGAAGGTTTTGATGAAAGTTATTACAATTTTTAACCATTTAACTTTTTGTGTAGTATGTTATTTTCATTAGAGTTTGATGAGGTCACCTACTCACCTGCTTTAAAACGTGAAATGTGATGTGGAGCATGAACATGTCAAAAACGTTTATTTATTCACACGGCACGGCCTTGTGATAGATAATTTGTCCAAATTAATCTTTAAGTTCACTAAAGTATTTGTTAAATAACGAGGGAATTTGCCCGCGCTTCGCACCGGAGTATAATGTCATACAAAAAATATTAAAATGTATATAAACAACATATTAACATACATATTTGATATTTGAAGCAAAATGTTATGTTATTTCTATTTAATATATTACAATTTTTGAAATTATGCGTTATTAACTTTGAATACAACATTCGATTTCAAAATTGGTCAAACCACCCACCATCAAAACCTTTTGAATATAACTTTCTCTTCCGACATTGAATCTTCAAGTAACATTAGATTAATAGGAGAGAAAACTGATTCTAACATATGTCCCGCTTTGCATCGCCAACTCCATACTTTCCTCCAAAGAGAGTCCAACATTGGATTTTCTTGTTTTACAATGTTTTTGATTGATTATGTGTGTAAAAATTAAAACCATCTTATTGTTTGATCTAGTTTCGAACCACGTAATAAATCATCATGAAAAAAAAAAAAATTTAACACACAATGCATGCTTTATTTCTATTATTATTTTTATTTTATTAAATATTTAATAAAAATATTGCTAATTAAAATATTTGATTAATAATATACAGTAGTGCAATGATAAAATCAAAATATATAGTGCAAGGATAAAATCAAATTATATTATTTAATCTTTCAAATATAAACGAAACGAAAGCATCATGTTACTTTCAAATATTTGAGTGTAAAAGTAAAACTATTGAAAAATTTTGTTATATCACACATAATATTTGTATAATAAAAAGTATATAGATTTATATGATAAGAATCTTATTCATTGACATCAATTAGTTATTATATCAAGACCATTAACTTTTTCTGACTTTTTTATAATTACGACATGCTTCCATATTGTGTGAACAAAACAATTGTTCATTAGACAAATGTTACTTAGTTAATCAAGTATGTTGAAAAAAATTTAAAAAAATATCAATGTCAATTAAAAAATATATGAAAATGAATAAAAATAATTAAAATCTTCAATTTTACTTGTTTTTTTTTTAACTTTTACAGATCTATACAATTTTGTCCATTCGAAATTTGTTATCCGTCACAACTTCATTTAGTAATAATTATCAACGTCAATTACAATTTAAATTATTAATAATAACAATAAAAATCATATATGCAGTAACTTAACATTTTTTTGGTTTAAAACATCTAGTACGATACAAAAGTGATCATGACATAAAAATAAAAATAGAAATACATTTGCAAATTTATTATTAAGCATCAAAAAAATATTTATACAATATCTATAAAAAGAATTACATATACTCATGAATCATGATCGTCATTCATCGACACGAATCCTTATCTCACATTAATAGTTTTATGTACATGCAATTCACTTTGGAGTTTGAAGGAACTAAAAAAAATCATATAAACAATAATAAATATGCAATTGTATTTGAAGTAGTGTATAGAAAATAAGACATTATTATTCAATGATGGAATGTTTGTCAGCTAGCCATTAAACATCATTTTATCAATTTTCAATATATAAAAAACATAAAATATAAACATCTCTCTTTAAATTAAAATAAAATTTTTGCTGTTTTAAACCTTTTATATACTATTTATTTATTTATCTTTTTAAAAATATTTGTGTTACTTTTATAACAACCTATTTTAAAATTAAAATAACTCAAAATATATAGTAAATAATATTAGTTTATTGGTATAAAAAAATTATATATTTAATACTAATTATTTCTAAAAAGAGACATATTTTCTTAAAATATGTAAAAAAACAAATTAGTTTATTTAGGAAATAAAATGTTTAATAGAAAATTAGTTTAATTTGTATTAAAGTAATAGTTTAAAATAAAAGTACATTAGTTTAACTCATCATGTAAAAAACAAATTGAATTAATTAATTATATTACAATTTTATTCAATCATGAAGGTTAGAACACATGACCTCTCATATCTTGAGTCATGTGTTAACCAACTGAGCTACACACCTTTTCATGAAAAGATTACACAAACATATCTATATTATTATTTTAGTTTTACTATTCCTATGAATAGCTTATGAATAGTAACATTTACTTTGGTAAATGTTAATATTTAAATAAATAGGCACCTAAAATGTCTTTTGTTACTATTTAAAGTATGATCTACAGTCTACACGAAGCTATTGGGTTTTGTTTAAGGATTCTTTTTAATTCATTTTATTATGTTAGTATAAATAATACCAACTTAGTTGTTGAACTAAATTCTTTGACATATGTAGTAACACTGTCTTCACTCATTTTTTTGATTGTATCCTTTGATATACTTTCGAGATTTTTCCATCGAATATCTATACTATATATAATAAGAAAATCACTTGGAGTTTCTGGACCATTGGATGGAAATAAATCAATGGTCCAGATTAATGACAACTCATAATTATTTATGAAATGTCTTTTATACCCTAGACTAAAATAAATAATTACACCTATGCCATATATTAAGTTTTAGAAGTTACCACAACTCATAATTATTTATGAAATGTCTTTTATACCCTTAACTAAAATAAATAATTACACCTATGCCATATATTAATTTTTAGAAGTTACCAAATTCAACTCATAATTATTTATGAAGTTACCAAATTCAACTCATTACCTATATATGGATTATTAGAGTTATATTTTTGTCTCCAATGGGTCAAATGAGTATATTATAAAAAATTAAATTACAATTGAAACTGGTTGAAAGTCACATAAAGTGTGTTCAAGTGCATATAATATAATTTGCCAATAATAGACATGGATATTTTATGATGTCCAAGTCCTATCTGTATTAGTGACAGTTAGTGCTACAAAAATATCAAATTGACACATGACGTAAAATTAGTGACAATTAGTGCCACAAAAATATCAAAATGATAAAAACAAACGTTGTAAAATATAATTTTACAAGTAGGGTCTATCCAAAAAAAATTATTGTAATATTAATTAAGTAACTTAATTTAATTTAGCCACGTGTCCGTGGGTCATAATCTAGTTTTTTTATTAATAGGTCTACCAAATAGTGATTCATAGGACTAAAAGCCATATTGACCTACTAAGGTTTCTAATATTAGAATGAGGCCCACATTCGGTATTATTTAAACCAATACGCTTAACTATTTGATAAAAAAAATTTTAAAACTAGAAAAAAGAGTTCATTGATAATGCACTCTAAATGAAAATTATCCAAACTCACATTCAAAAATAATTAAAATTGTTGAAATTCTTAAAAGCTTTGAAAAGTTCCATATGAAAGATAAACAAGTTCTATCCTTTATATTAGATTAAACCCTAAATATAATCAAACATGATTAATTGTTGTTTAAATAGATATATACTATGATTCAACTTTCTTTCTCGTTTCTATAATACCCTTCTATAGAGAATTGTATCTTAACAACTTGATTGATCAAGAAATTAAATTCACTTGTGTTTTCCTTAACATAAAGTATAATAAACTATAAACTCATTTGAGAAATTAAGAAAGGGTAAAAGCATACAATAGACACGTAGTTTTGTTTTCATTATGTGTTGTACTTTGTTTGTTTTTATTTTGATGGTTACAATATTTATTTTGTTTTCATTTCTTAGTTACATTTTTTTTCGTTTGTTTCCATTTGGTAGTTAAATTTATTTTTGTTTCCATAGACAATTATATATATTTTCTTTGCTTTCAATCAATGTTTTTAAAAGGAAAAATATACTACTAAAAACCTCAATGCAAATATTTTATGTTGTTATAATGAAAATTATAAATGTATCGGACCTGAGACTAGACCAGAACACCGACGAATTGTATCGGCTGAAACAACTACCATACAGTCTGGTACTTCGTCGGTTTTTTCGAGTCCGTCTTGAGTTCTGTACATCCATAATTTTCATAATATTAATACAAAGTGGCTGCGAAAAGATTTTGCCTAGTTGCATATCATTTTACAAGTTAAAAAACATTTGTTGGAAACAAAAATTTCTATGGATATCATAAAGATTTTAGGAATCAAATCAACTATTAATTAAATTTGTTAAAATGAATCATCCAACATGTAGTGTCATAATGATGAGAAATAACGGGAAAATTATTTTCGTAAACTACTACGATATGTTTGGTATAGAGAAATAAAGTTAGGGAAATGGAAATAAAAAGAATTCACATTTCTCTAGCTTTATTTCTCTATACCAAACGCACCCCTAAGCTCGCAAAAGATGGGTTTTAAAAAAGGAAATAAATGTGGCCAAATCCAATAATTGCGTAACGAAAGAGAAAGCAAATAATTACAGATAAAAATTTAATATTATAATATTTATATATTTATATAATATAATAAAGCAGATGAAAATGTTTGAGTTGTTAGGTGAACTGGTGAAGCAGAGAGCAGTCCAGTGTGAATTGGGGGGCTGCGGAGCACAATATCCTTGAATTTTAATTATTTTTAAATAATTAAATACATCCCACACATCATGCTGCTGGTTGGGAAATACAATATTCCCAAAAACAGCGGTCCCATTTGGACTCTTGAGTCTCGACTTACTTTTAATTTACGCTATACCAATATCCAAATAGTAGCTAAGTTAGTAAGTCACTATAAAAAGTAGGGGTGATAAATGGACGGTATTGTTAAATTAACACATCGTTACAAAAATAATTTAGAACATAAATTTTTTTTAAATGATAATTTATAAAACGTTGTATTAAACAAATTGTTCTTTGAAAAAAATTTCAAAATTATATAAAATTTATGACTTTTGGTCATCAACTCGTTTAATCCGTTTGCTTGAACGGGACGAAATTGACACCCTAATAAAAAGTAACATTTTCCTAAAAGAAAACTACGCCATCACCTATTTACTTTAAACTCTAAATTGTCATCAATATCTTGATTGAGATTTGAACCCATAATTTTCAAGTTGAAACATACAACATGGTACCACCAGTTCAAACGCTCATTAATATTTACATATTAACAGGATGATTTTACTTCGTGTGTTGTGAGTTGTGACGATGAGTTTGGAACTACTGTGGATAAACATACACGTCTAAAAATAATATAAAAATTCAAAATTTTGTTTTGTATTTCTTTATTTTTAAACTTTTTTAGTAAGCTAAAATATTACTGTATATTAAGAAGTATATATAATCAAACACTAAAAAAAAAGGTTAAGATCATTTTGACCATTTAACTTTCAAATTTGTCCAATTTAGTCACTAAACTATTTTTTGTCCTGATTTAGCCACTAAACTTTAGTTTAATGTTCTATTTGGAAAATGAATAAAACTAATGACTAAATCGGTAAAATAAATGACAGTTTAGTGGCTGAATCGAGACATTTTTCAGTGGTTAAATCGGCAAAAAAAAGTTTAGTGGCTAAATATATATACAAAAAATAGTTCAGTGGCTAAATCGGGACAAAAAGTAGTTTAACGGCTAAATAAAAAATCTAAAAAGTTAGATGGTCAAAATGATACATAATCCTAAAAAAATACATACAAAATAAATTAGTTTTTATAAATATATAAAACCATCTAAACAAAAGTAATAAGTAAGAAATAATAGTAAACCTTATTTTGAAACAAAAAAAAAAAAACCAAGCAAAAATGTAATCGTACAACAAAACAAACTTAAATACAAAATAAACATCTTTCTTTTATTAGAGATAATATGTGTTTATTTGACTTACTTCTTTTAGTAACAAAATATCACTTTAATATATTACTTTACTAAATATAGGATCCAATATTTTTAAATCCATAAATCTACATCAAAGTTTATTTACTACTTTTTTTCTTACGATTCAATAGTAAGATAATACATTAAAGGGAAACTTTATTATTAAAAGAAATAAATTAAGAATTTGATGATAAAATGGACTTATAGCTCAATGAATAAAGTATTGTCTTTTGAAACAATTTTGGGTTCGATTTCTAGCCAAGCAATCTAATATTTTTTTGAAGAAGCATAACAACGGTGGGCTGACTTCGACTGAACGGACTAGTTTGAACCGCTGGACTGATTCGACCCCGAACTGACCGCATGATGTATCAAGTGATCGTGAGAGAGGGGAGGTTCAATGAAGAACCTCTGTGCAAAATATTGAAGAACCAAATTCATCGCAAGGGGATTGTGTATCACGATCAGTTCATGTATCACGTGATCGATCCATTTAAGCAAACGGGTGACAATTTCGGCCCATTCAAGCGGTCTAGCCAAGGGCTGACAATTTTAGCTCATTCAAACAAAAGGGTCAATGATCAAAAGACAAAAATTTAACATAAAATTGAATATTTTTTTTCAAAAACAATTTGTTTAATAAATCATTATCCAAAATTTCAGTTTTAAAAAAATTTATGTACTAGTTTAGTTTTTATTACAGGTCATTTTGACTATCCTTTCCGTTTGACCCATTGGGTTGAAATGGCATGTTTTAGCATTTGTGGATGTTGCCAAAATACTGTCCTTCGGAGAGAGAACGGTTGATGCGTGCTAGAGTGAACATATGGGTTTGTATACAATAGTAAGGAGAGTATTTGATAAATTTGTTCGATTTGTTTCCCTCGTTCCTAAAATATCAAGTTATTATTGATATTGATATTTTTGTGTCATTTGTAAATATCGTTATATTATATATATATTATATACTAATATGGGAATATTAATTCAAACAAAATGAAATACAATAATATAAGAAGCTCTATTCCAATCCATATGCAAGTCACAAATAAAAATTGAAAAAGAAATACAACATGATTATATACGAAAAAGTTTCAACAACATTGTGACGACAACGAAATAGTTCCAATTAATGGCCATAAAACGAACAACAAAATGAGAACGACTTGGTATTTTACAACACTTCAAGGCAAACAACAAACCCTAAAATACCAATCGTAGACCCATATCGTTAAAAGCCATGACAACCCCAAAATGCCATAACCAATGCGCACATGAACTGGACAATGAAAATTAGCAAATGCCATGGAAACAATACATAGACAACTACTTGAACCTAACAACAGGATTCCTAACTTTTCTAACATTAATAATTTGTTATTTCTATTTTACGACATAATTAAATATTTTATTTGCTTTTTCAAACTGAGATAAAAAAACAATACCATGACTAAGGGGGCGTTTGGTTCGCGGATTTCCTGGGATTCACTGGTATTTGCATTTAAAATCTCGTGTTTGGTTCGCAGATTTCAGTAAGGATTTAAAATCCCAGGATTTCTTAAATCATTCCCTTCTTTGTTATTTAAAATCTCAGCCTCCCCCCATAGGATTTTAAATCCCAGTTACCTTGCATTTTTCAGATTAGCAAATTTTTCTATAAGATAATGCAAATTCTTTGACAAAATCCTGACAAATGCAAATGCTGCATAATGCAAATCCTTTGACAAAATGCAAATCCCATAGAAAAAAATCTGCGAACCAAACGCCCCCTAAAAGTCGACTAGTCGGTATTCTTTTAAAAAGCTCTGTTAAACCTATTGATAGAAAATTAATGTTTAAAATGTAAAACTATGTTGGGTGTGAAGTATAAAACCAAAAATTATAACAAAGTACCATTTAAGGTAAATTCTTTACAACACCCATTATTTTAATAATCACACCCCTAAACTTGTTTGTATGTTTAGGAAAAGTAAAATTATAAAAAAAAACCAAATTACTTTTGATATTTTTTTATTAAATCTATGTACCAAAAATGTTTTCATAAAAGTCATTCAACTTGTAATTTTTTACGAATTGTGTTTTTTTGGGATTTTTTAAATATTTTTTTAGAAGTTTTTCATAAGATTTTGTTAAGTTAAAAAACTTTTATGGAAACATTTTATTTGCAGTGAATTTTACGAAAACGTTTTTAAGTTGATGAACTTTTATGAAAATGTTTTTAATGCAATTAATGACTTATTCGAAAAGTACTGAAAGTGTGTTGATATTTTACATGATTTTCCCGTAGTAAAATTAATTCGTATGTGCCCTATATCCTTAACAAAAATTAATGTTAAGAGGATGTATAACAAACAACACCATGTTTTAATGTACATCCAACTAAATGTGTTGGATAATCGATTGATATTTAGTTAGATGTTGAATTCTCATGCTGTCATGATGAATTATTATTTTCAGTATTTTTCTGAATCAAATACAAATGTGAATGAACCAACCAAAATGACATAAAACCTTTTAAGTTAATGTTATAAAGAATAAATTTATTTTGAAGTTCAAACAAAGAAGGAAGAAAAAGAGGATTGAACTTTACTTAAATATCAAGGACTAAAAGCTTGCGTTGCTTTAAAGGGCAAATTACATAATGAGGCTTTGTTAGCTTGCTACCAAACCCAAAATACAAATGGTGTATTTAACTGTATTTAAGAATTAGTACGTAATTGTTTAGGAAAACTTTTCTTCATATTTAAGAATTTTGAAGTAAATGCATTGAATGAGATGGTTACCCAACATCTTGGCAACTTAATATATATTCCAATTTTTGGATCCGCAATCAATGAAAACGTGGTTGTTAAAACGTGTGAAAGAGACATTGATGGTAATGTTTGTTTTTGCTGTTAGTTATTCAATTTCTATAACTAAAGTATGCTTAAAAATAGTATGGATAACTAAAATCTACAAAAATTGCTTAACTAAATTTCCTTATTTTTATTAACTATCAAATTCAATTTTGAGAAGCACTAATAGCTTTCTTTATCACATTTCATTGACTCCCAATTATAATTTTAAATTTCAGACTTTATAATAATCATACCATTTTTTTATTTTTATTTTTTTAAATTAGAATGTTTAACTTCTTAAAAAAAACAAACAAATTACTTATACAAATAAATTAGTAAGTCATTTTAATTAAAAATGGCCAAGTTCTAAGAATTATATGAATTGATGATTAAATTTAATTTAATATGTGCTTATGCTATTAAATAGTAACAAATATGTCGGTTTATATCAGTTAGACCGTTGTATTTTTTTTTTTTTTTGGTCTAAATTTAAGTGATTATGCTTTTAGAATCCGATTTGCTTTTGTGATTATTGTAAATACCGTGTCATTAAAATTATAAAACGAAAGTTAAAAATATAACACTAGTATATTATATATGAGGTGATAATAATAGTGTCATTAAAAATTTATTTAGAAGTTAATTGTTTGTCTCGTTTAATCGAGATCACATATCTATTTTAAAGTTAATTAATTATTTTTATAAATTTCAGGGACTTATTAATTTAAATAAAATGTTTTGAGACTTAATGATTTATTTTTATGAAATTCAATAACTTAATCATTTATTTATTTTTAATAAATTTTAAGATTTTATTATGTAGGATTTAATCGTCTATTTTTATAAATCTTAGAGATTTATTAAATATAGAAAATTAGTTCCGGACATAATTATTTAAAATGTGAAATGTAGTACTTTTTTTTTGTTCTTTTAAATTTTGTCCAGAAATAATAATTATAAATTAGACATGCTGATAAAAATAATATCACAGTAATTTAATAATAAGCTAAATAATTTAGACAAGAGTTAATTACAAAAATGATCCCTGTGGTTTGTCCTAAAATTTAGATATGGTCCCTGAACTTTCAATTTTGCAAAAACGGTCCTTATTTTCATAGTTTGTTTGCAATTTTGGTCCCTCAACCTATTAACTTTTCTAATATGACCAAATTACCCTTATTTTGATGCAAACTATAGGGACCATTGCTACAATTAATTTTTTTTACTCTTTTTTATTCTTAATTAAATAAATTATTTTTTAGTGTTACTTAAATTTAATAAACTATAGAAAAAGAAAAAATTATTTAATTATTTATGTTGGTTCATAAATAATTTCGATATTTTTAGTCTTGATTAATTATTTAATTTACTATAATCAAAGTGTAAACCAATCATAATTTATAATAAAAAAAAATCATTTATGTTTAGAAACTATTTTCTAGATGTTTCGTATATAAAATATTATAAAAATATTTGACTCTATTATTATTTATGTTGTTTCATAAATTTATAATAAAAATATGTTTGTTGGTCAAATATATTTTATTTTCTTCTTAAATAAAATCGGCTAAAAGATTCTATTTTATAATCCGTTCACATTTGTATCAAAGCAAGGTGATAATGACAAATGTGTCGATTTAATCGGATTAAAATGAAAAGTCAATCTGAAAGACGAAAAAAGATTAAAAACCTATTTATATTTCTCGATTTTTATGTAAAGGTCTAACAAACCAAAGTTTGATTATTAAAGTTGTTAATCATGAATCTCAAAAATGTTGTATGGACCTAAAATTTTAAATCGTTTTTTGTGTCAATTAAAATAAAAACGATAAAATAATTGATACGTTAAATAAAAAAAATTTGAGTTGCCTTAGTCAATTTGGAAGTTTTTTTTAACTCGGTCAAATTAAACGTTGAATTTTTATTTATTTAAGTTCTTTAATATTTTTAACTTTAACTAAATTGTTGTCTCATAAATATTTTTTTATAATTTTATTAAAGTTAATTAACACTGAAAATAAAGTAGAGTCAATTACATAAATGGTCTTTGTGGTTTGATCAACATAAATATTTTTTTTATGAATGTATGAACCAATATAAATATTTATAGAGAAAAAATTTCTTATTTATGAAGCCTTTTAAAAAAAATTTCTAAACATAAATGATTTTTTCGATTATAAATTTTGATTGGTTTACACTTTGATTATAGTAAATTAAAATTAATTAAGACTAAAAATATCTAAATTATTTATGAACCAACATAAATATTTAAATAATTCTTTTCTATTTTTCATAGTTTATTAAATTTAAATAACACTAAAACATAATTTATTTAATTAAGAATAAAGAAGAGTTAAAAAATTAATTGTAGAAATGGTCCCTATAGTTTGCATCAAAATAAGGGTAATTTGGTCATATTAGAAAAGTTAATAGGTTGAGGGACCAAAATTGCAAACAAACTATGAAATTAAGGACCGATTCTGCAAAATTGAAAGTTCAGGGACCAAATCCAAAATTTAGGACAAACCATAGGGACCATTTTTGTAATTAACTCTTTAGACAAAGATATTAGAAAACATGTTTGACTGTCCAAAACATAGCATCTTTGATATTTTCTCTCGTCCGTGAATAACTGAATAAGATCATAATTAATTAATACTGTAATAAATTAATTTGCAACAAACTCAGAGGTTTCCACTATAAATTACTAAATTAGCACAGGCGTTCTCAGTGATCTTGTTGAATATCTGCTCTTCATCTAATCTCTCACATCATTTGCCCGATCTCACAACTGTAAGTTACCAAGATTTCATGATTGTCATGTGAACTTATCTTCTGTTTTTTTTTTTTTTTTTTTTTGATAAATTGATCGAGGTTCGTAAAAAATTAGCCGTCTGAGTTGAGATCTGTGGTGGTTTTCTTGTTTCATTGGGGAAAGAACAGGGTTCCAAAGAACAATAATGGCACGTAAGAAGATCAGAGAGTATGATTCCAAGAGGCTAGTGAAGGAGCATTACAAGAGGATTTCTGGTTCTGAACTGCCTATTAAATCTGCACAGGTAACGGGATTAATTTTTTAATTAGATTCATAGGTTTTATTTGTTGTCTCAATTGTTATAGCGCTTGATATATTTTTAACCTATTTGTTCCCGACCAGACGAGGAATTTATTTCGTGATTTGCAAAGGGAAAGATCCGTTTGATTTTTCAATGTAACATTGCTTGAAGTTTACATCATAAAACGGAAACTTCGGATCACCATTGAATCATATATAATGCACTAAAGAACTGTTTCTAAACCAATCATGGGGTATTTGAATGTGCGTTTAAACCGATCCATACTTTATGGAGTGTTTGGGTAAAAAAAATTCGGAATCTAACTCGGATTATATTGGGTGAAGATAATGTCGAGGCCCTTCCTCTCGGCCACCCTGCTGTAGCGCTGGTTTAACAATGTCGAGGCTAACACTAGTAAAGATGAAACAATTGACTACAAACATGCATCTTGGTAGGTCTACTATTAATTCTCAAGCAGAGGAATGTATAATTACGATCTCAAAGGTATTTGCACCTAGCGGTAAGTGCAGATACTCTTGAAGCTTAAACATTTGTTAGTAGTTAGAGCACAACCACATGGATATAGAATTGGATTGAGGAACTGGTTCGTTCCATTCCCTCTTAAAATCTTAAATTATTAATGGTCAGACTTACTAGCTAGAAGAAATCAAGGTTATAATGCCTAATATGACTTTGTTTACTTGTGGTTAAGATGGTACTACTGAGATTTGGGAATCACTATTTATGGTCAAGTATTTTAGTTTTTGTAGCAATGATGTTTATAAAAAAGGGTGACTTTAGCATTACCCAAACAGAATTTTGAGGTGAAATTGTTGATTGACATAATTTTATTTGCTCCATTAGGTTACAGAATCAACCGACTTGAATGCCCTAGTAGAGAGCGAACCTTGGCTCTCCTCATCCAAATTGGTGGTGAAACCCGACATGTTGTTTGGGAAGCGTGGGAAGAGTGGGCTCGTTGCCCTAAATCTTGATTTGGCCCAAGTTTCTGAATTTGTTAAGGCACGACTTGGCAAAGAGGTAACTACTCCTATCTTTCTTTTGTATTGCAACTCATGTATTTTGTTGGTATCCTATAGTCCCCTGTTTGATTAAAAGAGTACAAGTTTCATCTAGCAAGAGTCAAACGAAATACTTTCCAACTTAAACTTTGATGTGACTTCTTTCACTTTGTAGGGGCTAACTTAGTAACCATGTTAAACTTATGTCTCTTCGTATACGCATGTACATGCATATACATGATTTCTGAATGTTAAAAGTACTAGGTTTAAATTCTTTCCTCAAATTGAAGACAAGATTTTTTTTGGTGCGTGCGAGCGTGTCGAATGTTGACAAATGAGAGCAATCCCTCCATGTAATATGTTCACAAACACAATCTTCATATTTTATGTGTGTAATACTAATAGTACAAGCATTGTTGCTAGACAGTTAGCGGTTTGCAACAATCACCAGTGTGCTCTCATTTTATTCCATGTGTGTCAAGCTATGATTTATGTTAATTCTCTCTTAATTTTAACCTCTGAATGTACTTTCTAAGCAGTTGTGTTGACTTAATAGGTTGAGATGGGAGGATGCAAAGGGCCCATAACCACATTCATTGTTGAACCATTTGTTCCACACAATGAAGAGTTCTATATCAACATTGTTTCTGAGCGACTAGGATGTAGCATAAGCTTTTCAGAATGTGGAGGAATTGAAATCGAGGAGAATTGGGACAAGGTATTTGGGTATTTTATGTTTCTTCATACAATGCTTTTGCTTTGTTTTCAAGATGACTAGAGGAGAGGCTTGGAACAATGATGAAGGTAACTCTTATGACCAGTTGAAACAGCCTCTATGAGAATATATGCAAACAATAATCTGGGGCACAAAAAGTTTCCTCTCCAACTCTCTTTATGCGTAGGAGCAAGGGCATCAGACGTACACGGTGCATTGGATAACTCTTATGACCAGTTGAAACAGCCTCTATGAGAATATATGCAAACAATAATCTGGGGCATAAAAAGTTTCCTCTCCAACTCTCTTTATGCGTAGGAGCAAGGGCATCAGACGTACACGGTGCATTGGATATGCAAGTGCATACCCAGCAATTTCTTTTGTAATTATACATACATATGTGTATGTATATATGTATGTATATACATATATTTATACATACATGCATACATAGATATCTATACCTATGCATACATATGTGTGTGTGTACATACATGTGTGTGTATTCTGGTGCATCCTATGAAATAACTTGTGTTATTGTATACCTTGCTCGAAAATCCTGGGGCCATTGCTAAGGAGCCTTGGTGCACCAACATTGCTATTTATTGCCTTTATATTCATAGTTTCATGTTATATATTTGTTTTATGCTATTTTTTTCGTCATAATTTTGCATTGTTTTTCTGTTTTGCAGGTCAAGACAATCTTTTTACCAACTGGAATGTCTTTGAATCAAGAAATATGTGCTCCACTTGTTGCGATCATTCCGTTGGAGGTGAGCTTGTTACTCCCTCTATCACTTTAAGGCTCCAATTTAAGGACAAGCCTTAGAGAAACCATTATGGGTGCGTTTGGTACAATGGAATGGAAAGGAAAAAAAAATTGGAGAGGTTTGTATTGTTTTTTTTTTAATCATGAGAATGAAATTACATTACAAAAGAATTGATTTCCATTCCCTCTTCCCATTTGTAGGCTCTACTTGATTCTCCACGTCTTGGTAAATAATTTAGAATACATTATCGACTAGAAAAAGTAATGGAATCGATTTTTTTTGTTAGTGTATCATAACTAAAAACACAACGTAAACTTCTTCACTTCCATTCCACCGCACCAAACGCCCCCTAGGCCCCTAAGGTTATTCATTTGTGACTAGAGGGTTATAGGTTCGAGTCAAGGAAACAGTCTCTTTGCAAATATGCAAGGGAAAGACTTTGTATAAAGAATTTCCTCCTGCCTGCGGATCATGCACAATTGCACCCATGATTGTTTGTCTATTTTGAATCTCTAATACTTATTTCTTCAATGTTGTAGATCAAACCTGTAATTGGGGAGTTCATCAAAGCCATATATTCTCTATTTGTAGGTAAACTTATATTTTCCATGAACAGTTTTAATCGTGTTAATATCTTCGTAATCATCTTATAAATTCCAGTCAAAGCTGGTCATTGATATTTTTGTTTGGGATGTTTTAGATCTTGACTTCACTTTCCTAGAAATGAACCCTTTCACGTTGGTTGATGGAAAGCCTTATCCTCTTGATATGAGAGGTGAGCTCGATGACACTGCTGCTTTCAAGAACTTCAAAAAGTAAGCGTATTTTTCTTCGATTTTCGATAAAAAAACAATGCACCCAGTTTGATGGAATTGAAGGTGTCATCTTACATTGCTTTTATTTTTCCAGGTGGGGCAACATTGAGTTCCCATTGCCTTTTGGAAGAGTTATGAGTGCCACAGAAAGCTTTATACATGGACTTGATGAAAAGGTAGCTATTAATAACCGCAAGTCTCGTGTACTCAAAATTCACTTGATGTATGTTGCACTTTTCCTTTCATATTATCTTCTAAATGTTTTTGCTTCAAATTTTATGAATCTGAATTTAACTTGCAATGTCGTTGCGGATTATTAAAGAATGATGAAATCACAAAAGAACATAGATTTATGTGATTCACTTAATAAGGTTTATCAACATTCCACGAATGAATTTCACTATTTTTTTAAAAGATACAGAAGCTAGATGTGGCAAAACTGGTAAACTTGTGATGCAGATCAAAGTGGGTTAGGGTTGACCTTTCAACACTTTGTTGTCCTTTTTTCTTGAATTTTTAAATGATTAATGAATTAAATATAAACACAAAAGCTATACTATTTAAAGAATCTCTCTCTGCTGTTTTTAATAAAGTGATTTAGGAGGCTGTAAGCATTTGAAAATTTGAATACACTTTGTGCAATTTTTGATCCAATTGACTGCTTTCTTTATCAACCAAGTTTCTAAATGTACCCATGGGATCCATTGGAAATCAATTATAAACCAAGTCAAACCATTTTAGGTCAATGGGCAACATTGACACTTATATTCTTTAGAGGAGGTAATACAGAAGAGCAGATAGAGTATTTATGGACTTAAATTTAGATCTAGCATTACTAGAACTGCGACTCAAACAAATAAACTGATGTATGTTGAAATGTTGCAGACCAGTGCATCCTTGAAGTTTACCGTTCTTAATCCAAAGGGACGAATTTGGACCATGGTTGCTGGTGGAGGTGCCAGTGTCATATATGCTGATACGGTACATTTCTCATCCTTATTGTTGTTTTCATGCAAAGGTGTGCAGAAGCTCTCTTTTACCTTCAAAATCATTATGTAAACCAGGTTGGAGATCTTGGTTATGCTTCTGAGCTTGGAAACTATGCTGAATATAGTGGTGCACCCAATGAAGATGAGGTTTTGCAGTATGCTCGAGTTGTCATTGATGTAAGCAGTTCAATCCCCGTGATGGTGTCATTATGTTAGACAGGATATAATCGGCCTTATGATAATTCAGGTCTTCTTATTATATATCCCATATTCTAGTACAGGTCAAAACTGAAAGCGGGGCATTGGTTTTTATTCATTTTGTGATATAGATATGATTCTTACAAAAACATTCTGTGCAGTGTGCAACTGCTGACCCGGACGGTCAAAAGCGAGCTCTTGTAGTAGGAGGTGGAATCGCTAACTTTACCGATGTTGCAGCCACGTTCAATGGCATCATTCGTGCCATGAAGGAGAAGGTTAATTCTTTTATCCATTTGCGTTGAATTGATCTCTAAAGCTGGGTTTTCTTCCCAGAATGGTAAAATCAAAAAGTAATAACATATTTTGATACTTGATATAGGAGTCTAAGTTGAAGGCCGCAAACATGCACATCTATGTAAGGAGAGGAGGTCCAAATTACCAACGAGGACTTGCTAGGATGCGTGCGCTTGGAGAGGAAATTGGCATCCCGATTGAGGTAAAGAATTTTCTGCCCTTTAGAAACATGATTATATCTTGCATTTTCGCATCATTAATGTCCTAAAATCAAGTGTAAATCTGTTTGATGGATTTGTAATAAATGTTTGTTTGATCATTGTAGTTGGAAATTGTATCCCATATTCAGAACCATCTTTTGCACTGCAGAGGAAATGATATTTTGTTTGGAAAAGATAAACAAGTTTATAAGTGATAAGAACATGAAGTACTATGTCTAAATAAATTCTTTTAGTAAAAGTAGCTGCAAAAATGTGTCAAGAAAAAGGCATTTTGGCAGTTAATGTATGAAACAAGCATTCAAATGGTATTTTCATGTTTTATAGTCCATTTGGATTTGGATGACTCTTCGACCAAAGTTGACTAGCTCAATTTGTTTGTTTGCTTATGAATCCTTTTGCAGGTGTATGGACCCGAGGCAACGATGACCGGAATTTGCAAGCAAGCGATTGAGTGCATCAGTGCCGCTGCCTAACCCTGTCTGATACGACTCGATTCTTATGTATGATTCATGGCATTCAGATGGAGGTGTTTGTCTTTTGTTCTCTTTGTTGTGATGTATCGTTTTTAAAGAAGAAAAAAATGAGATACCATGGCTCCTTTAATTTCAAAGACAATGGCATACAATACGCCTATCAATCCAAGTGCCAACATATTTTTCATTCGTTAAAAATTATATGACACATTAAACCTGGGAACAATACGAGTTATTTGCATCAAAATTGAGCACGTTTTCTGTCGATCATTATTTTTTGAATTCAACCATTGAAAGACAGTGTTTATTAGCAATTCAGCATATGTTACAGACTTGTAATCATACAATGGTTTTGTTAATCTCATGTACTTGTGTGGTAAACTTTCTCTCCCTCCTTTTTCTTGAACAAGTCTTGTTAATGTATATCTCCAAACAATGCTACTACATGAGATGAGCAGGTACAGGTAGTTGAGGCAATACCACAAGCAACCTTATATCCTTAACCAACTTTCTAATTGTACCAAGTGCTGCACCACTGCATAGTCCATCAAAATTAGCAGCCACAGCTGACATATATATATATATATATATATATATATATATATATATATAAACACACACACACACACATATATATATGGTGGGTTCAATGGAGAACCTTGATGCATCGAAGAACTTTGGAGAACCACAATGCATCACGCGGAATAATGATGCATCACACGAGAATTTGAGGCATCACGTGGAAATAATGGTGCATGGAGGTTATTCGATGCATAGAGATTCTCCATTGAACCCCATATATACATATTTGTGTGTGTGTGTGTGTCTATATATATATATATATATATATATATATATATATATATATATATATATATATATATATATATATATATATATATATATATATATAGGGATGAGATCCATTGTGAACAAGTTATTCGTTGTGAACGTTGTGAACAAATAAAAAAATACATATAATCATTCATATATATCAACAAGTGTTTGTAATATGATTCAAAAGGTTCATAGAAGTGTCTATTTAAGATTCAGAACATTCAAAAGGTTCATAGTACGTAGTTTTTATAACAAGATGCACAAGATGCATTCAACAAGATTCATGAGATTCGACAAATTAATTGGATTCAATAAAATCCATAGGATCCAATAAGATTAATGAGTTAATAGAAGGGTTCGGTAGTATTTTCAACAAGATTCATAAGATTCAAAAGCTATTTTATGGTTGTTCACAATGTTCACAACGAATAAAGTGTTCACAAAAGATCCTTAGTCTATATATATATATATATATATATATATATATATATATATATATATATATATATATATATATATATATATATATATAGGTGAGTTCAATGGAGAACCTCCATGCATCGAAGAACCTTGAAGAACCTCCATGCACCACCACAAATGCATCACAATTCCCCCGTAATGCATCATTATTTCCACGTGATGCATCAAATTTTCAAGTGATGCATCGATTTTTACATTATTTCCACTTGATGTATCAAATTCCCGCGTGATGCATCGATTTCTACGTGATGCATTTTAGTTTTTCTAGCGATGCATTGTGGTTCTTCAAGGTTTTTCGATGCATAAGGCTCTCCATTGAACCCACCCTATATATATATATATATATATATATATATATATATATATATATATATATATATATATATATATATATATATATATATATATATATATATATATATATATATATATATATATATATATATAGGGTTGGGTTCCGGTAAGAACCCTCGTTACCGTGAGAACGTGAGAACCACTACAAAATGCACAAATTTGTACATCAAATGCACAAATTTTAAAATTAAAAGTTTTACTTAAAATCATTATTAGTCTTAAATATTAATAAATATCATAATTTAACACTAAAATTACATTCAAAACTTACATTCATTAAATTATAAACTAAATGCACAAATTTGAACATCAAATGCACAAATTTTTTTAAATGCACAATTCGTACATAAAATGGATAGATTATAGCATGAGATGCGTAAATTTTTACATGAAATGCATAAATATATCGAAAACATTTAATTTTAGTATCAAATGCACAATTTTATACAGTGGATGCACAATTTTTAGAGTGGTTCTCACATTCTCACGGTAATGAGGGGTTCTCATGTGAACCCAATCCTATATATATATATATATATATATATATATATATATATATATATATATATATATATATATATAGATTGAGGTTCTATGGGGCACCATATGCATCGGGAACCAAATGGGAACCAAAAATGCATTAAGGGCGTTTTAGGAATGCTAAACTTGTAATTTATATTTAATTATAATTAAAATATATTTTAGAAAAATTTAAAATAGAAGGAATTAGTTTAGGTAATTAAATCATTAAATTAACAAACAAACATTCCATTTTTCTCTCCCACATTCTCTCCCTCACCCTTATCTCTCTCCCCCTCTCTCTAAATCCGGCGGCTAGCCACCACCCCTCTCCCGGCGGCCACCACCCCATTGCCACCCCTCTATCTAAAGTCGGCGACCACCACTCCATGCATAGCAGCCGGTTCACGGTGCAGTTTGATGAAAATGACGATCACCCTTATCTCTCTCCTCCTTTCTCTAAAGCCGGCGACCACCACCCCCTCTCTTGGTGGCCGCCACCGCATTGGCATCCATCTCTCTAAAGTTGGCGGCCACCGCCCCATGCATAGCAGTCGGTTCATGGTGCCATTTTAATGATGATGATTTCGATTTCGCAATGATGATGATGGAACGATATCGTTTAAAGGTATAGTTGTTTTTTTATGCATTTTCTTTATGAAAATTTCTGAAAGATTAATCGTGTTTATCCGATGTTTATGGAAGACGAATCTGATGCATTATGATTTTTGATGAATCCAACGGAGATGCATCATGTTTGAAGATAAATCAAATGAATTTGCATTACGAATGAAGATGCATCGTGTTTTTTATGGCCGAGATGCAATATGATGAATATGCATCGTGATTTTTATGAATCAAATGAAGATTCATCGTGATCTTTGTTGAATCAAATGAAGATGCATCGTGTTTTGAAGATAAATCCCATGAAGATGCATCACCGTTTTGATGATGCTTGATGGTGGGATGAAGAAGATGTTGAATATGACAAAAAATGAGGATGAAGAACCAAGATGCATCACGAATTGAAGGATGAATATTAGATGCATGGACATCAAATCTTTTTTTTGAATTTGTTTAGATTTTGTAATTTTGGAAGTGTATCAATTAATATTAATTAGCATTTATTGTTTAGGTATTGATTGAATATGTAATTAATATAAAATTAAATTTTCTTTGACTAGCTATATTTATTCTTCCCAAAATACCCCTATGCATACCAAATACATGCATCGCGTGATGCATCAATGATCATTTAATCTAAAGGCTGTGGTTGGTTCTTTTTTTGGTTCCCGATGCATATGGTGCCCCATAGAACCTGACCCTATATATATATATATATATATATATATATATATATATATATATATATATATATATATATATATATATATATATATATATATATATAGCTCAAACTCTCTACAATCTTTTCAAAAAAGTATTTACACAGGCAAGCTATGAAATGGTCACAAGTCATCATTCTTCCTTGTTTATACTTAGCAATCCTTTAACGGCATTTGAGAATTTCGCACGCACGCACGCACACTTGTTCAATCCCCTACTACAAACTTAACTTTTACCGCCAGGAAAACAGGACGTTTACATACGACAATATACTGACTGAGTGATTCCAACGAAAACGTAAATAATTGTAAATTCCAAATTAATGACGAATTTTCGACCAAATAACAATAAGGGAGTAAGCACTAATTATTAACGACAGTCTAGAAACAAATAACTTGTTGCTTAGTAATACTGTTGGAAATTTGTCGATAACATTAGTTTAAATTTATTTTTTATAGCATTCGTCTCAATATCGCTAGTAAAAAACGGTCAAAAATAAGTCTGTCGGAAATTCATACAGTAATTGGCATCTATTCTGTCAACTTCCTTTTTAAAAAAGATGTTTTTGTAACTTTTTACCGACAAACTGTCAGTTGAAAGTATCTTGTTATCGGTCGATAAAAGTGGTCAATAATGATTTTGTGACGAAAATATTTTAGACGATTTTGTTCGGTCGAAAGTCAGGGGCGTTTCAGACAACTATACAAGTTAGAGTGTAAACGTGGAATTGGCACGTGAAAATATCATGTGAATACCGGGTTACCGATGTTATTTATAAAATTATCACTTTTAAATAATCATCGATTGAACACGATGTTAAGAACGGTGGGTTACAAATACTTGAAAAATATGAGATTCGTGATGAACACTTTCAGATTGAAGTATTTCGATGTATACTCAAAATCTCAATCGGATAAAACTCAGAAAATTGAACCGAGAATATGTCTTTCCTTATGATTTTTGTACTGCATGCCTATGACCAAAAAATCGCGCGAATTCATTTGGTGGCAACCGCCAATATAATCATTGCAACCGCCAAAATAACGGGATTTCTAAATTGGGCCAAAATCTACCAACCGCCAAATTTGGCTAGGGGATGCCTGCCCCTGAAACCCCACTACCGGGGGCGCTGCCCCGGACCCCCGAAAACTGATCTTAAATAATCTCGAACAAATGTGCACTCCACATCATCCTAACTTGAGCAATATTTAATAAGATTATTTTGGTCAACAAGTTTATCTCATTACACTTAAATTATATTGGTAACAAATCACCAACACGGGATCCTAACGGTACATAGTTAAAATTGGTCACGGAAACAAGTATTGGGTATTGAACCGATTTTTACAGGAAACGTATATAAGTTTCACTTGCTTTCATCTAACACATCTTTCTTAATATATGAAACAATACAATCGTTCAAAAGTAATCACCCATTCTGTTACGCAAATGACACAATCATTTGAGATTCTCCTTTTTTCTTAAAGAACATTAACATTATTTTTATAATAACAAAAAAATGACACAATCAATATAACATCTAACATGTTATAGATATGTAACGAAATATATAAATAGAATATTGTTACCTTCAATTACTTTTTATAACGTTGGAAGGCAACACAACTATAAGACAAAGAAAAGGAGATGATTCTTCAAATTTTTATTAATTATTTATTTGGAAAAGAAACCAAACCACTAATAACAATTAATAAATTACAAAAAGAAGAAATCTTTGACCAAGAGTTTCAAGACTCCATTCAATATCTTGTATTTTCGTGTAATTTTTAGTTTCATAAATTTTATTTTCTAATTTTGTAACTTTTATTTTTAATATCTTGAACTTTTTATTCTTAATATATTATATTTTTATTTTATAAATGTATTTTATTTTATAATAGAAAGTTAAGAAAGATAGAAAGTTGAGAATATTAAATATTTTCAAAGTTTAAAAATAGAAATGGTGGAGGTGGAGAAAAAAAAAGTTGATTGGCGATGAGGTGGCCAAAGTGATGATTTTGGGAGTGGTGGGTATACTTACCACCCTAAGAGTAATCAACAATTGCATAAACATTATATTAACTATATAAAATTTAATGTTATTAATTGACAGATATTTATAACACGATTTTAAAACAAAAACTCTTAAAACACATTACTAAATGCAATATTTATCCAAAAAAGCTAAAGTATGTATCTGGTTTCATTTCGGTTGACCCAAAAGGGAAGGTTGAAGTTGAACTCTTGAAGTAGTTCACCAACAACGAACAATCCTTGATGTTTAATAATTAAAAACGACAAAAATAATAGTATGTAGGTTTGATCAGTTTTCTGCTAATTGTTTTAAACAATTTATAATAATATTATTACATAAAAGAATATAACAATTGAAATTTTAATTAAAAAAACTACGGGTTATTGCCTTATTGGTAGTAAACGTCATTTTTTTTATTAAACTTCCAACTAGTTATGATGAATATTAAAATGAAGTTATTGTAATGCTTATGATAAATAGATTAAATGTTATTATACTTGTATAATATTTGTTGTATATGCTAGAATATAATAGTACGAAAAATTAGAATCAATCCTGGATGATCTTGTGATAGGTATGTTCAGTTTCTGATAAGTGATAACAATAATTTGTCCTCCTATCAAGTATTCAAACGAAAGCATCAACACCAACAATGAAACCTTCATGGTGAAGGTTGTTGTTAAGTATCCAAAACCGTTAAGCTTTGATGTTGATCAAGTTAATGCTAAAAGAAATTTCTACATCGAACCACTCCAGACATTTCATATTTGTTTGGGGCTCTACACCTTGGACCCACTGCCAGGGGCTCCGCCTCTTGACCGTGTATTAATTACCCAGGTCATGACTTTGAACAAACTTATCCGAGTGTGCATTTCATACCTTCAAACTTGTTCTGGTTCTAATTAAAATTAATAAACAAACAATTAGTTCTGTAAACAAACAATTTCTGTCTTTTTCATTTGACTATCACAATATATTCGTTCTGTGTTAGTTATTTCTTTTAAAACTTGATTAATTAATAGATTTATATTATTAACGAGGATATGTCGATATGCCATTGAAAGGAGTAGGGTCAATGCTCAATAGGACCCACTGAGTTTTGATCCATCTCTACCCCATATAAAAAAAGGATGAGGGACAAGGGAATATATATATAAAAAACCCCAACAAAGGAATGCACAGAGGAGAGGAGTCCAGTCCACAGTACAAGACAATTCTTTTTATGATTTCCATCCTCCCAACTCAACTCAACTCAACTCCCCTCGCCTCTTTCCTCTACATTTTTATTCTCTTTTTTAAATTACTTGCTTAATCATATATTATAAATAAAAAGAGAAGTCTATTTACACTTCATGATAGGATAGAAAAAGGGTTAGATTGAACTTGAAAAGTGAAATAGTAAAATCTTTCATTTTCCTATTGACTAATTAATTATAAAAAACTGATTTCTAATAATATAGTAATAATGATGATGTAGAAATAGACATTTATGAGATGTGAATAGTAGCACTCATATAAAGAAGGTGATATCATTTATATTGTTTTTTATTTTAGTTAATATCTTATTGTTTTATAATAATTTATTATTATTATTATTATTTGTCTACTAGTCTACTCAAAATTACTTTTATAAATTTTTCTGTTTTTTCAAAAACTTATCACCATAAAACACACTATTTTTTATTTCTAGGGAAAAAAAACATACATACAAATTCCTATTATTATTGAAAGAAATATTTGAAGGGAAGAAAAGATGGGTAGGTTCACCAAGTTGTTCTGGCAGTTGCTACTGTTTGTAATTGTAAGCTCTGTCTCTTTGTGTGGTCCATTCTTGGCTCCATGCCCTGCCCTCCTCTGCTCTGACTCTGCACTCATATATAATCACATGTTCTTCGGATTTTATTTTTATAGGATACTGAAATTCAATTTAATTTTATTTTTATGTTTTAGTCAGCGATCGATGCTGATGCAAGTCTGCAACCTCTCCCTATATGTGGAAATTCACGATTCCATCCATATATAATACTCATTCCGTCCTAATTTAAATGTCCATGTTTTTATTTTAAATTGTTCCAAAATAAATGGTCACCTCCAAAAATGGATTATAATAATATATTAAATTCCAATAATAACCTTATGTTTATAATGTAGTTATCTTTTTTTTTAAAATTGATTAAATAAATAAATAAGTGTAAAGTTATCATTTAAGTGTAAAGTAGAATAATAAGTACCCACTTTTCTTAAACTGTATGTTTTTATCCGGTGAACATTTAAAATGGGACGGAAGAAAGGAGTATATCCTTGGATTTCAAGTATTAAATCCACTCAACGAGAACGAGGGATTCAAAGGTGTTTAAAAATTCATTTATATAATATGTCATCATATTTATGAGTGCTTTCGAAATTAAAAAAAAAAAAACTTGGCCCAACGTACTCAAGGCTATAAAAATAAATAAATAAGAAACAAAAGCTGCAAAAATTAAATCGAGAAACTATATATATACACTATTGATGTATACAGTGGCGGATCCAGGAAAATTTTCCAGTGGTGGCACATGTATAGTGTGTTTATTGGTTCGATCGATGGAGTTCCTCGTGAATCGGGTTGTTTTTTCGGTTTTATAAACCAACTCAATTCATTTAACTAAATATTCTCTCTAGCTAGGTATGACAATTAATACAACCAAAACAAATAAACATTAACAATTTAACGATGTAACAAATGCTAACAATGTAACTTTTAATTTAACTAACTAATTATGCTAATGATTTTGCAAAGTTATAATGATGGGCTATATTAAAAATATCTATGCTATATTGATGGGCCCAAAATAACAGTGGTGTCACAATTAGGGTTTGATGGTTGCACTTAAGGAGCTAATAAACACATTTTCATAGTCAAACCTAGTTGACTGGTGGCATGGGCCACCACCAGTCTAGCCTTACATCCGCCCCTGGATGTATAGCTTGTTGAGATAATGACAATATCTGAAAACCAATAACACCTTTTAAATAAGTTCAAACAATTTCAATATGTTTTATCCTAGTTATCTTGATCTCTTTCCTCGCCTTCATGTACAATTCTATTAAGGGAATTTCATTTTTAGAAATTAAATTTATTTAAAAGTAATTTAACTTTCTAATCTGCACCTCTTTTATATATCGTTGTAAATTGATTATTAAATGTTTCATTGAAATTTAATTTGTTTTTTAATGAAGGATCATGCAACCGTTGGAGTTTTTTTATAAATAAATTAACAACTTAATTAAAATAAATTTTCGGTTATGAGATTATAAACCTGTCACAAGACTTGTGTCGTGTAATAATTTATAGAGTAAAGGACATTTTTGGTCCTTGTGGTTTGATGGTTTACCCAGATTCAGTCCCTTAACCATAATAAGGTCAAATTTCATCCCTATTTTGCTAATTTTGTGTCATTTTAGTCCCTCGCCCGTTAAACTTAACGGCACAACCGTTAAATTTGTAAGAATGACATTTTTACCATTTTCATTGAGACGCTTTTAGTCCCTATGGTTTTATTATTTACCCATTTATAGTCCAACATTTATTTTATTTTATATTATTATAAATTATATTATTTTAGATATACTTAATTTATTATAAACACATTATTTTATTTATAAATATACTTATATTTTAATATTTTATTTACATTTACTATTGTTCGTATTTTATTTAAAATTTAAATTTTATTTTAATTAAAATTATATATTTTCTTTACTAATTTATTTAAATTTCATCTTCTTTTTAATTTTAATTTTTATAATATTATTGTTGACATTTATATATGTAAATTTGTTAGTTGTGTTTAAGTAGATATAATAGCCTCGATATTTTTCCTCTCCAAAGTCACTATTTCTTCAAATATCTTCCAACCTAATCAATTATCGACACACAAATTATATACATATGTGAATATACTTGAAGAAATAATGACATTGGAATATACTTGAAAATATTACACACACACACACACACACACACACATATATATATATATATATATATATATATATATATATATATATATATATATATATATATATATATATATATATATATATATATATATATATATATATATATATATATATATAGGATTGGGTTCTTTTAAGAACCTTAAATAATGTGGGAACATAAGAACCAATTTCAACCCTTGGATTAATGTGATCAATGGTGGATAATCAATGGCATTGTTGTAAATATTTTCAAGTATGGTTGGGTCCACTAAGGGCAAATCAGTCATTTTTCCTCCTTCATTTAATGCAACTTTTCAGAAAAGTTTCCAACAACCTGTCCTTTAATTAAACTATACAATCATCAATGAGTTTGTCATTAATTTTTTCTTTTTCTTCCATTTTTTCCGGCAAGAAGAAGCTCAGTTCCGTCGCCGGAATTCCATTCCGTTTTTTTTATTTCACCTGAATCCATGGAGTCGACCGACACATTTCAACAGACACCGTATAATATTTTTCCAAATGGTTTTGCAGCCGATGAGGAGGTCGACGATTGTTTTTCTCTAATCCAGGTCATGTTTATATTTTATTCGAGTATTCGTTGCTTTATTTAACGTTTCTTCTACGTAGAATATGTTGCATTCTACGTAGAATATGTTGCATTCTACGTAGAATATCTTGCATTCTACGTAGAATATGTTGCATTCTACGTAGAATATCTTGCATTCTATGTTGTCTGTAAATCTATATATATTTTTGTATTCTATGTTGTCTGAATAGAACTTCTATAAACATTTATAGATTTTGAATTTTTTAATCTGTATTCTACTCATATTTTATGTTATATTATGATGTTCATATTTTCTAGTCTATTTTATATTTTAAAATCGCAGAATCGGGTAAATATGAAACCCTCAAGACCTTGCTAAACGACGATGGCTCTGAGCAAGACAATAGGAAAGGCACGACAAAAAAGATATATTGTTCGTAGATTATTTTGTATTCTTCGTAGTTTTTTATAGATTGTCTGTAAATCTATATGGAGTTTTGTATTCTATGTTGTTTGAATAGATCTTCAATAAACATTTATAGATTTTGGATTCTTTAATTTGTATTCTTCTCAGATTTTATGTTATCTTATGATGTTCATATTTTCTATGTCAGTGTAAATCTATATAGATCTTCTCACATTTATAGTTTTTTACAGATTGTTTGCAAATTTATTTAACGTTTCTTCTACGTAGAATATGTTGCATTCTACGTAGAATATGTTGCATTCTACGTAGAATATGTTGCATTCTACGTAGAATATGTTGCATTCTACGTAGAATATCTTGCATTCTATGTAGAATTGTTTGCAAATTTATATAGATCTTAGGTAAGTGTCATATATTCTATATAGAATACCACAATTCTACGCAGAATGTTCACATATTTTTCATAGAATACCACTAATCTACGTAGATTGTTCACATATTCTACGTAGATAGTTCACATATTCTACATAGAATATTGCTATTCTATGTTACTAGAAATGTTATACATTTTTTTTTGCATCATAGTTTTGAATCCATTGTTTTAATGCAGGTTGTAAAAGATTCTACCATGGACACCATTGATTGTGATTGTCGAATGTTCGATCGGATTGTGTTGCTTTGTATCTCCGTCATAGAATGTTGTATATTCACCATAGAATATTATGTTGACTCCATAGAATATATCTTAATCTACATATAAAGTTGTATATTATTCATAGAAAAAAAAAAAGATGAAGAGAAAAACTCTGGTGGTTTTTTTTTTTGGGAGAAAAAAAAAGGATGAAGAGAAAAAAGAGGAGGGAATTAATTGTGTGTGAAAAAACGTGCAGTTCCTTTTTCAATGTTATCCCCAATATACCCCTTACCCACCCATTTTTCCAACAAAAAAAACCCCTAAAGCCTTCTTAATTTCAAAAATGTCATCTTACATCTAAGCCATTGATTTCATGAAATCAATGGATGAGATTAGTTCTTAGGTTCCCACATTATTTAAGGTTCTTAGAAGAACCCTCCCCTATATATATATATATATAATATGGTTCGAGAGAGTACCACTACTTATACAGCGCACCAGAAGCTACCACATTTGAAAAACTTTTTTTTAAATTTTTTATTTCATAAACATGTTTTAATTAACAGTATGAAGATTATATGTAAATTTCACATACATTTACATCTTCTAGATCCTAAAAAATGATGTGAACGCACACTTACATAATTTTGCATATATGTGGTGCGTGATTTCATGCACTTAGAGTGTTTGAATTTGCGTGAAATTCACATATTATCTATGTAATGTTAATTAAAACATATTTGTGAAAAAAATTTCAAAAAAATAATTTTACGAGTGATACCTTCGGGTGCGCTGTGTAGTAGGTAGTACTCACTTGAACACACACACACACACACACATATATATATATATATATATATATATATATATATCCAAGACATAAATTATATAATATACACATGAACATTATGTGTATTAAATTATATACACATAAATTATATACATATATATATATATATGTATGTATATATATATATATATATATATATATATATATATATATATATATATATATATATATATATATATATATATATATATATCCAACACATATAATATAATTTATGTGTCGATAATTGATTAGGTTGGATTATATTTTAAAAAATAGTGACTTTGGAGAGGAAAAATATCGAGGATATTATATCTACTTAAACACAACTAACAAATTTACATATATAAATGTCAACAATAATATTATAAAAATTAAAATTAATAAAGAAGATGAACTTTAAATAAATTAGTAAAGAAAATATATAATTTTAATTAAAATAAAATTTAAATTTTAAATAAAATACGAACAATAATAAATGTAAATAAAATATTAAAATATAAGTATATTTATAAATAAAATAAGTGTGTTTATAATAAATTAAGTATATCTATAAATAATATAATTATAAAGATAATATAAAATAAAATAAATGTTGGACTATAAATGGGTAAATAATAAAACCATAGGGACTAAAAGCGTCTCAATGAAAAGGGTAAAAATGTCATTCTTATAAATTTAACGGTTGTGTCGTTAAGTTTAACGGACGAGGGACTAAAAGGGCACAAAATTAGCAAAATAGGGATAAAATTTGACCTTATTATGATTAAGGGACTGAATCCGGGTAAACCATCAAACCCCAAGTACCAAAAATATCCTTTACTCTAATTTATATGCAAAAAGTATATAAAATTAAAAAAGGTGGATGGAAGAAATTATTGCGAAAGATTTGTTTGAAATAAATATAAATAAATGTGGAAGCAAGTGAACAACTGCGAAACAGACTTATGATGATATCAGCGATCACCGTTTAGGCAATCATGATGTTTTCATGGGAAATCATGTAATATATATTTTATTATTAAATGGATTTAAATATACATAAATATTTAAAAAAATATATATTTTTCTTTATTGAAAATCAGCATCACTAAAATATTAATTACGAAAAAACTACTTTTGTTTTGTTTTTTTTTTTTTTTTTTTATATTTTCGTCTTTTTCACAGAAAAATCCTAAAGTCAAATTGTTTTCTAACTTTGTAAAATTTGGCTATTAAAACTTTATTATAATTGGTAAATCGAGTTTTTAAAAATAACTTCTAATAGCCATATTTCACAAAATCAGAATAACATGAAAGAACGAAAAGACATAAATCATAAAAACATATAGATTTTTTACATAATAAATCTTTACCAAAAATGATAGAACAAGAAGTTCAAAATCTAAACGGTTAATGGCTAAAAAACAACTCCTCTATGTATTATAAAATCTTCTCTTATATTTTTAAATTTATATCATTTTATTTTCAATATATTTTGTGTATCTAAATAATTTATCGACTACAAATTCATAAATGATAATGTTCTTTATATCATAAAAGAAAATTTGAATAATACTTTTTGTAAGATCGAGTAGTAGAGTTTCACTGTGAAACAATGTGCTTTAAAAGCTGTGTCATGCATGATTACCAAACATGATAAATCGTACATCGATAATTAACACGTGCTATTAGGGTTGGCAAAATAATCCAATCCTGGCGGGGAACCCGAAGCTTGATCCTGACGTGACCGGGTATTCCAGAACCCGAGTTGAACCGGGATGGGAAACGCTTTAATCCCCGACCCCGACCCTGGTTCTATTTACTATCATAGTATAAATTATTATGTTTATGTAATTTTATAATGCAAATTATTCCCTATAGTTTAATATAAATTTTATATATATATATATATATATATATATATATATATATATATATATATATATATATATATATATTTGGGTTCAAATGAGTACCACTAATTTTGCGGAGTACCGGAGGTACCTCGCTTAAAATCTTTTTTTTGGAAATTTTTTTTCATAATCATGTTTAAATTATAATACAAGACTACTTGCAAAAAATCACGCCTAAACACACACTAGAACTATGTGAAACGTGTGTGTTCACATGAAGTGTGCTGTTGTGAACGTGTGTTCACAACTAAGTATGTTCACATGAATTTTTTCACGTTCACATGACTTTTAAGATGATAGAAAATGTAAATGTATATAATTTTTTACGTATAGTGTTATATTATTTGTATCTAAATGAATATGAAAAAAAATTAAAAAAAAAACTTTTTTTCGAAGCAAGTTCACATCTGAAACCCGTGTGTTCACAGGTAGTCACGGTACTCTGCATTTTTTAGGTACTCACACGAACCATATTATATATATATATATATATATATATATATATATATATATATATATATATATATCTGTGTGTGCGCGCATGTGTGTTATTGTTAAATTATCTTACTTATTTTATTCTATACGTTTTATAAGTTTTTTACATATATATTTATTTTTTGGTTGTATTATAAACTATTAGTTATCAATGTATATATAGATAATTTGTTATAAAGTTTATATAGATGTATATATATACTTTTTAAAACTATAATTCGCTATATAAACTTAATAAATTTGTTAGAATGTTAAAAAAAATATGATACTCGACAGGAATCCCCAAAACCCGATGGGGCCGGGAATGGGAAGTCAATACCCGATGGGGATGAGGGTGGGGATGAGAAATGAAATTCTCAGTCATACCCCCCCCCCCCCCCCTCCGGTTGCCATGCCTACGTGTTATACAATCTGCGTTTTTTTGGTTTCCTAACTCCAGAGGCTGTGAAACTCTTCAACAGAGTCTAAGTGGTAATGCATTCTAACGTGGTGACTCTTACATCTATGGATGTAGTTTTTAAACGAATTAGATTCACAATCCTAAAAGAGTTACCAACACAACTAATTGTCTATTTGTCTTTTATCACTTTGTATTAGTTTAACCAATTATTATTAAAAGAAGTAAATTGTGTAAAATTAATAATAATAACACTTGCAATATAAAACCTACATCTTTTAATGTAAGCTAAAATACACATGTTTTGTTACAATCTTGACTAATATTAATGATAGAATTGAGTAGGGTTTGGATGATTATTCATGCGGAATCCTTTATAGAATCCACGTGTTTAAGCAATTAGTTATATCGATTTTTAATGGGTTTATTATGAAAAAAACCAACATGTTTTCACGTTTTTTGCGTTTCCGTCCCTCCATTTTATTTTTTTTCATAAAAAACCTCAAGTTATTAGTTTCTTATTGGTTTAGTGAAATTTGGACATTAGAACCCGGTTTTTCAAGTTTAAAAAATCCGGTTCACAAATTATAACCGGGGTCTAATGTCCAAAATTTCACTAAACCAATAAGAAAAGAATAACTTGAGGTTTTTTATGGAAAAAAATAACATGGATGGACGAAAACGCAAAAAACGTGAAAACATGTTGGCTTTTTTCATAATAAACCCATTTTTAATTTATCGTTTTAACATTTTTATATTTCTAATGGAAAAAAAAATCATAGAGATCAATTTGATAAAAATTTGAAAACATGACGTTTTCAACATAAAACTTAAACTAATGTGATATTATTTTTTAACCCAAGCAACAGGTTAACAGTAACAAATTTTATAGTTTAATAATAAAAAATAACATGAGGTAAAAATAAAAATAAAAATTTAAATGTCCAACTTGATGTAATTGTAAAAACATGATATTTTTATTTTGTTTTAGTGAATTCTGGCTATTAGATACCGGTTTTTCAATTTTCAAGAACCGGGTTAGTTAATTATAACAGGGCAAAAATAGTTAAATTTCATAAAATTAGAAAATTTTTTTATAGCTTGTGGACTTTCCTGAAAAAAAATATTGAGAAACGAAACGCAAAAACCATGAAAAATGTTGATTTTTTTCATGATAAAAGAGATGCGTTTAATAAAGGGCAAATGATCAAAAATAGTAACAAGTTTAGACATTTTTATCATTAATAGTAACAACTTTTTATTTTTCTTTCAATAATAGTAATGGGTGACCTGTAAACCTGTTTAGCAGGTCACCAACTTTTCAGTTATCAAAAATAGTAACATCTTTACAGATTTTTATCAATAATAGTAACATATCAAATTAAAAACATATTTTTTTTGTTATTTTATTAAGTTTTCTAATATTCCATAAACACCAAAATAAATCAAAATTTTATTCCGAATATTTACGAATAGATAATATTCGATTATTTATTCACAATTATATATAATATGAATGGAAAAAAAAATACTATGAATCATTTCAATTTTCATTTTTTCCAACAAAAAACTACGAACCATCGTTTTCTTAGTTTTTCCGAATAAAATAATACAAATCGTTCTCTTTTTTTTAATTTTTTTCCAATCTAAATGGGTCATAGTTTTTTTATTTAAACAATAAATCAAAATGAGTCTCAATATTTTTTATTCGTAAAACTATAAACCACAATGAGTCATGGTTTTTTCATTCATCGAAAAACTAAAAAAAGAATGGATCGCAATACTTTTCATTCGTAGTACTTTTCATTTGAAATAAAAAAATTACAAATTGATCAGTTTTTTAGTAAATTCCAAACAAATTGATTACAAACCATAAAACTTTTAGCTTTTCCGAATGAAAAACTACGACCCAGTCATGTTTTAGATTTTTTTTACAAAAACTATAAATCATTTTGATTTTTCGTACAAAATAATTGCAACTCATTTATTTTTGTGTTTTTAACAACGAAAAAAACTATGAATTATTTCAGTTTATAGATTTGCCGAATGAAAATTGCAATCCATAAAACGATACATAACCACTTGTACGAAACTATAAGCTGGAATAATTCATAGTTTTTTCGTTGTTAAAAACATAAAAATAAATGAGTTGCAATTATTTTGTACGAAAAATCAACATGATTTATAGTTTTTTGTAAAAATAAAAAAAGAAAATCAAAAACATGATTGAGTCGTATTTTTCATTTAGGAAAACTAAAAGTTGTATGTTTGTAATCAATTTCGTTTGGAATTTACTAAAAAGCTGATCAATTTGTAATTTGTTTATTCCAAATGAAAACTACTACGAATGAAAAAGTATTGTGACCCATTTATTTTTTAGTTTTTCAATGAATAGAAAAACCATGACTCACTGTGGTTTATAGTTTTATGAATGAAAATTATATATTGAGACTCATTTTGATTTTTTGTTTCTTAAATAAAAAACTATGACCCATTTAAATTGGAAAAAACTAAAAAAATGGAACCATTTTTATTATTTTTTATTCGGAAAAACTAAGAAAATGATGGTTCGTAGTTTTTTGTTGGAAAAGTGAAAATTGAAATGATTCACAGTATTTTTCATTCATATTATATATAATTGTGAATAAATAATCGAATATTATTTATCCGTAAATATTCAGAATAAAAATTTGTTTTATTTTGGTGTTTATGGAATATTAGAAAACTTAATAAAAAAAAAATTTATGTTTTTAATTTGGTATGTTACTATTATTGATAAAAATCTGAAAAGATGATACTATTTTTTATAACTGAAAAGTTGGTGACCTGCTAAACAGGTTTACAAGTCACCCATTACAATTTTTGATAGAAAAATAAAAAATTGTTACTATTAATGATAAAAAATAAATAATGTTACTATTAATAATAAAAATGTCAAAACTTATTACTATTTTTGGTTATTTGCCTTTTAATAAAAACTAAAAAGGGGTTACCAATACGACATCAATGAATACAAGTTTTATTAAATAAATTAGTTTCAATAGGATTAGTTTTTACCGTTATAAAAATTTGAAAAATCCCAGTTGATAATTTTAAATAGAATTAACCTGGACAAGAGGCAAAAGCCAACAAAGGCAAAGACAAGGCGAGAGGGCACGTGATCTGCAAATTTTACCTGCAACTCTTTTTAACTTTCGCTTTGTTCTGTTCTGTCTTTGTGCGATCACTGAATGAAAAGCATAAATTTATTGTTTTTCTCATAATTAAATCTTTATCATTATTGATTCTTTTCATACTATTTTTTAAATAAAAATAAAATACCCTCCTTAATTTAATCATTTCTTTTGTGTCTTCCCTATATCCGCCATTTATTAACACCAACTCTCTCCCTCTCTCTCTGCACATATATTTACAAATGTTGATTGTACCTGTTAGGATAACGATTGATGACAAGTCAAAACGTTGAAGAAAATAGAAGCTTGAGACTGCCCAGATCTCTTTCGTTTCAGGAAAAGAGATTGAACATTTAAAATGGGGTTTTGTAGTTGGGGATTTTTATCAAACAGGTGGAGTGTATTCTGGAGTTGCTTTACAGAGTCCTGATTCTGTTTCTGCCTTTGGAGATTTCAACAAGCCTAGAGTGAGTATATAGAAAATGGGTACGAAATTCATCTAACAAATTTCTGGTGTTTATGTTTGTGAAGAAATTTTGAACCTTTTATAAGCATGGTGAAGAGAGAACGTGTGTTTTTGGTGTTTGGGTTGGTGGTTTTAATATGGATGGATGCTTCCTCTGCGACTCTTTCTCCTTCTGGTGTCAATTATGAAGGTTAGTTTCATTAATTTTTTTTAATCTTCATTTTGCCATTTATTGTGTACTGTTAAATATTATTCGATTTTCTGGCTGTTGTTTCATGTTCATTCTGCTCAATTAAAGGACATTTTAGTGGGGCGAAGAGCTTTAGTGAAGATTTGGCGCCTTCGAGCTTTAGTGAATTATAGGTGCCTGTTTGACTCGAACTTTATCCAGCTGAGTGCAAAACGCGAGCTCCAAACATACAGCGAGTCTAGCACAGGGCTTAGAAGGACTTAACTTGAAAATTTGACGATTTTTGGAATGGGAATTGAACCAAACTTGCTTAATAAGAACTATAAAATATTCAAGGTTTTGAATACACTTTGCTTCGTTGATCATAGGTTTAATAGATACCTTTTTAGAGCCTTTCATTAAAAAAAGAAAAAGAAAGAAGAAGCTCCGTTTATGCTAGCTCTAGCTCTAGTAAGAAGATGTTTGTTTATTTATTGATAGAATCATTAAGATATTTTTTTTAACCTTTGAACGAGCTTGTTAATGGTTCCACGAAGAAAGAAACTAACAACCAACCCCTTTATATGTGAACTATTATCCCAATAAATTTAGTTTGTTAGGGTCAAAAGGTTGATGTACCGGCAACCCAACCCGCCCACGCCTGACTGCCCCAGGCCCATCAGGTAAATCGAGCTAACCCAGCGGTAAGACATTAACACCATGGAGTCCAATGGCTTCAAGGGAGCAGTTTTGTCACTCCTTCACCTCGAACCCTCGACTTTTGTTAGGTAGGGTCCGGAGGCCCAATAAATTTAGTCGTTATCATAGAACGAGAAAAGGGCAAGTACCTACCTAAATAACAATCAATTATGTAGCTTGCGATTAAAGGGTATATGAACTATATGATTTGTGTGTTATAATGATGGTCTTTGTATCTTCCATTGATGCAGTTGTGGCTCTAATGGCTATAAAAGAGGATATAAAAGATCCACATAATGTTCTTGACTGGGATTTCTCATCTGTTGATCCTTGTAGTTGGAGGATGATTACCTGCACCTCTGATAGATCCGTTTCTGCCCTGTGAGTTTAAATTTTTTTTTTTTTGTTAAACTTCTACAAATTTGGTCCCTAAAGCACAGAACAGAAGCATGCAAAAGTTGAAACCATGTTTTAGAGGGACATAATTTTCAGAATATATTTCAAAGCATACAATGACTATTTTATATGGTACACTAATTCCGTAAGGCAAAAATGTTCAAAATTCATAATTCTGCTTAAATGCTGAGGTTCCCAGCCTAAATAGGATGGTGGGATTGATGAAAGTTCCCGATTTCATGCAATTACATCATACATGAAATAAAATAGAAATGGAAGAACCTAAAGCTTTTGGTACCATTTGAAGTCTGGAACCCCAAATTTTGGAATTTGGGCAAACTCCTGCCAGCAGTTTGGCTGGTCATGTGGCACACGAAGGCCCTTCTGTGGCTTGTCTCAAGCCCATAACTTCTCTTTGATAACTGATAAAAAGTTGTGGTTGATTGAAGCTAGCAGGTTTCTTTGGTAATCACTTATACAGATATGAATCGGCCCATTGTTTTGCCTGTTACTCATGAACCACGAAATACTTCATCGGGTGTTTGCATGCTCGAATTCTGATTTGTTTTTTGGTTTTTAATTATATCATCAGAGGGCTGCCTGGTCAGAATTTATCTGGGACTTTATCACCTGCAATTGGAAATCTTAGTAACTTGCAATCCATGTAAGGAACTTCATCATTTTTACTAAACTTTCTGATTGTTATTTCGCTAAATTCCTTCAGGGCTTGAGGCGATGGTGTGATATTTATGTGCTGACATTTGATCACTTGTTTAGTACGCTACAGAATAACGCGATTTCTGGTCCAATTACAAGTGCAATCGGGAAGTTGTGGAACCTTCGAACGCTAGATCTTTCGGGGAATAAGTTCAGTGGTGAGCTGCCTAGTTCTTTGGGAGATCTCAAGAACTTGAATTTGTTGTAAGTTTGCAATTTTGTTTTGTGTTTTGATCATAATGCTGTAAGTGAGCATTTGTTATGAGGACCTAATTTGGAGTCATCTTTATGCTAAGCCAGGCGACTAAACAACAATAGCCTTACTGGACCAGTTCCTGAATCATTATCCAAACTTGGAGGCCTCACTCTTGTGTATGTCGACTTTACTTTATTTTTATGCCAAATTTCTATTATTGGATCGCAAGTATACTAATGAACTTATGGTGTAGCATTAATGGTTCGGTCTGTTTCTTCTTTAAAATAAAACCATGAACCAATGTACTAAACAAAGCACCATCGTTCCATATTTTTAAAATCAAATAGGACTCTGAAAATTTTAGAGCCGGCAAAGTTTATCGATTTCATGGTTTAAATCATTTTTTCTTATTATAATTGAAATTTAGTTACTTCTGCATATAAATTGTTCTTTTTCAAGATAAATCAATGAATTTAAACCAAAAACCCAACTACCTGTACTGACATATCAATCCGATTAAACTCTTTTTGATTCACACGGTTTGGTTTAACACTCAAGACCATAGAAGAACCTCTAGATATGAATACTTTTAACTAACATCGGACCACTGCCCCAAAACAGAACCAAATGTGGTATGGTTTGCTCCAATTTCTTGGTTTGACAATTTAAACTTAGCACCCTGGAAGAGATTCTCGTTAGGAATTTAATGTCACACTTCTTTGCTTATGTAGAGACCTGTCATACAACAATCTTAGCGGTTCTCTCCCAAAAATATCAGTGAGAACATTCAAGTGAGTTTTTCATCACCTTGATAAAAATCATCCTTTGTTTATTTATCTAATGCTCATTCCTCATTCTTAAGTTCTTTTTTGATATCAGAATTATAGGCAACCCTTTACTATGTGAGCAGAATTCTGACAAAGGTTGTTCAATTGTTTATCCTGAGCCTCTATCTTTCCCACCAGACGGTATCACAGGTGTATATCAGTAAACACCATAATTTGAATTTGTGTTATTTGCTTATGTTAAAACACAAGTGTGGTCTCCTGATACACTGATGTTTGCTTTAGTAGGCGAATCTTCTACTGGGAGGAAAAGTCGACGTCTGGCTATTGCTCTTGGCACAAGCTTTGGTGCTGCATTTCTACTAATCCTTGTTGTTGCAATGCTCATTTGGTGGCGATATCGGAAAAATCAACAAATATTCTTTGATGTTAATGGTAAGTCTTTGATGTTTTTATCAATAGTAAAGTCAGAAAATCTATGCAAGTACGAATGAAATATGACCAGAAACATTATCCTATTGATGTTACTCACTCATATCCCACAGAATGTTAGTGCCTCAAATAGCCCATATAATTCTTTGATTTGTATTCTTGATAGCTTATTTACTTGATTCATGTAAACAGATCAATATGATCCTGAGGTATGCTTGGGCCATTTAAGGAGGTTTACATTTAAGGAACTTCGGGCTGCCACCGACCATTTTAACGTGAAGAACATTTTAGGTAAAGGAGGATTTGGAATAGTTTACAAAGGGTCATTGAGCGATGGCACGGTTGTGGCTGTTAAAAGGTTGAAAGACAACAATAGTTTCGGGGGTGAGATCCAGTTTCAAACGGAAGTTGAAACCATAAGTTTGGCTGTCCATCGTAACCTTCTACGTCTTTGGGGCTTCTGCTCGACTGAAAATGAGCGGATTCTAGTCTATCCGTTTATGCCAAATGGCAGTGTAGCTTCGAAGTTAAAAGGTTCGTACCATGCTACAAGATCCTTGTAAATTTTTAAACTTGAATTTTTTTAGAATGGTTGTACTTGGCTTTAGTTTCAAGCTAACCAGTAATCATAAACATAAAAAAAACAACTGCTGTAAGGTTATCTGCAACAACTTCATCATAACTTTGGTTCGGAAATCATGTTTCATGAGTTAAAATAGCATATCTGATTGTTGCTTTACCAGATGATCATGATATTCATGGTAGGCCGGTTTTGGATTGGGCAAGAAGGAAAAATATAGCTTTGGGAACGGCAAGAGGTTTACTGTATTTGCATGAGCAGAGTGACCCCAAGATAATTCATCGTGACGTGAAAGCGGCCAACATTCTCTTGGATGAAGACTTTGAGGCAGTTGTTGGTGATTTCGGGCTGGCTAAGATGTTGGACCACCGTGATTCTCACGTGACCACTGCTGTGCGTGGCACTGTGGGCCACATCGCTCCCGAGTATCTGTCGACTGGTCAATCATCTGAAAAAACTGATGTTTTTGGTTTTGGCATCTTGCTTCTTGAGCTAATCACCGGTCAAAAGGCATTGGATTTTGGAAGGGCAGCCAACCAGAAAGGCGTAATGCTCGATTGGGTACTCTCACTTTCCCTCTTTAATACGATGTCTCATAATCAAGAAACATTATAAAATGATACTTTTCTGTATGAACTTACTCTGGTTGACTACATAAATGATAAATGCTATAATGTGGTCCATTCTACAGGTAAAGAAGCTCCATCATGACGGGAAACTGAACCTGATGGTCGATAAGTCATTAAAGAACAATTTTGATCGGGTTGAGTTGGAAGAAATGGTTCAAGTTGCCCTTTTGTGCACCCAATTCAACCCTTCAAATCGACCAAAAATGTCAGAAGTGTTGAGAATGTTGGAAGGAGAAGGGTTAGTAGAGCGATGGGAGGCGTCACAAACAATTGAAACACCAAGATTTCGAGCGTTAGAAAGTTTTCCTCAGAGATATGCAGATTATATAGAAGAATCTTCACTTGTAGTTGAACCAATGGAGCTTTCGGGTCCCCGATAACCCGAAATAGAAATAGTAAATACTTTGTTTTTATGGTACAACTTTTTGAATGTAGTTCACTGTATAAAAAAGTAAAGGAAATCTTGTTTACAATGGATGCTTTTCTGTATTGGAATTGCTTGGGTTCATATAGAAATCTTAGCCTTGTTAATGTGGTCATCGATCAGTGTTTTGATCATTTCTATTTGTATTTGTTGTTTTTCTTTGGGTTAATATTGAAAAACCCATATAAACTTTTCTCATTTTCATTTTCATGATTAAGTCCCTAAACTTTTTTTCTGTTTGTTTAAGTCCCTAAACTATTTTTGTATTATTCAAAATAATATATTTTTGACCGGCTACCGGATGAGTAGGTAAAACACAACCAATAAAACAAAAAATTTAGGGACTTTATCGCTAAAACATGTAAAGATAGTGAGTTTTTTAAATAAGACAAAAATAGTTAAGCGACTTAAAAAGTTTAGAGACTTAATCACAAAACTAATAAAAGTTATGATGTTTTTTCGATATGAACCCTTTTTCTTTTAATATAGTAACTATACTTGTAACAGTGCTAAAATAAAATTGAAATTTCTTTTAGACGTTGTCTTCCTATTATCCTAAGTTTATATATATTCCAATACAGATTGTTTTGGCCCGTCTGGCCCACTTGACCAGTTGGGTAGAAAGGGCAAAAACGGCCCATTTCTCTGGTGTGTATATCTATTAGTAGTTTGATATAAGGTTTATTATAAAAAAGGCAAAATGCTTTTTATGTTCTTTACGGATTTATTCTTCAGTGTTATTATGTTTAAAAAAGTGCTTAGGTTATTTTTCTCCTTTTGGATTTTTTTTCCACAATCAACATATATATATTTTTTTAAAACCAACATATTTTTATCTTTTTTTTCTAAAGTACTAAAACTTGAAAAAAAGATTTGAAAATTTTTTTAATTCAAAAACCTAAAAAAGAATAACTTGAGAATTTCATTACTAAAAAAATAACATTAGAGAGTAACACCGTAAAGACATGAAAAATTCATAATAAACCATGTAATATATGGAGTAATATGAACATAAAGAATATAAATATTTATTATGTAATGATATTATATGATAAAAAGGTAAAGAAAGTTTCTAGAATTACTTGAGAGGTCACGGGTTCGACTCCCGTCAGAGGCAAGTTGAAATATAGGTGGAGTAAGTAAGTCTTGTGGTAAAAAGGGTAATTCAAGAGTAGGAGTAGGATAGTTTGCCTTTCAAAAAAAACTTAAAAATACTACATGTTGTAAATTGTATTTTTGTATAATATGGAAAAATTAGAATGTTACGTAAAACTGCTTGCAAAACCGACCGACAAAACATTAGCTATCAATTTAAAAGTATTCAACTTAATATTGACTTTTAAGTTGGGAGTTAATGAGCATTAATATACCTTATGGCACAAGGGTAATAATGTAATTCATCCCTCGTACCCATATCGCTTGGGCTCTCTTCAATCTTCTTCATCTATCTGTGTTGCTTGCAGCCTGCCTGGCAACGAAACCTTTTTACACACTCGAATCTGTGCTTTCATAGTAACCATCACTTCCAAAACAACCATTTTTCAGAGCCATCTTTACAACATTATCATACTTCACCTAGTAATCTCCGAATCTTTTCCATATCTATCTAACTATCTTCTTTGAAAAAAAACACACACTCACACTCACAAAGACTTCCACTAGTTCACTGTCTTTTTCATCCAAACCTCATGGTGTTATTGTAGCCATAGCCATGAACTTGAAGAAACTTGTTCAAATCTCAGATCATCCGTATTTTTCATTTCCAAGAAAGAAGGTAGTTTCTGGATTTGGTTTAGGATTTTTGTCATTTTCCATCATTCTATGTGTTGTGTTCTTTAATGTTTCTTTCAAGAATCCCGTTTCAAATTACTTTGTTTTTCAAGGTCTTAATGTTAATAATAAAACCTCTGTGATTTCTTGGTCTTTTTCTTTTACTAGAACCCCTTCCCTCAATGCCTCTTCTTCTTCTTCTTTTGAACATAAACCTGGAAATCTTGTTGAATTAGGGGATGCCCAAAAAAGTAATTTCACCCATGATACCGAAAATGGAAGATCTGATGAAGTTGTTGATTTGAAGGGTAATACCCGTTTGGGAAATTTTACTGGGGGTGTTGTGAACAATGGAAGCTTTGATGGAAACACTGAGAAAAATTTTAATTTGGAAGTGGAAAGTGGAAGCTCTGAGCAAGTTCTTGATTTGAAGGATACCCAACTAGGGAATTTCACTGGGGATGCGAATAACGGAATTTCTGAGAAAAATTTTGATTTGGGGAATACCTATTTGAGTAATTCCGTAGATGATTTGAAAAATGGAAGCTTTGATGCAATTTCTGGGAAACCCTTTGAGGGAAAGGCGCCAAATGCCGGTTTCGATTTAAAAAACGATGTCGATGGGGCTTTGATGTTGAGAAATTACAGTACTTCTTACGGGGAATGTGACATTTTTAATGGGAGGTGGGTTAGGGATGATACGAAGCCGTATTATCCGGCCGGTTCGTGCCCTCATATTGATCGAGATTTCGATTGTCATCTTAATAAGAGGCCAGACGATGAATACGTGAAATGGAAATGGCAGCCATTTGAGTGTCACATACCCAGGTTACTATAAACAATACTTTAATTTGAATATTTTTACTATGTTTGCAATGGCATAATCTTGAATAATCAACTAACTATAAAATTGAAATATGCATATAAACTTGTTAGTCTTGAATGGTCAACTGCTTACGCTAAATTAGGCATATCGCATATAAAATTGCTAGATTTTCTGCTAGCAGTTTTGATTGAAATATTCAATTATTTCTTTGTTTGACTCTGCATAATTCATCAGTTATTGTTTAGGACGAGTCTTCATGAGCATTAAAGATAATAATTCCAGTTGTAGTATCATTTTGTGTGTTAGGGTAAACATATATGATTCTCTGATTATTTAGGTCAAAATTTTGAATAAAATCAACCAACAATTTCTAGCGGAAAGACAATAGATTATTCAGCAGCGATTGTAATCCTTTGGAAAACACACATCCTAACACCCTCCAATGATCTTGCTTAAGGCCTTGTTTGTTTAGTGCTGAATAGAATCATTAAGAGGTGGTTTAACCTTTGAACAAACCTCTTAATAAATACGTTAAGAAGTAAACAAACAACCACTAAGTTGGCTTCCTGGAACTAAACTAATGAGGTTGATACTTGCATAGATGCATTGCATGCAACTTATGGTATATTGATTTATGTAATGAGTTTGATGTAATTCTTTGTTTGTGATTGAATACTAGATTGAATCGGCCAAAATGGGAAGGCACTTGGCGATCCAATATGATTATACGAGGTCGATGTTTGACTCTATAAATTTGTATGATACACAAACAATGCTAGTAGTGTCAAAGATGATATAAGATTGAGTTTTAAAAGCATTAGGTTTGACTCTCAATAGTCAAACATAGAATTGGTTTATGGTGAATGATGCCCATTGATAATACCATTGAAGCACATCTAATCCAAATTGCGATGCGTGATGGTTTAATGAGAACTTTTTTTTTTATTTATTTATGTATTATTTTGTTATGTGAGTTTCAGTTTGAATGCAACGGATTTTCTCGAAAGGCTCAGAGGGAAGAAACTGGTTTTCGTAGGGGACTCCTTAAACCGGAACATGTGGGAGTCTTTGGTTTGCATACTCCGAGAATCTGTTACGTACAAAAATAGGGTTTATGAGATATCAGGAAGGACTGAATTCAAGAAGAAGGGATTCTATGCTTTCAGATTCGAGGCAAGCTTCAACTTAAAATAAACAGTCACCATATGCAATATTTGACTAATTACGTAGTTTACAAAAACATGTTTGACTATTAGTTAAATATCTAGAATACCTCTCAATAATGACGACACCATGGGGCAAAAATTTACAAATTTGCTCGTCAAACCTTATATTTTTTGGATCTGTCTAATAAATTTTGTCATTGATTCGGTCTGTACAGGACTACAATTGTACGGTTGACTTTGTGAGTTCTCCGTTTCTTGTTAGAGAATCGTCTTTCAATGGTAGAAATGGTTCTTTCGAGACACTAAGACTGGATTTGATGGACCGAACAACTTCAATGTACCATGATGCCGATGTTTTGGTTTTCAACACGGGACATTGGTGGACACACGAGAAAACCTCTAGAGGGTGAGAACATTTTCTTCTTTAAGAACATAGACCTCGAAGGGCATTGCTTGTTCTTGAGGCTTGATCAGTTACATATACCTTGTGTAAAAAAGACTCTTTTTTTTTTTATTTTTCTTGAATTTACAGAGAAGATTATTACCAGGAAGGCGACCATGTCTACCCGAGGCTCAAGGTTCTTGATGCATACCGTAGGGCGCTTTCTACATGGGCACGATGGGTAGATACAAACATTGACAGGAATAAAACACAGGTTATCTTCAGAGGCTACTCGGTCACTCATTTCAAGTACGTCTAATTCTTTTTTTGTTATTACTCGTGTAGAGTTCATAGCTTCATGGGTTCAATGTACCTTTGATTTTTGTGATCAAACTGGTTAATTTTCAACTTCAAAAGTCAAAATAACCAGGTTTAACCTCAAAAGTCAAAAGGCATTATGCGTCAAAGGGTAGGGATTTACAATTTTACATCCCAAAAGTGAGCATGTTATATATATCCATAGATAGTAGTTTGGTTCAAAACTGAAAAGAATTCCTTTTTGGAAGTCTCGTGAAAATTGGCTTTTTTTCTATTTTCTGAAGTTTCAAATTTAAAGTTGGTTACTCTTTGCACCTCATTAATACAAATGCATCAACGGTGTCGGGTTAGCTCCACGACTTTATGTACATGATCCTTGTTTCAAGGGTATTTTAGGTCATTCATGATCAATCAAATCTTTTGTGTTATATATTGCTATAGACTCATAAAAGTTTGGTTGTGTTTGTTATTTTAAGATGTAAATGTCTGAAGTTTGAAAACCACGTCTGAAATTAGGAGGTGGACTTAGGATCAGGACTGAAGTCTTAAAACCACATCTGAAATTAAGATATGACAAGTCTGAAATTAAGAGCTGACCTTAAATGTTTAATTTAATTAAATTGGTTTTTAATATTTTATTTAAATAAAATATCAACTTACGTCAACCTCTTAAATTAAGACTTCATACTGAAGTCCACAACTTAATTTCAGACGTGGTTTTAGATGTTCTAACCTCTTAAGTCTGAAATGTAACAAACAGTCTGTTTTGAATTAAGACCTGAAATCCACTTAACTTTAAAATGTAACAAACAGTCTATTTTTAGTTTAGATCTGAAATTAAGACTTCAGATGTTTTTAAAAGATAATTAAGTCTAAACAAACACACCCTTCGTATGACTGACGCATAGATATTTGGAAATTTCTTTTCGGTTTGCAATCATGATTTATATGTAAAGGTCATACACAGTAGTACTTGAGATTAAATATGAATTAGTGTCAATAACTCAAGATTTTGTATTAAGGGGTGTTTGATTTTTGTAACAGAGGTGGGCAATGGAACTCGGGAGGGCAATGCCACAAAGAAACAGAACCGATCTTTAATACTAGTTACCTTACCAAGTACCCGACAAAGATGAGGGCTTTTGACAATGTCCTCCGAGAGATGAAAACTCCAATCATATACCTCAACATTAGCAGACTTACGGATTACAGAAAAGACGGCCATCCATCGATTTATAGGATGACGTATAAGTCCATCGAAGAAGAAATTGCTGCACGACGGTCCCAAGACTGCAGCCATTGGTGCTTGCCTGGTGTGCCAGACACTTGGAATGAGTTGCTATATGCATCTTTATTGAAGGTTGGAAGAGGAACTTGGAAATTTTGAGGCAAAGAGGAAGTAAGAAGTATGAAGGTTTGACGACTTTTAATTGGTTAAATGCATAAAACTCTTTTGCTATGATGTATAATTGGCCACGAATTTATTAGTTATAGCATTATACTTATAATCTTGTAAAATTATGTCAATCTCGTTCAGTTTTAAACACATAAGTTTTGTTGTACCAATGTGCTAATCTGGATTTCAGGTGTGGAGTACGAGTCCTGTAGCGTACAAAAGATGTAGATTTAGGTGTAGAATTTAGATGGTGTGTGTTCTGCTATTAAAAATAGAACTTGTAAATTTTATTGGTTTAACTGGTTGCTAGACTGGTTTCATGCATGGCATAAATATAGAAATTCAGTAATTTTTTAAAAAATGGTTAATAATGAAAAACCATTATATATATATATATATTTTTTTTTATACAGTTTTACTAGTTTGGTCTCACCTAATGTTACTTTTTTATCAATTTAGTCTTCACATTTTTTAATTGAAATTGTGAAAATGCATTACCAGCTGTTCAATGCCATGTTTTAGTTTAAGTTTATATTGAAAAAAAAAAATTATGTTTTTTTAGTATTTTCATCAATTGGGTTTCTGAGACTTCTTTTCTATTAAAAACATTAACATGTTAAAATGATTTAATAAAATCTAATATAACTGATTGCTTAAACATGTGGGTTTTATGAGGGATATGGTATGAAAAAGATGTCCATGTGACTAAACTAGTAGTAAACTGAGAAAAGATTGAAAACATGATATTTTTCTCAACATAAAATTTAAACTAAACATGATATTATTTTTTAAACATGAACAAGTTATGGTAATGAGTTTCACAAATTTAGTAAAATATTACTCTAGGACAAAAATGAGAAAAAATAATGTTGATTAAACCAAAGTGATAAAGCTGTAAGTATGATTGTTTTTTTTTTTTCTAGTACTAACACTTAAAAAACTATGTAGAAAAACATCATACTTAAACTTTTAGTGAATTTAAGTCCCTAACTAAAATTCTGTCTAAAAAACCGTTCAACATATTGAAACTTTGGTAACAAGGTATGAAAACCTGATCGTCGACGATTTTAAAAGGTAATTTTAACATTAGTTTAAGTTTGATATTTTAGTGTTACTTATAAATTTATTTAAACATTCATTTTATCACATCAACTAAATGGACCTCATGTACAATAAATTTTAATTCGTCATTGCGACTAGGCATGGAAATTTTGACACGGATAGGAAATTGACACAAAATGGGCCATGCATGAGTCGAACAACACTAACACAAATTTTTTTTAACATAATCTTCTAAATTTATAAAATCAAAAGGTGGAATGATAGTATGATACCATAATATAAAATATAAAATATTACCGAAATTCTATTTATCTGAAGTTTTGAAGTAATTAAAAAAACTTTCAGGTAAGATTAAAAATATTTATATAATAAATACAAAATTGATTTTTCTAAGTTCTATAAATTAAATGAGTTATGAGACTATGATTTTGATTGAGTCACTTAATTACTCGAACAAAGTTTCATGTAGAAATCTAATACTTTTGAGCCCTTTATGCAAATTGATAGCTTATGATAGATTGTTATACATTATATGTTGTATGTGTCTAATTCTGGTCACATGAACGAGACAATTAGCTTTTTTGTAATGAGAATTTGCATTCTTTTTATGGGTTTTCATTTTCTCTTGATAATACTCTATGTTCAATTCATTTCTTCTTGATTCTAGAGTTTCACTAACTTTACTTTTTAAAAGACCCAAAAACACACTTGGAAACTTTTTGAGTAATATGATGAGTAACACATGAGGGGTTAATACATTAGCATACAAACCGATCTTTGATTGTTTGAACTCAGTTTTGTAAGTTACTATTACAAGAATTTAAACTATGAGTATAATTTCAACATATACAACATCTCGTGATCTATTTCATCAGCAAACCTGTTAAAACAAGTTTTAAATTTCTACAAACGAAAGATAGAATTTCATTAAAAAATCATTGTATTACATCAAATTAAGAACGATTCCACACATTTATACTATTAAAACAAGAAACAAAATGTGAATAAAAGCATCATACATACATGTATGAGCTTCATTTTATTACATTCTCTCTCGTGCAAACCACCATATCATCTACAACATTAATCATATAGAAATGAATCTAAACGAGGGTGTTAATATATAAATATTTATATAGTCCCACCCCATATAACATATAACATTAGACATACATATATGAGACTCAAACGAGTCTCTTTTGCCGTTTCGTGACTTGCCGGTTTGCCTTGGCATGAACCATTATCGAAATGGCTAATGGCCAAAATCAAACTATTTGTAATATGGAGGAGAAGAGGAGGGAATAACAAAGAGTCTCTCACCTTCTTTCACTCCATGTTTGCCCTATTCTTCAAGATACATGCCAATGCATATTTCCAATAGTCGTAGCTTAGAAAAAAGCTCAAGTAGGGGAGTCTTTTAGGCTCTTTGCTTGTTGCCCTTAAATAGAACCAATAAATAAAAGGAAAAAAAAAAATTTCAAGACTCTTTTTTTTTTTTTTTTTTAAACTTTACTAAAGTCTTTCCCATTTGGTTCGATATATAATAAAGGGTTATATGTTGTTTTGGTTTAACAATTTCGATTTTAAAAAAAGAATTGCACTTTATTATTATTATAAGATATAAATCATTGCATCCTTATCCAAAGACACTCTTTGCTTTTGCTTATTTGGTTTGAAAAATGATAACCCAACCAATTTTGCCATGATGTATCAAGTATGTTTATGATGTTAGGTATGTTCTTTTCCATGAAATGACTATCTTGCCCTTCACCTAATCTTAGGAGTTACATGATCAAATCTTGTTTGACCAGTCATCCAATCCTAGGTTTGACAAATCATACCGAATTAAAGTTCCAATGATTGAATAGAATGTATGCATTGGATGCCCGACTAACAATGTTGCTTGTCTTTTGATGATTGCGTAACGACATTTTCTTTATGCACAATACTCTACTTTCTCATACATCATATCCTGTAAATTTTGACTTATAATTTGACAAAATTGTTGTTTATGATTGATGGTATGGTTCCTCTTTTTCATTAAAAGTGATTTAGTTTGATTGACCTAATGATTAATTGTTGTAAAGTATGGTGCATGAAATAGCACTCGTGTGTAATACATGTATGGTTAAATGCTATTGGTAATTTCAGTTGCAAGGCAATGGTTGTCTTCGGATGAGTTTACAAGGGCATTTCTGTCAATAGACAAAGGGTCAAATCAACGTGGCTTCTCTCTCTATCACTATCTCTAGGGAGAAGGAGAGGGAGAGTAATAGTGAGTCCACCGAGTCATGCTCGGTCATCTAAAGCACTTTAATTCCCATAAATTCCCCACTAATGGCCTATAGCATAAGGTGTCATGCATGCATTGGTGATGAAAAAGTATTGTAACTTAAGACTTGAATTTTACTCAAAACACAAGACACGTCCATATAACACACACTACACTACCCTTGCATCCATACATACATATATGATATATCTCTACACATCTCCCCCTCTCCAACTTTCTAGATGGCAGATTTTTGGCCATCCAATTTTATTTTTGGCATTTTAATCACGTCATAATCATGAATATCGATTCTGGGTTTTTTGATGTTTTTTGTAATTTTCAGACGTTATGAATGTTCACGTTCCAGAATCAGGGTTTTTTTTTTAAAATAAACAAAATCAGATTTACAGATTTATTACACGTTTATTACGTATGTAATAGTCATATATTACATGTGTAATAGTTATACATTATATGTAAAATAGTTTTATTACATGTTCGTTACATGTGTAACAGTTTTATATTATATGTAAAGAATTTGATGTGAAAACATTGCTGTCAAGTTTGCATTTAGATTCAATATGTGTAATAGTATGTATTATATGTGTAATAGTTCGTATTACATGTTTAATAGTCCTATTATGTGTAAGTGATTTTTTTACAAATAGTCTTGTATTATTAGTTTAAATATGATTATGAAAATTTTTTAAATAAATGATACTCAATTGAACCCAAATATGTATGTGTGTGCGTGCGCACGCGCTCCAATTTTGTTGTTGTAAAGTTAGGAAAAATAAGACTAAATTAAATCAAAATCAAACTGATATGTCCATACGATGGTAGCCTAGTGGTTGGTCACTTACCAGCATAGTGCCATCCGTTTCAAACTTTCAATTCCTCAATGTTAATATTTATTATTTTTAAATTAGATTCAGTCTGATTTTAAACTGTTACATGTAGCCAGTGAAAAGTGATATCCACCTTAGAAATGCACCCAATAGAAACACTTTAGACGATCCACTCATGTGATTGCCTTCTTTTCTTTAGCTTTATTAATTATTATGGCAAAAGAACAACCACCCACTACTCCATGTTTTCTTCCCAAAGAATCTCGTTTCTTGTACCTTCTATGGATCTTCATAGTACACATCATCATTACAAAATGTATGTTGTTATTTAGGATCTTTATTGGACATTGTTATTTAGGGTTTTGCGGAGTGGAACGCGTCACAACATGGATGAAAGAAAGAGGAAATAGAGATCGAGAGTTGTTTGTGTGTGTATTTTAATTGGTATAGGAAGATGACCACTACAATGGTATTATTGAGCCAAACGCATCCTTATCCCTTTAAAAAGCCAAAGTACTTAGGATGCATTTGACTCGGAAAATACATAAGTGTACTTAGGATGCATTTGACTTAAAAAATACTTAGGTGGTGTTTGGTTTGTGTAATTCCTGTGATGTTCTGAAATTTGTATTTATAATCTCATGTTTGTTCCACAGATTTTAATTCCCAAGATATTTTAAATCCCTTCCTTTTTTTGTTTTTTAAAAACACATCATCTATCCTAGGATTCTAAATCCCAGTTATCCAGTATTCTTCGTATTATCAATTTACCACTAAAATAAAATACAAAGTATTTGGCAAAATCCTAATAAATGAAATTGATGCATAATACAAATTTTTTTGATAGAATATAATTCCTAAAGGTTTTTTTTTTTTTTTTTTTTTTTTTTTTTTTTTTTTTTTTTTTTTTTTTTTTTTTTTTTTTTTTTTTTTTTTTTTTTTTTTTTTTTTTTGCGAATGAAACACCCACTTAGGATCCCTCCACCCTTAAACCTCATATGCATTCATTATGATTTAATATGACGGAAGAGAGATAAAGAGTACTAAAAAAAAATATAGAATACATGATATGTGAGAGCATCCACAACAGTATTACACTTCATAAACATGTTATGTCATCAACTCATAATAAGTTTATGTTATAACACTCTTTTTACAATAATAATACACCTCAAAGATTATTAATTGGACCCATTTTAAAGGGTATAAGAGGGGGGATTTTAATGGATAATGGGTACAAATAAACATTATGAAAGGTGAAATTGAAAATTCCTAATTGAAAAAGTAAATGATCCACAAAATATGATCGTTTAGTGAACAAATGTGTATAAATATGATAGTTTAGTGGTCAAATGTGCACAACTTTCAGTGGTTAAACATGGACAAAAATAATTTAATGGCTAAATGTGTGCATAAAACTTAGTTTGATGGTTAAATGTGTACATAAAAACTAGTTTAATAGTTCAATGTGTAAAAAATAGTTTGATGGTAAAATAAGAAAATTATAAAAGTTCGATTGTTAAAAATGATGTTAAACCTCATTTTTATAACCGAAACTTTCATAATCAACATTCAACAGGCAGCTCACAAACAAATATGGGCCTACGTGCATCTTCGAAAAACGGTTTGAATACAGGCAAGTGTCAGTTTGATACTTGTTTGGGCCTTATTTATATGAAAAGATAAGATCAAATCCAGTAGGCCCATTGTATGATATGATTATTTAACACTCCCAATATTAATAAAATGCAATAGTTTTTATTTTTAGTTTTTTAGAAATTTAAAATATTTTTTTAAAAGAGACACATTTTCAAATTAACAAAAATAAAATCGAACCAAAGGTGACTAAATATATTTTCAATTATTATGCATTTTAAATAAATTTTATTATATTTTCTTGAAAGGACAAATTAACATGAAAGGTAAAAAGACTCAATTTTATACAACCTCTTAAATTAACAAAAATAAAATCGAACCAAAGGTGACTAAGTATATTTTCAATTATTATGCATACAACCTTTTAAATTAATTTTATTATATTTTCTTGAAAGGACAAATTAACATGAAAGGTAAAAAGACTCAATTTTTGACGGTAAAAGTAATGTACTTCTTAGGCGGAAAAAATATTATAAATTTAATTTTAACAAATAAAGGTATTGATAACCAATTAAGAAGGTAAAAAACTAAATTTATGTTTCTTTTTTTGGCAAAAAAAAAATTCATTATCTTTTCCCGGTCTAAGTGATGAATTTCTTATACTTTCTTAACAAAAACAGAATTTATGTTACATTTCTTAACCTAAAAAAATTTCACAATAACTTTATTGTCAAAATTTGTATTTTTATCTTACATTTCTTAGCAATTTGCCTTTTATAAAATAAGTCAAAAAATTCTCAGTTGGATTGTTCATTTGTTCAGTTTTCAGTTTGGATGTTTTTATAAGCAAAACTGAAAACCGAACTAGACCAATTTTCAGATTGAACCAAAGTAAACCGAAAACTGATTTCTAAATCGGTTTGGTACGGATTGAAAACCGAATTTAACATTAGCCTAACTTAGTCCAAATTCTAGCTCAATTTCAGCCCAGAAAACAAGCCTTAAGCATAACATGGTTTTTCACTTGTTACTTCAACCGCTAAGGCGCTAATTGCAACCGCAATGCCATCTATGTTTCAAAATCCAAAAAACATCCAAAATAATAAATTGGCATATGGCGTAGCGAACCATAGAAGAGGCGAATAGGCGAAGACGATGGGACGATAAGTCATGGCCACTCATGGGAGAGGATGAGTGGGCGTGATTACGTGAATTAGCTACATTGGAAATTTGGAATTGGAAAATATTGAATTGCTATGATTATGGCATATGGAATTGTTAATCGGTTAGTCATTAATTGGTAAAAGATAATTAGTAAATTTGGAATTTCTAATTTAATTTTATTAGTTCTTCATTTATTAAGGAAGAAATATATGGTTATGATTAGTTCTTCGTTTATTAAGGAAGAAATAAATGGTTATGATTAGTAAATTTGGAATTTCTAATTTAATTTTGTTAGTTCTTCATTTATTAAGGAAGAAATATATGGTTATGATTAGTTCTTCATTTATTAATCGGTTAGTCATTAATTGGTAGGAGATAATTAGTAAATTTGGAAGTTCTTCATTTATTAATGAACAAATATATGGTTATGATTAGTGTTTATATATATTTTTAATAATATATACATATATACCCGAATTCGGTTTGGATTTTCTTGGAACCCGAATTCATTATAATTTATAAGTTATATATGTAAGTAACTCAAATATGTTTGAATTGATTTGTTTTAAAGTTTATTTACATAAATTTTTCTACTAAATTACTATTTATAGTTTAAACTTAATAATATTTTAAGAATTTGAAAAACCCGATTACCCGACGGGGATCCCCGATTGGGACGGGGATGGGGATAGAAACTCATTCCCCGACGGGGATGGGGCCGGGGATGGGGGAGAGGATTAAGAAGCGGGGATGGGGATGAGAACTGAGATCCCCGCCCCGCCCCGCCCCATTGCCATGCCTACCCAGGGGGCGGATTCTTTGCTTTGAATTTCTTTTCCAATGAATTCAGTATAATTGACCATATCATTTATACACCGACAAATCTAAATATCTAATATACCCTTGCATTAGTTTAAAGTCAAAGTGTTTAACAGTTTAATAATTAATTTAACCAAAGTGTATAACAGTTTAATAATTAATTTAACCAATAGGATAATATGTTAATTAATACCTCACAAGATGAAAAATAGGTAATCACCAGCCAAGTCACGGGCAAAAATGGGAGTTATTTGCATAAACATTGTGTTTTTAAATTTTATTTACCAAAATATAGTAGTTTCAAATTTAATTACTAAAAGATGGTAGTTTTGAATTTAATTAATAAAATATGATGGGTTTATCATTTGTTAGTTAATTTTTTTACCAAAAAATAATTTCTTCTTTTTTTTTTTTTTAACTTTTATAAATAAAACCAACATTCATAAAAAAGTTTAATAACGATATCAATAAATAATAATCATATATAAAATATTAATTTTATAAAATGAACCGACATAAAATATCGTTTTTATAAATTATTACGAAACTTTATAACTCAAACTCAAATATTATATATTAATAAATAATAAAACAAACGATACAATAAGTTCAAAAAGTAAAAATTCCAAATTTTCAACATAGTCATAAACATTTAAAATAAATAATATCCACATAAGTATTTAACAAAATACCGATCACAAGTATCAAAAACATATTCGATCAATCAACTTAAACTAAAAAAACCAAAACATTAAATGAAACACAAGTCTTCTTCCGGTCAAAATAAATATTCGTCTTCATATTGAATTACATGCAACCTATTATGAAGACAAATATTCATTTTGACCGGGAGAAAACTTGTGTTTTATTTAATATTTTGGTTTTTTATTTTAAATTGATTAATCGAATATGTTTGATCGAATATGTTTTTGGTACTTGTGATCGATATTTTGTTAAAGACTCATGTGGATATTATTTATCTTAAATGTTCATGACTATGTCGTAAATTAATTTGGAAATTAATTTTTACCTTTTGAACTTATTGTATCGATTGTTTTATTATTTATTAATATATAATATTTGAGTTTGAGTTATAAAGTTTCGTAGCAAATTATAAAAATGATATTTTATATCGTTTCATTTTATCAATATTTTATAAATGATTATTAATTATTGATATCGTTATTAAACTTTTTTTTTTATGAATGTTGGTTTTATTTATAAAAATAAAAAAAAAGTAAGAAAGAAGATATTATTTTTGGGTAAAAAAAATTAACTACCAAATGAAAAACTCATCATATTTTAGTAATTAAATTCAAAACTACCATCTTTTAGTAATTAAATTTGAAACTACTATCTTTTGGTAAATAAAATTTAAAAACACAATGCTTAGGTAAATAACTCCAAAAATGGAAGATGATCGATACGGGAGTGTGTGATGACGTTAACACATGGTTTTCTGGTTTATGTTTACTTTGATGTTAGTTTTTATTCAACCTACGTGTTACATTGATGTTTTTAATAAAAGTTATCTAGATAGAATATATATAAACTCATAATTAAATAAATAAAATTTAATTTTTTACAAAAACTCTAAAAACAATATAGTTGCTTCATTACTTGTCATGACTTTTTTTTTTAGTTTTATATATATTTATATATATAGTAATTACTTTTCATTTTTAAATTTATACATTTTAATTTATATAATTTGAAATATAATATTATTTATATATTTAATTATAATAAATAAATACAATGAAATATGTTTTAATATTTTATTTTTTACAATTTAACTACAAATTTGTATATGTCTGCTTTAACTAAAATTATGGATTATATTAGGAATTAAGTTTAATTTGAATTTAAATTAGATTAGTTAATAAATTGATAAATATCAAAAAGACAATAATGACAAGTGCCATCTTTTCTTGTCGACTCTTGTGCTACCTTGAATCTTTTTTGTTTGTCATCGGTTGGACACGAAAAAGCTTTCACAAAAGTCGCCCACACGGGGTATATCCCGTCGGTGAGATGGTACCCATGTTTGTATTGTGTTCCGTTAATAACAAAAGAAACAATGGGTGCGATCTCATTTAAAACGTTGTTGAATAATGGTGATTGATTAACCACATTGACGTCGTTGTTGGAACCCGCGACGCCAAATAATGCATGTCAAATACATAAATCTTGTGATGCAACCGCTTATAGCATAATTGTCGAATGTTGGTGATCGTCTCGCATGTATTGACCTCGTCATTCTGTAGGGCAATTTCTCCATGCCCAATGTCTACAGTCGATGCTGCCAAACATTTCACGAAATCCATGTTTTGCTTCATGGGACGCGTATAAATGATGAACATTTGATTCAGTCGGTCTATGCAAATATTTTCATTCGTACAACTGAATAGTTCCCTTACAGAATGCTTGCAAGCTTTCACGCGAAGTTCATTTAGACATATATAGAGAGTTGTTAAACGAATCAGGCATCATGTCATATGCGAGTTACCGAATAGCAGATGTGCATTTTTATAACGCAGTAAATCCCTTCTACCTCGAACATCCCATCATAAGGTAAAACTCTCAAAATTTTACTCCATATCGTAAACTATTCGTAGGAATAGTTCTTTGCGCATCCGGAACCTCCTTCTGAAAATATCATCTCCATAGAGAGGATTTTCCGAAAAATAATCACGCAAAAGACGTTCATTTGCAGCTGCACAGTCTCTTTGAATTACAATTCTTCACCTAGATTGATTATATTGCGCAGAGGTGGCATGTAAAAATGCTGGAAGGACTTGTTGATTACGTTCATATTCATCTTCCGACGACTCCGAAGATGATGATGACGAAGACGACGAAGACGTATACGGTTCCATCACAGTAAAAATAAAATTGTAAAAGAGAGTAAAATATAAAGTTGAGAGATGTATGAGAATTTAGATTAAAAATGAGAAATTTGAAAGTGTACAAATTGAAAGGTGTGAGGATTTAATGTATTGGAGTGAAATACTTATTGAGTGAAAATATTAGGTGAAAATTTTTTTTTTAATAAACAAACGGTCATTTGAACATTAAAGAGTTAAAAACAAAAAAAAAAAAGGCTTGAGGTCGTGCGGTGTGAAAGGAGGGGGGGGGGGGAGTTTCCGCGGGGCCGAGCACCGGGGGCGGTGTTCCCGCCGGCTTCAAGCCTATTTGGCAAGGCCGAAGGCCAACAGCCTGGGTACTCCCTTCAGCCTTACATTACACATATTAAACCATACCTAAAATTTTCTTACCATATCGTAACTTAGCTCTACTAAATATGTAGAAAAACTAATTTAATGACTAAATTTATATAAATCTAATAGTTGCTTGATTAAATATATTAACGTTTTTCTGAAAATTGATGTTTTTTTAACTCGACAGAAGTAATTTGAATGAACTGATTTAATTTCAATCAATAGTATGTTTTGTAGAATGTGTTAGTATATGATGTTAAACATTGGTCAGTGGTGTTGGTTGTAAAATATTAGAATCAAAATTATGTAATATATCCATGTGAAATTGTGGATGACAAATTCCTTCGACAATAAACTTTAATAGAATTTAAAAAAACTTTAGTTAATTATTTATTTAATCTAAAATCTAAACACATAAACATGACTGGGCTTTATTTTCTAATTCCTTTAATTTTCCATTCTTATTTGTGAGATAAAGTCCAAAATTATATTTGTTCTTATATGCAATACCACATAATCCCCGACTTAAGATTCGACAAGCCACGTTCTTAAATTTATATCAAGCCAAATTATAAAGTTATTTTTTTTTAACGACAAACTATACTACTCCTAAACTACTCCTTTAACACCAGACTCACTTACTCTACTTAAATATCAACTTGCCTCCGACGGGGATCGAACCCGTGACCTCTCGCTTACAGCTCTCCACTCTTACCGCCAGGCCAAAGGCCTTTTGGTAATTATAAAGTTATTTGATTTACCTTCCTACACATTTCATATCATAAAATTAAATATAAAATCATATTGTTGTGATGTGGTCAATGTCTTAGCTTCTTTTTATTCATATTGATTTTTGCAATGTTAATGTGTTAACAAAAAAAAACAATAATAATAGTCTTTTTATAAAAGCAAAAATATTATAATAACTAAAAGTCACTTCTCAATCGACAAAGAATGGATGGAAACAAAAGCCCTCCTTATGCACTTGGCCATTATGCACTTGGCCACTTGGGCTACAAAGCTGCAACAAAAACATTGTTACATTTTGCATTAATTAAAAAAATTTGTTAACAGTCGCTGAAATTTCATAATTATGTTTAATTTATTAAAAAAAAATGCATATAAAGAATAAAATAATATATCAATTAGAGGGTTAATATTTTAATTTATCATTTAATGAAGAGAATATATGCATATACACACTTTAATAACATTATTATAAACATGAATCAATTCATGGTTCTCGATCTAAACATTTTATTAAAAACATATTAGTTATAAACGCGTGTCTGCGTGTGTATCATTCAAGTTTTTCTATTGACATTTACACGTTACTGTTTTCACGATCTTACTCGTGATTTTAACAATCATGCTATAAATATTAATAAAGTAGACTAATTTATGCCACATGTCAATTTCTCATTTTTTTCATCTTTATTTTCCTCCTAATTTTTCTAAAATAACTCATTCTTCACTTCATTCAATTACTAATTAATATTAAATAAAATTTTACTTCTTGAAGCATTAAATATCTATATCTATATATATAATAAAGAGAACACAGATTGCCACATGTTATCACCATATTTCATTTAAAAAGATAAATACATGTTATTATTTTTAAAATAAAATAAAATAAAAGATAAGTACGATTCATTATTTCAAAAATAAATGCAAATATTAATAAATAATTAATTTTATCCACTGTCTTACATTATCTAATTATGTTATTTATCATCATTATCTATTTGACATTCGATAACTTTTAGCTAATTTTAATCTAAACTTAAAAAAAAGACTAAAATTATATAATTTATCTATAAACTTTAAATAAATTATTAAAATAAATAAGATTTTATTATAAATAAAAAATACAATATTATTAAATAACATCTAGAAAAGATAAATACACTTTATTATCTTTAAAATAAAAACATAAATATAATTTATTAATTTTAATGTCCACAAACAATTTAATAAATAATTAAAGGAGAACACAAACACTGAAACTTTAAATTATTTGATAACAATACTATTATTGTATTGTTTTAATAACATTTAAGATTTATATATTTTAATTTTATGTTTACATAAATTTTAAATAACCAAATATTTATTAAAATTTATTCACGTTATACGTGGATACATAAACTAGTTAAAACATAAAATATTAACTCAAAAGAAAAGGTTATATAAATTTTCATTTTAACTAATACATTAAAAACATGAATTTGATTTATACATTTGCATTCAAGTTTTTTTTTTTTAATGACACATATATTTATTACGTCAAGACAAAATAAAATTCAATTTCAAAATATTAATATAATTTATATATCTTCATATATTACAAAATAACAAAAAAAATACCTATTGACATGCTTCTTAGTGAATTAATTATTTGTATTTTCATACATTATCCTAAAATAATAATCATCTACTATTTAGATCAAACATAAAGTTATTTAATTGGATAAAAAATTTATAATTAATACTTATTAAATTAAGATTTAGTTACCAATAAATAAGTAACTATGTTTCAAGTCATATTTTCATAAATTTGTTATTACGTTCTAATATAAATATATTGACAATTTCATATTTATTTGATCTCAAAACTTTTTATTATTCATATAATCTTCTAACATTATAATTTATTAACATAGTGGTACGAAATGGATATAAAATAATTTATAAATAGATTTTAATACATACTTTTATTCATATAATTTTTATTTGTGTAACTATCAAATTATTTTCTATTTATTCTAAAAAATGATAATGAAAAATAATTATTAAATTATATTATATAATTATAAAATCTAAATTTAATATGTGTATGCAATTTATTTGTATAATTTATGATCTATACCATATTTTTTTAGATAATCATTTTGGACTCGGTTATTTAATAAATAAATTGGATTGTATATTTTTTTTTTCTTCGTTGAATTGCGTTTAACCCGCTTACTCAACTAAAAGTCTAGGCTTTATTTTTAATTGAACCCAGTTAAATAATCAGACTATATTACGGTCATAACGAAGTTACCCCCATTACGGTGGTGGGAGTAAAAACCATTCCCAAATATCGTCTTTCTGGTCACATCAACATCACATTAGATTTTTTTCTCTCTGTCCTCTCAATCTTAGTTTTGCAATGCAGGGAGTGTCAAACATTCCAACCCGTCATTACCATTTGACTTTAATTGAATTACCCATTAATTAACTCCATTCGCGAAGTATTTAAATTATCGTATTTAACTTTGTTTCCTTTGATTATAAATACATGCACAGTCAAAGAAAGTTGAGGAAAGAATGATGTTCTTGAATGATTATATCTTAGGATTAATGACATCATGTACCCTTCCCTCAATATTCCCAACTAGGAATGCGAGTAAAATTCGAGTCACGTCTTTAAAGATATGTCCGCAACAAGGTTTCAAAATACAGATTTGAGTTTAGATATAGTATTACTTGGACTAGGTTCGAATTCGACTCGAAAAGCTTGAATGTGTCTATGACCAATTTTGAGCTAGTTTTATTTGTATACTAGGTTATTACCCATGTATTACATAAGTTAATTTTAGAAATTGATATTTATATATAAGTATAACATAATAATTACATGAATAATAAAGTTTGCTTAATTTTAGTTATATAATAATTATATAAAAAATAAAGTTTGCTTAATTTTAGTTAGTTCAGTTATTAAATTAATCAATATTAGATTTTCATAGATTTGATTTGCTTTAAAATTTAAAAATAAAATCAGTAGATGACGTGGCAAAAGGAGAGAGCGACATGTGGCAAATTAAATGAGAGCATGTCATGTGGCATTTAGTTACTCTTTTAATAGTACAGATAGATAGTTCGAGCTTGAATTTCATAAAAGTTAAGGGTGTGTTTGTCTGATGGATTTTTAACTTAAGGAATGAGTTTGAGTTTCATTGATATTGTTTGTTTAAGAAATGATTACCAAACTTTTAGATATGATTACCAAAAAAATCAAACTAATCTAAACTCATGAGTTTTCTCTTTCCTCTTATTCTTTCTTTTATTTATTTCAAATTCATACTCATATACATACCCAAATCTAATCCCTTCAACTAGCCAAACACCCCCTAAGTTTTATACTTGAATTACTCGAAAACTAAAATGCTAGATAAAGTCTTGACTTAATATGTATACACTATAAGACTCAAAAAGCTCGAAAAATCTCAAGCCAAACCATTAAATGCTCAAGTTCGGCTCATTAATATTTTCAAACTCGATTTTTAGATTCAGGTTCAATCATGGGCGGACCCAAGTGGTTATCACGGGTGGCTTGTGCCCAGGGGCGGATCCAGGAAGTTTAGTTATCAGTGTCACTTTTTAGAGTAAATTTAATACTTAAATTTTTAAAAAATTTCCTAAGATGAATTGGGTCACCGGAATGGATTGCCAACACAAATTTAACAAATAACAAGATTTTTGGAGTTTTTTTTTAAAGATTTTGGCTGATTATTTGCTTCTTTTTTAAAATTCTATTGTGCTTTTTTTTTTCCTTTCAAAATTTTTATGATAAAAAATCCGTAATATTTCAATAAATGTAGGTAATAAAAACAACAAATATAAATTACATATGTATATAATACGTTTACGTATTTTTTGTAGGTGTCACTCAAAAAAATCATAGGTGTCACTCAAATTTTGATACATACGTAACTCAGTATTTTGAAAATTTATAGGTGTCAAGTGACACCCAGAGTTAAACACTACATCCGCCACTGCTTGTGCCACCGCCCACAGGTGTTTCCGTAAATAACATTGTTTCGTAAGGTAACTTTTTTTACGATTTTTTGTTTGCGCAACCAGTAGTTTTTTGAACGTGCAACCGTGATTTTTAAATATTTGAACATTTTTAGAATAATTTAATCAAAAAATTTTATAACCTCCAATCAAATAAATAAAATTATAATATAATTATATATATATATATATATATATATATGTAACAAATAAAAAATAATAATCAATTAATAATATAAGCCCCAAACTTTAATTCCAATAGCTCATTATTATTTATAATTTTGGTTTATTTCACCCAACCCAATGTCATTATTTTTATTCAATCCTAAATTTTATGAAATTTCAATTAATATTATCGGTTGTAACCCGACCTGACCAATTTAATTAATAAAATTATAAAATCGAAAATATGACTTAAATTTATGCTACCAACGACTGAAAATCCTGATCGACGCCGGGTTCAATATCGAGTTTGACAAAACTCAAATTGTTCAATAAAAACTCAAATCATTTGCGCTACTTTCATTTATGGCCATTGGAATACTTTCTAATTAATAAACATTGAACATGGCATGAAATGAAATGAAATGACACTAGGAATCTATTTAGTCTCTTTTGACCAACAATAGGTATATATCTTGAGTTTATGTGTTATCTTTGTGTGGGACATTTGGTGGAGTGGGGGAGGATTTGTTTAGATCGATCATACATATTGACGCAGAGAATCTCAAGTAGTGTTTCCAAGATATTATTATTAACTCGAATTTTTTTAGTAAGTTAATATAATTAGGGTTATTAAATTAAATAAATACAATATACGTTTCTGATAACATTTTAATATATTTTTGATCTGTATGTTTATATTTATATAATAAGCGCTAATGACCAAAAATAGTAACATCTTTTGTCATTTTTTTCATTAATAGCAACATTATATTTTTTTATCATTAATAACAATAACTTTTGTATTTTTTTTATCAATATTAGCAACTTTTAACCCAACTAACTGAGTATCCAGTTAACTTAGCTGACATTGATTTGTTTTTGCTGAGTTGGATACCCACGTGTATAACTAGATGTACCAGGTTATCCACTCGGCTTCCGGATGTGCCACCATCGCCGCCCGAACCGCCGGAATCTTGGCCCAACATGAGGGCATATTGGAGTCGAGCAAGACGTTGTTGTAAAAGATATCGTAATCATGGATTCGATAGTAATCCACTTTATTCCGGTAAAATCATAACAAGAAATGGTCTCCGGTGGGGCTTTTGCATGGGGTTGATCGTGATCCGGTGTCGATAAAGACTAGCTCTTGCGATCTGGGATCGAATGAATGGTGAAGTTTAAGCTATGTTCGTCTTTTTTTGTCCCAATTATTGATGGATTTGTCGAGGGTGTAGCCGAAGCTTGGGTCGTCGTAGAAGGTTGAGACGGGTGGGTACGAGTGGGTCGTATTTGAGATCGGAGGCCGACTACACCCTCGACAAACCCATCAATAATTGGAACCGAAAAAGACGAACCTGACTTAAACTTCACCCTTCATTCGATCCCAGGTCGCAAGAGCGAGTTTTTATCGTCACTGGATCACGATTAACCCCATGCAAAAGCCCCACCGGAGACCATTTCTTATTAAGATTTTACCGAAATAAAGTGGATTACTGTTGAATCCATGATTACGATATCTTTTACAGCAACGTCTAACTCGACCCCAATATGCCCTCATGCTGGGCCAAGATTCCGGCGGTTCGGGCGGCGAAGGTGGCACATCCGGAAGCCGAGTGGAAAACTTGGTACATCTGGTTATACACGTGGGTATCCAACTCAGTAATAAAAATCCATGTCAGCTAAGTTAATTGGAAACTCAGTTAGTTGGGTTAAAAGTTGCTAATATTGATAAATATTACAAAAGTTATTACTATTAATGATTAAAAAAATATAATGTTGCTATTAATGAAAAAAATGACAAAAGATGTTACTATATTTGGTCATTAGCCCATATAATAATTACGGACTTATACCAATGCATGTATTCAAATAAACAAGAACATCCTAATGGTAGTTTACAATCTTGATGTTGAAGAGATGAGAGATGGAGCGAGAATTAAAGATTTTCAATCTAAGCAAAACCATAGATGACGGATGAAATGAAAAGGACATGTTTTACTGAATGCCATTACTCCGGTGATAAACTTTCCATTCTCATTAACGAAACAAACAACATTTGTTGGAAGGAAATGAATAACTCATTTCATTCATTCTATTATTCATTCCGATCAAACGCTATCTTACATATGTATCAAAATAGAAAAAATAAATAAAAATGAAAAGTGAATGAAATTTTATTTATTATTCTTTATTTCTATGTCAATCGTTATATGTGTGTTATTGTAAAAAAACTTGTAATCGAATAATTCTTTTCTCTACGAAGCCCTTGTAGATGCTTTGTAATTTATTAAAAAGAATATCTTAATCCAATAAATAACCACGTTTTGTTATTGATAATCCAGGTGTGCCAACTAATTGATTTACAAATTCACAATATTTAATTAGATTAACGATAAGATTTGTTTTCCCTTTTCGTTTGAACGTGGCCTCAGTTTAATCGTGTTTTGTGCGTCGAAAGTCAAACAATTTCTTTAAAAGCGTTATTGACTCGGCAATGACGGTATCTCTTTACGTAGTGACTCGCCTTATTTTGGTGTGTCCATCGCCTTGTCATCATTGATCTTGCTTAAAGCAACCTTTTCCTTTAATCATCATTTTTATAATTGTTTTAAAAAAAATAGTAATAAGTCAAATGTTTAAGAGATAAAATTGTCAATGTTATGTAGATTCAAGATCAATTGAAAAATCATATCAAACTGGAAAACCGGATAACAATTTATAACAACTCATTTTCAATAATAGATACCAAAAATAACAAATTTAAGTTCTTTTAATATTTCTGATTAGTAAGCCTTGGGGGGTATGTTGGATATTCAAATTTTGATTAACAACCGATTCTTCATCATAATCATGTCCCTATTTTTTCTCCATTCCATTTAATATTGGTTAGTCTCTATTTTGCTTCACTAGTTTGGTTGTCCCATATAAACTCAAATACAATAGTTCGAAACCATTATTTTAAATTAAAAAAATTTTAAAACACCAGAAGTAAATATTATTTAAAGTATTTAAGAGGAAATTATAATTAACATGATACAATTGGTTGAGAAAGAGCTAGAAATAAAAAAGCAAAAGAAAAAGGCCAAAGTTAGTAGGGTCAGATTTTATTAAAACAAAAAAAAAAAAAAAAATAGAATTATATGATTAGAAGAAAACATATATTGTTAAGATCGACGATAAAATAAATAGATGTTATTATGATTTTATACTATTTCAGTTTTATACATAAATGTAAAAGTTTATAGATTCTCAACGTGTATTCTCGAAGTTATAATAAGTACAGTATATTAATTAATTACATTGTATTTAAATTTTGGGTTAGTGAAAATTAGGGACGAACATTTAATCCAAAAAAAAAAAAAAAAAGGCTCCGACGAAAAAACCCGAAAATCGGTCCGGACCAAACCATCTACCTAAAAGATAAATACATTTTATTATTTTTAATAAAATAGAAGATAAATACAATTCATAAATATTTAACTAGTAGTAAAAATAAAATAGAAGATAAATACAATTCATTATTTTTAATATCTATCAAACATTAATAAATATTTAACTCTATACACTAATTGACATAAAATATTAAAATAAATAATATTACATCTGAAAAGAAGAAAAATATAATATTAATGAAGAATATAAATCGTAAAGATTATACAAACAATATTATATATTTAATAAGTATACATAATACAATATTAATAAAATCATATAAAAAAAATCTATTCTGTATATATATATATAGTCAGGTTCAAATAAGTACCTCTTGAAATCAAGTGCATCCGAAGGTACCAACCTTAAAAAACTTTTTTAATTTTTTTTCACATAACCATGTTTAATTCAATATTATACGCATGATATTTGAATTTCACATAGATTCACATTTTATGTGTCCTTAATTATGTGAATGCTCAATGCATATTTATGTGAATGGTCATCCATGTGAATGGTGTGAATGACCATTCACATGATTTTTTTTTACCATTCACAAGATTCATGATATTGCTCCTTTTGAAAAAAAAATTTTATAATGTTGTCTTATACATGTTAATTCAGAAAAATTATATTCACATTAGGGTACGTTGGAATCTCATAGGTACGCTGATGAACCTATATATATATATATATATATATATATATATATATATATATATATATAATTTATATATAATAAAGGAGAACACAAATTGCCATTTGTCATCACCACATTTCACTTATAAAGATAAATGCATGTTATTATTTTTAAAATAAAATAAAATAAAAATATATACAAATTAATTATTTCAAAGATAAATACATTTTATTATTTTTAAAATAAAATAAAAGATAAATATAATCCATTATTTTTAAGGGCCAACTGCAACAAAAAAAAAAAAAACAACTCTTTTGCAGTTTAAACATTTATAGCAACATTGTTCTGATCTTTAAAAAGTTGTTGTTATAAATGATAAAAATAATACAAAAGTTATTGTTATTAATGATACATAATACAAAAATTGATGTTATTCATGTGAAAAATACAAAAGTTGATGATATTAGTGATAAAAAATTAAAAAATGTTGTTATAAATGATAAAAAATAAAAAAGTTGTTATTATTTTTAGTAAGTGACCCTTATTTTTAGTATGTAAACATTTATAATTACTATCCACAATTTGACAGAAAATAATAAAATAATTAACATTGCATTTGAAAATAAAAAAACTAATAATAAATAACATGAATCATAAATATTATATAAATTAAAATAAAATAAATAAAATTTATTTGAAATGATAAAAATACAATATTAATAAATAACTCTGGAAAAAGTAAATAAATATTTTTATTTTTAAAATAAAATAAAATAAAATACAATTCATTATTTTAATCTATAAATATAATAAATGACAATACTAAATGTCACGTGTTAGCTCGTCATTTCATCAGAAAAGATAGATATAATTTATTATTTTAAAAACATTAAAAATAAATCAATTTATTATTTTTAAAAAAATAAATACTTTCTATTATTTTTTTAATCTATAAATAAGAAAATATAAATATAATAATTATTTTTAAAAAATATAAATACATTCTATTATTTTTACATAAAAAATTTTATTCACGTAGTACGTGGGACATAGACTATTTATTAATAAAGTTGGTTCGATTTCGGTTTTCTTTAGAATCACTAATTTCGGTTTTCCGGGTTCCGTTCATCGGTTTTCGGTTTTTGACCGAAACAAATCGAAATTTAAACTTTATGTTATAAATTTTAAACTTTATGTTATATTGTTATTTTTTTTGTAGTGCATAGATGAACAACATTTTTATAATATTATTTCGAAACCATATAAAATATCCATAGAATAGCTATTGATCTATTTCGTAAACATACAATCATGTAAAAGTCTTTTTAACGATGTAAAGATATAAAATATAGAGAACCTAATACAAGTAAGATATGTTGATCATTTATTTTTTTCAAGCAAAATGTGTTAAACTTGATAATTTTACAAAGAGGAAGAGTTGAGAGAGAAAGATAAAATAATAAACACAACTATGAAACTTGTACCTTTTCCAACAGTTATAGGACCGAAAAACCAGACCAAAAAGCTGGACCAGACCAAACCCGTATTACGAACATTTGGTCGGTTTTCAATTTTCATATTTCTCTAATTTCGGTTTTTGATTTTTTTTCAGTCCGGATCTATTGGGCCGGTTTAGTCTAAATGTTCATCCCTAATAAAAATAATTAACGTAATTAAGTATCGGAATAAAAATGACAATGAAACGTAGCATTCTTCATGATAATATGAGTGTCTAGCTATATAATCACTTACAATATATTAAAGTGTATAATCATAATGTTATAATAATTATATTAAAGAAGTGTATAAATATATTAAAAACCAAGTGTATAATAATATTAAAAAATATACATAAGCACTTGAAAAATAGATTAATAGATATAAGATCAAGCTTAATAGTTTGATACATTACAGAAATGGTCCCTGTGGTTTGCTTAAAATTACAAAAATAGTCACTGGTCTTTAAAAATTACATAAATGGCCCCTCAAAACACTATTTACTTGTAGAATTGGTCTCTCAATCTATTGGATTTTTCTAAATGACGATTTTGCCCTTATTCACAAATTCAATTTTGGTCCCTATAGTATTTAACTAGTTATGGATTTAACCATTTTCTTTATTTTTTGTTTTTGAATTTTAATTGTTAACTTAATAAAATATGATTTAATTATTTATTTGATTAGTTTATTTTAATTCTCTTGTATATATTCAATTTATTTATTTATACATTTCATTTTTTAACATGTTTATACATTTTTATATTTTTTTACGTTAGCAACTAACAATTTCATTGTGTTAACATATTTTGATTTAATTATAATTTAACCAAAATTATGTAAATCTAGGATTTTATTTGTTTTGATTAAGATATTTTGTAACATTAATACCTTTCGAATTAAATTTTGTCTTTTTGTTCGTTTTGATTTACATATTTTGCTATATTAATCTGTTTCAATTAAACTTATTATTTTATTTATGTATTGTAAATACTTTGTTACATTAATACGTTCTGAGTTAATTGTATCTTTTGACAAAACTATATCAACTTGACATTTGATTCGTTTTGATTTAAATAATTTTAATACGTTACAATTTAATTATAATTTTTTTTAAAAATATATCAACTTAACATTTTATTTGTTTTTGTGTAAATAGTCACGTTAATACCTATCGATTTAATTATAATTTTTAATGTTTTGGTTTGCATATTTCTTTCTATACGTTTTGGTTTATATATTTCATTATATAGGTTTCAAAACGTATGTAATGAAACATATATACGTTTATTCAAAACATATATACGTATAAATATATGTGCGTTTTAAAACATATAAACAAAATATACAAACTAAAACGCTAAAAGTTACAATTAAATCGATAGGTATTAACGTGACAAAATATTTAAGCAAAAACAAATAAAACGCTAAGTTTATATATTATCGTCAGAAGTTATAATTAATTGAAATGTGTTAACACTAAAAAATATTTAAATCAAAACGAATTAAATGTCAAGTCGACATAGTTTATTAAAAATTGTAATTAAATCAAAATGTATTAATACAACAAAATAATTAAAATAGAACAAACAAAATACTAAGTTTAATTGAAAAAGATTAATGTAGCATATTATGTAAATCAAAACGAAAAAAGACTAAATTTAAATCAAAATGTATTAACGTAACAAGATCTTTCAATCAAAACAAAGAAAACCCTAGATTTATATATTTTTTACTAAAATTATAATCAAAACAAAATGTGTTAACGTAATGAAATAGTTACTTGGTAACGTATAAAAATTTAAAAACGTATAAATATTTTAAAAAGAGAAATGTAAATAAATAAATTGAATATATAAAATAAAATTAATAAATAAATAAATAAATCACATTTATTAAATTACCATTTAAAATTTAAAAACAAAAAAAAATTATAAACATGACTAAAACCAAAAATAATTGGATACTATAGGGACAAAAATTAATTTCGAAAATAATGGCAAAATCGTCATTTAGAAAAAGTCAAGAGATGAATGGATCATTTCTGAAAGTAAATAGTGATTAGAGGGACCATTTATGCAATTTTTAAAGACTAGGGATCATTTCCATAATTTTAAGTAAACAACAGGGATCATTTCTGTAATTTACTCATAGTTTGATTAAACGAAGGACTTTGAGTTTTGGATTTGGAAAAAAAAAAAGAAAAAAACTCTTTCATCAAAAGTTATCTCAAGCAACATTTGAAAGTATTTGGAGCATTGTTTAAAGAAATTTATATTTTTACTCTTATATTAATTATATAATAACTATAACTCATTATTGATATTAATATTTTTTATGTCATTTAATACTAGTTAAAAGCTACGGATATAACTAGTTTTATCAAATATACTTATGGAAACTAAACAATTTAAATATTTTAAAACGTTATAACTCTAGAGTTTTAATCAACAACTATAACTCAAAACAACAACCAGTTTTATTAACCTACGTTCAATTTAAATATTTTAAAACGTTACAACTCTTGATTTGCATTTACAACTGGTTTCACATAAAGGAAAATGTTTGTATAATTATACACTCTTGTTGCTTATAAATATACTTGGGAAATACGTAAAATACGAACCATGCTCATACTATATTACTAGGGATAAGCATTTGGATCAAACCGGTCTGGACCGAAAAAAAAAACGAAAACCAAAATTAAAGAAATAAGAAAAAACCGAAAACCAGCACACTGCCCCAATATTTGTAATATGGGTTTGGTCCTGTCCGTTTTTTGGTTCTTGGACCGGTTGGAAGCGGTACAAGTTTTATAGATGTTTTAATGTTTTGTTTATCTTTCTTCCTCAACTATTTCTCTTTGTGAAATTATCATGTTTATCACATTTTCTTTGAACAAACTAAAATATCAAACATACCTTAAGTTTTTTATATTTTATCTTTATAAAAAATATTTACGTCGTTAAAAAAACTTTTACATGGTTATATATTTACGAAAGAGCTTAATAACTATTACATATACTTTTTATATGATTTAGAAATAATATTTAGAAAATTTGTTTAATTATGGATTATAAAAAATAACAATATAACATAAACTTTAAATTTGTGACATAAAGTTTAAATTTCGGTTTGGGCCGGTTAAAAAGCCGAAAACTGATGGACCGAACCCGAAAAACTGAAAACCGAAAATAGTGCTTTTAAAGAAAATCAAAACCGGACCAATTTCATTATTAACGATTTGGTCCGGACCAATTTTCGGGTTTTTTTTTTGTGCAGACTGGTTTTTTTTTTGTCCAAATGCTTATCTCTATACATTACCATGTTAAGAAACACGTAATATTTGATATCTATACTTCTATACTATATATAATAAGAAAACCACTTGGAGTTTCTAGACCATTGGATGAAAAGAAATCAATGATCCAGATTAATGACAACTCATAATTATTTATGAAATGTCTCTTATACCATTAATTAAAATCAATAATTATACATATGTCATTTTTTAATTCATTTTCCAAATTTACTACATTACCTTAATTACATTAAATTTTGATTTTAATTTTTTCATTAATGAATTAATATTTACCTAAAATAAATATTTGTCATTATTATCCTTAATGATCTTAGTTAAATTCAAATGTAAAAATTTGGAATTAAATGTAGAAGTGTAGTAAATAAAGTTAAAAAAATTTGTTAATTATTTTGCTAACAAGATTTAAACTTTAATTGATGCAACTTCAATTGTGAATATGATAAATTTTGATTGTTGATTTTCAGATATTCTAATTTTATATTTTTATCATTTTCAAAATATATACACATTCACATAATTGAAGTTTTGTGTTTCTTACATTGATATTTCATATTTGAAGTTAAAATAAAAAATAAAAAAAAACATTTTTTGCAAACACATATTATCTGTTTTTAATAATACAATATAATAATATTTTTTATTTAATATCAAACGACTAAGTATTTTTTTTATCTTTAATTTAACTAGCTTTCAATTTTTTTATATATAAATTTTATAATATTTTATTTAAATATAAAAAATATGTATTTTTTAAATCAATCCATGTATTGATTAACCTATACATTATAATAAAATAAAACAATTCATGTCACATGTCACTTCTACAATACAAGAAACTTCTATTTTTCCACATATTTTTCCAAATTTAAGACCTTAACTTAATTGTATTAAATTTTGACTTTATTTTTTTCATTAATTAATTAGTAATAAATTAGATTTTGTAACATTTAAAATTAATGTTTACCTAAAATAAATATCTGTTATTATTATCCATAATAATCATAATTAGATCCAAATGTAATAATTTGAATTAGTTGTGGAAATTATTATTATTATTATTATTATTATTATTATTATTATTATTATTATTATTATTATTATTATGTATAATAAAGGAAAACATCAAATGTCACGTGTCACCTTTACGTTTACCAAAAAGATAATTACAACTTATAAAAATAAAAGATAAATACAATTTAATATTTTTAAAAAAGATAAATATACTCTATTTTTTAATCTGTAAATAATAAAAAATAAACACAATTAATATTTTTGTATGTTTTTGTTTTTACTCATATAAATTTTATATAAATAAATTTAATAAAAAATATCTACGTAATACGTGAGTTATAAACTAGTTGAAAATATAGTAAAATGAAACGAACTCAGTAATCAATCTCTATTAGAGGGTGTTTGGTTTTGCGTTATGAACCAGCTTATCAGCTTATTACGTTACAATAACGCAAATAATTAGTTTAAAGTGTTTGGATTGCATACGTTAATAAGTGATTATTTGCGTTTAGCGTCTGTCCTACCACACTTTTGCATAAGTTAAAAATTGTAGCTTATTTGCTTCATAAGTGATTATTTGGTCATTTTACAAGTAAAAACACAAATCCAAACACTTTAAAAACTGATTATTTGATAATTATGATATCAAACAGCAGAAGCTAAACCAAACACTACATTTTCTGCAGCACTTTTTGTTACAGCAATTATCTGATTATTAGTTTCCAAAACGCTACAACACTTTTTCAAACGCAAATCCAAACACCCATCGTCTGCGACTTTGTTTCCATATCAAACAGGATGCCTCTCTCATTTTCAAACTCTATAGTCTATACGAGTTTTCCTCTCTCTCTCTCTCTGTCTCTCTCTCTCTCCAAATCAAATTCAAAAGCATCCTCCAAACTTAGAACCCTAACTGGTTCTGATCTGCTACACAGCTACATATGCGTGAAGACGAAACTATCATTGTTTGCTCATACTCGATCAAATCTTTTCGTCTTCTGCAAACAATTATTCTATTAATTTTTGTGGTGTTTAGTGCGTAAATCAGTTTTAATCAAATTCATCATGGAAGAGATGTACGGCTTCCATTCCATGTCGGATTACAGTATTCCAGCAGAAACCAACTTGATTTCACCGCCGGCTTACCACGGCGATCTCTCCACATCAGTTGATCATTACAGGACGTTTTACGGATCTGATGATCTATTATCGGCGACTGCTTCAGTCATAGCAGAAGCTGTTTCCAACGCAGCATCTCCTGATCAGATTCATCTTCCGAGACGTCGAAGTAGCCGACAACGTAATCAGAATAAAATCGATAATGGTGATGATGATCGCCATGTTGATGGATGCGATGACACAATCAAAGAAAGAATTGCTTGTCATCCTTTGTATCCTAAGCTGCTTGATGCTTTTATCGATTGTCAAAAGGTTACTGAACTTAAACCTAATTCAGATAAGCTTTTTTTATCCGTTAAATGGTCGCAAGCTGACTGTCGCTATGACTAGTTCGCGATTTGTGAATTAGTTTTAAATCGTTTTCTACTCAAATACTAAACAATATTAAACAATCTGCCTATCTGTATGACTGTAATACTGTATGAGGAATCGAGGATCTACAGTCCGGTAACATGCGTGGTGGATATCAAGTGAAACTAAATCCTTCTCTCCATTCGGCATTTTTTAGGATCAAAATTTAAATCGATAGTTTTGTAGCTAAATACTTCGTCTGTCCGAATAAATTTTTTTTAATCTTACAGTTAGGTGCGCCTCCGGAAATATCACTTGTGTTAGACGAAATCCGTCGAGAAAATGACGTTTGTATGCTGAACGGCGCGGTCTCCACTTGCTTAGGTGCAGATCCTGAGCTCGACGAGTTCATGGTTCGTATCTCTTCGCTTCAACCCATATATTACTCGATTTAATTTATATCCTATACTCGTGTTCGTATAATTAATCATCATGCACGGATAAAAAGACGTTTCTAAACTTGTGAATATGTGATTGTGTAGGAGACCTACCGCCAAGTATTAGTGAAATATAAAACCGATCTTGCAAGGCCTTTCAACGAAGCTACTGTTTTCCTCAACAATATCGAAACGCAACTGAGCAATCTCGGTAAAGGTGCGTTCATCGATCTACCGTCAGTTTGTCAAAAATTCTCGATCTCCCCTCAGAATTTAGTCGCGCTACCCTTTTAGCGATTCTCTTTGTGGCGATTGTGGTGGTCGGTGCATGTTAGAATCAGGACCTGACTCATATTAGCCTTACATACCATTCTCTCCTCCCCTAGTTTCCTCTCGTAGTGCAGGCCTAGTATAACATTCCTCTTCCAAAGAGGGAATTGAATTAGGATAAGAGCATAGAAGTAACGAGAAAAATAGAAGCGTGGGTGATAATATCACGTCATAAAAATTAAATAGGAATGTATATAGTCAAATATTCAAATCAATACATAGGAATGCATTAAAATTATTAAGCTCTTGTTATTGTCTCAAAACTCCTGATCACGTTTACGATTTTTCTCCTCACTTTTTTCATATGAAGAGATTGAATTGACTTGTCAAAGCACGATGAATTGTTTTAAAGAGGGTTTTAACTTTTAACTGCGTACTCCTGTACTTCATAAAAGAGCCTGGATAGTGGATACCTACAATATAGAGTTCTGATGTTATGACAGGAAAGCTGTTAAACATATATTTATTTCTTTCTACAACTATTTACTTTTGCCTCAAGTTTTTATGTGTTTCGGATATAAATTTACCATATTAGTATATTAGTTGTGCACACACATTGAAGTTTTAGGAATATACATTTCTTTCTTTATGTTTACAGTAAACAGCAATTCTCGTAATAAAAAAAAATAAAAGAAAAAAAAATTAAGAGAGGCATACAAATATACAATCATGGACTTTAATAGCACTTATTTTCTTATTTTTTTGGTTATGTTGGAACTTGGAAGTCAGTAGCACAATAAATATTAGAGTTTTACCTTTGCCTAATGTTTCCTTTTGTGTTCGATCAAGTAGACATAATGAATATAAATATTGAATCAACAGCGAGTTAAATTTTAATTCAGTAGCACTCAGTATTCCATTGTGAAATTTTCTGGCTTGTCAAAGTTTCAGAATTTCATTTCATACTGTAGCTTTACCATCTGACTAGCTTTACCCTCAGCACAAGTTTCACCAGGATTATTAAAAGCTTTTTAGGAGGCATGTTTATGTTATGTTAGCTCTTAACAAGTGTCTATATTTGCAATGCCTAGCGGGCTATATAAGTTCGTTCCATTGATTTTTGGGACGAAATAGTATTTAGAGGATGATATGTATACTGATTTCTGATGGAGCTAGGACACGTTAAAAATATGTTGTGATTTAGTTCTCTTGTTTTTTTGTGGAGAACTGGATAAGAACATTCTATCTTTTGGCAAAGTTTTAGAGTTAGCCTATGTGTTTACATTCTATCTTTCGGCTAAGGTGACCTGGCAACACATACAAGGTCTTGATAGTAGTGTATGTCGACAAAAGTCATTGAATTCGATCATGATCACAGAAGTTTTATAATCCCATAAAGTATGGTGGTTGATTAGTTTCGTTTGTGAACTATCTTGCCTCATGTGACACACCACCTAGTACGATTTCTATTTTAAGCCAACATATCAGTTCTTCGATAACCATCTAACCTCTTAGGGATTAGAGACATTCCATTGGGAATCGACATTCTAGTAAAGTTGGATTCTTGTTAGGCACCGTGTTAGGGTGATCAAAGCAGACAATATCCTGTCCCGGTGGGCTCGGACTGTTACTAATGGTATCAGAGTCGGACACCGGATCAACGTGCATAGCAAGGACGTTGTGTCCCTAAGGAGGGGGGGGGGTTGTGACATCCCACATTGATGGTCAAGTGAAACCAAGAGACCTTTATAAGGGTGAGGTAATTCTCCTCTAACAAGACGAGTTTTGGGATAAAAACAAAATCGTTAGGCACCGTGTTAGGGTGACCAAAGCGAGCAATATCATGTTCCGATGGGCTTGACCTATTACAGACACGTTTAGGGAACTGGTTAGGGTAGTTAAGACCCCCTTACGTAGTGGTTGCTTTGAAAGGTTATAACCTTCACTTTGTCGCTTCTAGGTTATGTATACTCTTGTAAGTATGTGTTTTCGTTGTTGAATAAGAATTGGTTTTCAAAGATATATTATTCGTTCTTATTCTTTCTAATCGTATTTATGCTTCCGCTGTCAACCGTTTTTTTTTTTTTTTGAGCTAACCGAAAACCCAATTGTACCCATTCTTCTTTCTAAAAGATCTATCCATTGGTCAATCAATATGAAAACCGATATTATCCAAAAAAAAAAAATTCAAGTTAAAGTTGAAATTAGGGGCCAGTGGGCCAAATTTTAAAGTAACTGAAGTTCATTTATATTGTGTTTGAAAATTTAATTGCGAAAAGAATGAAGAAAATTTTGTTGAATTCCGTAAAAAAATTTAGATTTAGATTTCCAGCTGTTTTGCTTCTTTTTTACAATTGATTACATGTGGGCTGAGTTTGCCAAAAGCTTTTAGTAGCTTCAGCTTTTGATTTCTGAAAGCTCTGTTTGATTGATAAAAGCTTAAACTTTTGATTCGGATATGGAAACTCTCAAAAACTCTTTCACGAAAAACTACTTGAAGTAGTTTTCAAAACGAACTTTTAGTCAAACAAAATTACTTTTTTACCGTCTAAATAATTATAAACTATAATTTTTAATTTACATTTGATGTCTTTTTATGTCATATATAAAAATAAAAAGTTTCATCTCTTTTAAAAAGTTTCGACTCCCAAAAGCTTCAGCCACTTACCGCTCCAGCCAGTACTGCCAAACATAACGGTGGTCATTGTATTTATTTTCTCCCCGGCCTCTCAATTACTTTACTGTGTATGACGAGATAGGAATAAGACTCGCTCTTTCGCAAGGACGTCGATTGTGGCTTTAGCCTTTGTAACAAGTGTGTCAGTTCCGAGCAAGTCCTTAACGTTAGTGCTTTGGTTTTAGTCTTTTTGACCTCCTAATTTGTAAAACCTATGTTGACTTGAACTGTTTGGTATAATCTAGTTTTAGTGGGTTTGCTTTTGTATCTGGTACTCCTGTTTGGAGTTTAGTTTAGAATCAATTGGTATCTAAAATGATTTTCTTCTATTTCTTTAAACAAGAAAATGATTTTACATAACGTGATAAAAATGATCTGCAAGTTAACCTTTTCTTAACTATCTACGACAAAATTTATTACATCAAATGACTATTACTTTTCTTAAAAAAAACAATATATATATATATTTTTACAGTTGATTTTTGTCCACAAATGTTAATTATCGAGAGAGAGAGAGAGAGAGAGAGAGAGAGAGAGAGAGAGAGAGAGAGAGAGAGAGAGAGAGAGAGAGAGAGAGAGAGAGAGAGATGATGGGGTGAAATAAAGTTGTGAAGTTTTGTCTTTGGGAGATAGGAAAGATGAAAATATAATGATAAAGATATTGTTGGTTTTCGTGGATGTATGGCTGACTCTTTGATTTGATGGTGGGGTATGTCTTCGCCCCCGTCAATCAGTCCGTCTCACTTGTTACTGACATTGAAACGACTTAACGAAGAGTTTTCCTATGCATCCTTTGTAATTGAAAATGTCATCACTTCAATGATTGTTGCTAAAGAAACTTTTGTCAGTCGTATATTTCTGGTATTCCTTTAATTAATCAATTGGAGGTAATATTCAGTGATTTCATTCTTAGACCATTAGACGAAACGATGGTAATATTAATGAAATTTATCATAATAATCAATATGTGTGTTTTTTTTGTAACTTTCCCTTTTTATCAAGAAAATTAAGCATGACAGCTTTGCTGACCTGAGACGTCTATCGATGTACTAGCCAGGTTGGTGGCTTAATATTTGTGTTTCCTAAGTTAACTTTTTTGATAATGTGATGATTCTGTATCTTCAAAATGAAAGAAAAATAAGTGGAGACCGTTTTGTTTTTCATATTTCGTTATTAAGCTTCTAACAATTTTTTTTTACATATGTTTAAAGTCTAAAACCATCATTTGAACTAGAAAATTAATTATAAATCTGACTATTAAGGACTAAAGTGTGATGATACGTATATTGAGTTTATTATTATTATAACAATTTCTCTTAATTTTAGGGAATTTTTTTTGGAATACAAAAGCATCAGTAGCTCCGAGAAGGAGCAAAATAAACTTTTCAAGCCAAGAGAAAAGCAAAAACGGTAGACACTACAAACACAAACCTCTAACAGACTATCTATTTACTACACCATTCTGATCCGATCATTCCACAACTAGTTTCTTTTTGTACTTCAATCTTCCAGCCAAAGCAGTCCCAAAATCCAGATGTTAGGGAAGATGTCTTTGTTCTTCACTGATTTAGACGTACCGGTAGAGAAAAGAATTTGGGACTTCTTTACGACGTCCATAAAGTTTATAAGGTTTCAATTATTAATTAAAAAAATTGTATGATGGTTTTTTCTAACGATATATAACCACAGTTTACGTTGTACATCTGTAGTTCTGTTGATTCAATATGTTTATTTTTCAGTGGTGGGTGCCAAAAGTTTAATCCTCCATACGTAGATATAACGTAATTCCCAAATTAACCTGCCTCAAATTCCTTTGGTTTTCACTTTCTGTTGAGCAGCAAACTATTATTTCTAAAGAGAATCCTATACAAACTTCTCATATTGATGATTTGATGTATATTTGTTCATGGAAAATCCGAGTTGTGAAATTGATATGATAAGCGTTTGGAGTGGCTAGATAACTAGGTTGTGGCTGTTAGGCCCGAAGTGGAGCTCTAGGGTTCTTAGTAAAGCTGAGGGGTCTACCATATGGACTTTTTTACTTTAATAAGAAGATGAAAGATATACTAAACTAGTAAACTCTATTCTTTACTTGTTTTTATTGAGAATCAAGTATATATATATCTCATCACATAATAAAAAAAAACTTATAAATATTACTTGATTTCATTTTCTTGATTCCACTGTATCAAGCATCCCATAACCATCTTGGATTAAGAATCGGTCGGTTCTAATGTTGTCGGACGTTATTTATATTTAGTAAATAGAGAATTCAACATGTCTTGTCAATATGGGTATGCAACGTGACATAAATGTAAACCTGGTGTACATGTTTGTTTGTTTGTTTTTTTTTTAATTTCACCGTGTCTATCTATTTGAGTAAAAATGTTAATATACGAATTTTGCATGCTTAATGTGATTTGAACTTCATCGTTTTAGGGGTATAGAAGCTTTACTAATATTGTGTGGCTCATTGTGATTTGTGTCAATATATTCATGTTGCATAGTCTTTACGTTACTAGCTAGCTAGCTGAATACATAAAATATAGCTTTCTTCATAGTTTCATTTCAAGTGATTCACAATACCCGGTGGATATAATTAGGTTTGCTATCTTGTAGTCGCAGTGGGATCCCAAGGTCATGTTATGTTAGGGGAAGTAAACGAGGAATTAGAGAGGGATGAATTGATAGGCTTATTTTAGGGATAATTACAAAAATAGCAATTTCTCACATGTTTATTCACTTTTTAGCCACTTTATATACATTTTGCCAAAGTAGCCACACTTTACGTTACCACATTTACGTGATAGCCACAATTTACGTGATTTGTACTTTTTTCATTTTTTTAATGCATTACGTTACAAAAGGTGTCTGGTCACGTAAATTGTTGTACTTTACGTGACCATTTTTGCTCCTTCCACATGAATGCATTACAAAAGGTGACAAGACATCCCACCAAACATTCATGGGGAAGGAGCAAAAATAGTCACGTAAAGTACAACAATTTACGTGACCAAACACCTTTTGTAACGTAATGCATTAAAAAATGAAAAAAAAAGTACAAATCACGTAAATTGTGGCTATCACGTAAATGCGGTAACGTAAAGTGTGGCTATTTTGGTAAAATGTATATAAAATGGCTAAAAAGTGAATAAACATGTGAGATTTGGCTATTTTTGTAATTATCCCCTTATTTTATATTTGAATGAAAATTGATTATAATATTATTTGCATTCTTTATTTTTTTATTGTTCTCTTTTCACTTTCTATGTCAATATATGTATCATCATCTTGAGGGCACGAGTCAAAACACTTGTTAACAGTAAACACAGTCAATTTCTTCTATTCAATTGTTTCCTATCAAGCGTTCCCTAAGAATGCATGGATTATCTTTAGTAATTTACTAGTGTATATATAATTCAGACGATGGAACAGTGTCATCGGAAGAAGAATTTAGTGGAGGAGAGACGGAAAACACACAAGTGAACCAAGAAGACCATGAACTCAAGGATAAACTCTTGCGGAAATTTGGAGGTCATATAAGTTCCCTTAGACATGAGTTCTCCAAAAAGAAGAAAAAAGGGAAGCTCCCAAATGAAGCTAGGCAAACTTTGATTGAATGGTGGGATTTGCATTACAAATGGCCTTACCCTACGGTAGCCTTTTCCTTTACACCATATTTGATAATTCTATTCTTTTTCAGTTTCATAAATGACTTGAACTCTGTGACTGTTGATACATCACGTCAAGTCATTTGTGCAAATCAGATTGAATCGTTGATTATATATCACCTTATGTTTATAAAGTTAATTGCTACAGGAAACTGATAAAATATCGTTGGCTGAGTCAACGGGACTCGATCAGAAGCAAATCAACAACTGGTTTATAAATCAAAGGAAGAGGCACTGGAAACCATCTGAAAACATGCAGTTAGCGATTATCGGTAGTTTTTCGGGTCAGGATTTTTATGACGATTGAAAACAAGGGCTCCAGTTTCATGCATGCATATTATAGAAACTGTATTTTATCGATAATAATAATTCAATGGTTACAACTGGGATTAATTAAGTAGTTATCAGGAAATAAAAACAGATAGCGCACATAGATGTTCCTCCTACTTTCTTTTGTAGTGTATCGTCCTTTATTTTTATTACTCTTGACATCAGAAATCGTATAATTAAAAGCGACAGGCCATACATACACATACTGCAGTCAGATAAAATCTTAAAAACCACTATCTTATAATGCCACATAATAGAAAACGGGTTCGTTGGTGGGGATTTGAAAGCATCGTACAATTCTTGTAGGTTTGTAGCTAAAACTAACATCAGAATCTAAAGAATTTTACCATTAAGCTGTGTTCTTAATTTTTTTTAAAGAGTGAAAAGAATGGATATAAAAGAAAATCAAGAAAGTGAAATTAGTTTGTGGATATCTTTTTTCTTCCTTTTACTTTTTTCTCATTTGTTTTGGTGTTAATATTGAAAAAACCCTAAGAACTTTCATGAATTTATCGATTAAGTCACTGTATTTTTTTTCTGAGTGTTTAAGTCCCTAGACAATTTTTGTCTTATTCAAAACTATATATTTGACCTGCTTAGCAGGTTACTAACCGGTAAACGGTACAGTGACCTAAACAAGAAAAAATAAAGTCCAGTGACTTAATCGTGAAAATTGAAAAAGAATGTTGGTTTTTTTTAATAATAAATTATTCGATAAACTAATTGTTTTACCTGTTAAGCAAGTAGCAGATTAAAAATATATAGTTTTGAATAAGACAAACTTTGTTTAGGGATTTAAATACTCAAAAAAAATTCAGTGACTTAATCGATAATTGGATAAAAGTCCGTGAGATTTTTCAATATTAACCATTTATTTTGTTTCCACCCTAAGAATATAAAATACATGACCAGTCACTCTATTGGACTTTGGGCCTAAAATCTACCCAATTGGTTTTTTGGCCTTGATCCTCTGGAGTCTGGATTATTTATTTAGGTTTTCTCACGCCGATATTAAAAAGATCTATGGATGTTTCTCTGTATGTAACTGGATTTTAAAAAACTCATCATAGTAGATGAACAACTCTTCTCGTATCAGCAAACTTATTCAACGGTAAAAGGAAAAAAAAAAAACATGAGATGCCGAATTTTTTTTAAAGATAGTTAAATTCCTAAGTTGTCTCATGGATTGGCTGGTACCAATTTGGGCTTTTGCTTCACACAAATAGGCCCAACTGATAGCTAGCTGTTGCGCCAATTGCCCAAATATCTTTTTTTTATTTACCATTGGAAAAGATAGTTTTAAGAATGCGTGTTTAAAGGAACTAAACACCATAAAACTAACTGAGTGTCACATAAAATTAATCTCTCATGGATTTTTTTTCACTCAAAAGAGTTTATGAACTTTTTTAGTTTTAAAAACGAAAAGCTAGTAACGTAATAACAAAGTTGTCAATATCTAAACTTTGTCTAAGAACAATTTTATCAGAGCAATATCCCTTCGTAAGATTGGGATCGGGATCCTATGATCTTACTAAAATAACATGACGTTTTTTATATATGTTATAATTTACATCAAAAATTAATTTTGTGTCAAATTAGTGAAATATTTAAATTCTAAACATTAAAATGATAGTTTAATACGACTAAAAAAATTTAATAATATAATTACATAATATTGTTATAAACAAATTAAATAAATAATATATATGTTTACCTTTTTCATTTAACAAAATTTACTCATTTATAATTTTTTAATGATTTATTTAAATAAAAATAAGATAAGATCGAGATATTAAGTCATGATCACTAAAATATTATACATGAGAGATCCTAATAAAGATCGACTTGTTTTTGTTAATCATGATCATAAAACCAAAAGATCTTAATGTCAAGATAAGAATCTTAACAATCATGCCTAATAATGTCAATGAAAATCAATAGAGCTAATCAATAGTAAAATCAATATAAAATGAGCTAATTAAAAATAGTTTCAACATCAAGAATCCAAACCAATTTAACCGGACATTTCTGATAGAAATAATATATCTTAGTTTAGGATACTATATATTAGTAATAACGGTATACTTTTGTATATATATTGATTTATGTATTGTATTTTCTATATACATTTAATGACACATTTTAAATTATGTTGACTTATGAAAGAAAAATATAAATTTAGACGTATGATCAGAGATGTGTGTGTCACTACTTAAAAAAATTATGTCCTAATTAAATAGTTCCTTTTATTTATGTAGGTACACATCTAGAATTTATATTTTTATTTCTATACGCATGCATTTGTTGATGAGAATTTTATTTTCGTTCAACTTAGATAAAAATATAATGATTCATTATCTCTTTAATTTATCGTCAAGCCAAGCCCGGCCCTTGACATGTTCAATGTGGGCTTTCGCACAGGGCCCCCATTCTTTTAGGGCCTCAAAAAAAATCTGATTGATTTATTTAGTTTAGATTTTAGAAGCTCAAATTCTCTTTTGTCTTTGGAATTGCAACTGCCCAGCGACACTTTGTTGGGAGAGGAAGCGACTATTATAATTATCACATTGAGTTTTAGGTATTAAAACAGTGATATACTCTTATGTTTTTTTTTTTTTGTTTTTTCATTTTCTTTGCATAGCCGTTGACCGTTGTTACTTGGAAATGAAAAATTATTATGTGGTTCATCGGTTGAAGTTAGAATAAAGGTAAGTTGTATTTGGCTATTTTCTATTTTGTATAAATGTTTTGAAATTTTTGTAATCAAATGGTCTCTTTGTGATTTTTGCACAGGGCCCATAAAATCCATGGCACGACCCTGCGTCAAGCTCATTTTAAGATGCAATATAAAAAGATGGCAGAAGAAAGTGGATATACAATAAGCAACTGTTGTTCGCCGCCCCAATATATACATCTTTCTTTCTACGGTGTAAAGCATTGGATCATGCATTTTAACAATTATTTAATTCTTTATTTTAATTATATATTAAAAAACCTTTTGATTTCAATAATCATGCATTGCATGCCACTTATAATGGAACCCATTTGGAATAACAATTTTCATACTTCAATTCTCATTACCAGATGAAACAAGATCGAATTAAAATCTATGTAAATCAAAGAACCATTTTAACAAATATATCATTTATAACAAGAACTTTTTTAATTTTTATCATTTATATTATTAACATTAATTTTTGTAATTGTTTTATCATTTATAACAACAAATTTTTTTATTTTTTGTTATAAATGGTAAAAAAATATAAACGTTGATACTATTAATTATGAAAAATATATATTGCTATAAATGCCAAAAAAAAAAAATTGTTGTTGTTTTTAGCAATTGGTCCTTTGGTAATTATAGTGATAGGTAACCAGCGTAACTAGTTAAAAAAAAGTCGACGTGACATTTTCTTGTAGTAATATGTTATAAAATAGTTACGTACTTTTAAGTTTGGACGATTTTGATTAAAATTATTAAACTTTTAATATTGACTAATTTGGTAATTATTATAACTCATGGTATAATAGGTATAAAATCAATTTGGGTTTGATTTATTATGTAACTTGTGTAAAAAAAAAAAAAAAGTGTTACTGCTTTTGATTTGTCTGATTTTATCTTATGACATTATCCCAATATATTATGTGTATTTGTTTGATTTGCTTTAGTATTTTGATTTTGTTGGTCACATTCTTCATTTTTTTTATAAAACCCTAATATGGTGTTTGACTGATGATGAATGTAGAAGATGATTTATCTTTAGATGAATGTAGAAGATGATTTTTAGTATTGATTAGAGATGTAGGTCAGAATTTAATTCATGTATATTTTGGAATTTAATTCATGTATAAGTTAAAAGGAATGTCAAATTTGTATAAACAATGAAATTTGATGGAAAATATATAGAATTTAACCATTTACATTAGTTATCAAAGATGATAAACAAGTTAAATTCAAATTCTAATTCCATCGATATCCTTCACACGAACCAAACACCACCTAATTTTTGTTTTTCAGCATTATTTCACAACATACCAAACACAACAAAAAGAAGCACACCACACCACCAAACATTCTGCAACAAGCTAAGTTTTTAAGGAAAAAAGGCACACATCAACAAGTCGACACACATAAATTAGACTCCAATCACACCTAAATAAACAACATTCAAAGAAAGTGCTTACAACCTAAAGCACAAAACAACCATAACGTAAAAAAGTCCAAAAACAAATACAAACCAACTTAGAAAAAAATATCTTTTTATTAACATATATAATTTCTGATAGCTACATAAAAAATGTGTTCGACTTTTTTTCGTTTCTTATTAATAAACTAAAAAGCAAAAAAGAAATGTTAAATAAAGAAAATGAATGCACATGATTTATAAAAGCAAACCCGACAATCTATTATAGCAAGAGACAAGTTAATTATATATAATTATTAAAAGAAAAGTCTTAGTTATCCACTAATAAAAATAATTCTCGTACTAATTGATCTCATAATTTAATGTCAAGAATGTTTAATGATTGATTGTTCAGAATTATACTTTTAAAATAATGTACAAATAACGTAATAATTTAATGTCAAGAATGTTTGATGATTAATTTGCATTACAAATTACATTATATGTATTTCAAATACAAATAACATTTTTGCATATATACATTTAGTGTTTAATAAAATTGGCAAGTTCTATACATCAAAGTTGAGTCATCAAGATGTGTATTTTCCGGACAGCAAAAATATACATTTATGTTTATTTACTGTATATATATCTACCACTTGTAACATGATCATGTTTTAGTTTATTAGGTTAGATTGTTTTTCAAAAGAAAATTACTATTCACATATTTCCTTTTGTAAAATCATTCGCATTCTATAATTCTGTTGAGTTATATAGTGTACGTTAACAAACATTTAATACATTTCAATCATTTTTCATTAACTTAGATTAAAAAAGATTTTATATGTTATATTATATCTGATATATTATTCTAACACCAAAAAGTATACACCACAATTATTAGCATTTTTAATTGGGTTAAATATCATTTTGACTATCCAACTTTTAGATTTTTTTGGATCTAGCCATTATAATATAATATGTCCCAATTTAGACATTAAACTATTTTTTGTATCCACATTTAGCCATTAAATACTTTTTTACTGATTTAACCACTGAAATTTATCCCAAATTCCCAATTTGGCCACTAAACTATCATATGTTGCACCGATTTAACCATTAGTTTCATTCATTTTTCCAAATAAAACAGTAAACTAAAGTTTAGTGGCTAAATCAAGACAAACAATAGTTTAGTGGCTAAATTAAATGGAACAAATCTGAAAATTGAATTGTCAAAATAATAACGAACCCTTTTCAATTTTAAAAGATCCAATAATTAATATAAGCCCAAAAAGGTCAAAGTCTCAAACTATATATAAAAGAAACCGTCAGTAGCTAGGGATATGATACAACACTTTGTATTCTATGAAGCAAAACATGAAACACTTGTCAGTTTTTCTTTGTATTCTTCTTCTTGTGCTCTTATGTCTTTTTACTATAATACCCTCTGTTGAAGGAAGAAAATTCCATAGCAATTGCAAGAATCATTACAAGAGCAATGGGCATTATTGTAATTCGACATCCGTTTTCAACATCTTGTCTTTTGGAGCAAAAGCTAATGGAGTTTCTGATGATTCCAAGGTAATTATGCAACCAAAAAAATATATTAATACTGTTATTATTTTTTCAATAAGTATATCATGAGCCTGTAATCATTAAATTAAGAGATTCATTACATATAGTCTTGTTTATTTACCTCTAAATAAAATCATTAAGAGGTAATTTTATCTTTGAATGAGTTCTTAATGATTTTATTAAGATACATACCTAATTCATTTGTTTAATCTATTCAAATATTTACACTTGGATTAATTTTGTTTGTTTGATATTGTCATGTGTTACCATCATATATAAAATACTACGTATTGGAGTTACGTGGGACGGCAGTTGTGACAATTATGTTAATTAAGACGATAATAATGATGAGAAAGTAATAAATATAATTATGTTGTAATTAAGATATATATAATGGGGTGGGTTCAATGGAGAACCTTATGCATCGAAGAACCTTGAAGAACCACAATGCATCGCTAGAAAAACTGAAATGCATCACATAGAAATCGATGCATCACGCGGGAATTTGATGCATCACATGGAAATAATGTAGAAATCGATGCATCACGCGGGAATTAGATGCATCACGTGGAAATAATGATGCATTACGGGGGAATTGTGATGCATTTGTGGTGGTGCATGGAGGTTCTTCGATGCATGGAGGTTCTCCATTGAACCCACCTCTATATATAATTATGTTATAAATATAATTATGCATGCAGAAACTGGTGGGTGCATGGAAAGCCGCATGTAAAGTTGCAGGTGGAGGAGTAGTGCAAGTTCCTTCAAATCGCCTCTTTCTAATCAAGCCTGTAACACTTAATGGTCCCTGCATCGGACATCTTATTCTACAGGTGTGCTTAACTAAGACATTGTTTGTTTACCTCTTAATTGAATCATAACAAGTTATTTTACATTTAAATGACTTCTTAATGATTCCATTAAGGATTAAACAAACAACCCCTAACTTTATTTGTATTCCATCTCTATAATTTTATTTTAATTAACTGAGTCGATCTGTTTTTCAATTCGATCGATCAAATCGAAATCCATCTTATCATATTATAAAAACAGATTGATGGAACTCTGTTAGCACCTTCGAAAATCGGATCTTGGTCAAACTCAAACTTGTTTCAATGGATCAATTTCAAATGGGTTCACAATTTCACCATCCAAGGAAGTGGAACTGTCGATGGTCGAGGCTACAACTGGTGGGATCCTATGATCAAGTCCAAGGGCATTTCAGATATCAAACCAACTGTACGTATAAATTACAAAATATATGTAAATATATATATCCTATAAAGTCTAACAAATATAAAGTCCGATATGATCGATATAATGGTGTTTTAATTTTGAACTAGGCCCTGAGATTTTATGCAAGTGAAGATATCAGGGTTCGAGATATTACCATAAAAAACAGTCCACAAGTTCATCTGAAATTCGACAACTCTCGAGGGATCAAAGTCGAAAACATCACCATTTCGGCACCTGCAAGTAGTCCCAACACCGATGGGATTCACTTACAGAACACACGTGATGTGGAAATCCGGCATTCAAATGTTGGAACTGGTACGATAATGTATTTAATTTACAAATAATGTATTATTATAAATTAAGTGATCATTAAATATATAACTGATACCATATATAATTAAATTATACGTATATAATGTGTGGTGTGATTGCATTAATTAATTAATGTGTAACGTAACAGGAGATGATTGCGTCTCCATACAAACAGGGTGCTCGAATGTTCACATTCATCATCTAAGCTGTGGCCCTGGACATGGTATCAGGTACTTCAATTCACACAAACCATCAACCGGCAACACATATGAAATACATACGTACATGTATATATAAATGGGATCAAATGAGAAGCCAAATATTTGTGAGAAGTATGAGAATTGTTGAATCAAAAAATAAATTTATTACATCATTTGTTATTTCATAATTCAATAAAAACGTTGTATCCAAGGGGACCCATCAGAAATATTATAAAAAAAGGTGGGATCCAAAAATTTATTGTTAAACTTACATCTTTTATTTCTCACAAAAATTTAACGTGAGAACCATATCATACAACATACATACATACATACATACATACATACATATTTGTGATTCTTATAGTTAAGCTTTAATTAATTGTTTGGTTTTCATTTCAATCAACAAACTTAAACTTGTTTAAAGAGTGGTTAGAATCAAACGTGAAACAATATGATCTAATTGGTGTTTTTGCCACCACAATTGCATGAGAGTCATTCTACAATATTGTACGGTAGTGTTTGGAAACTATTCCACCAACAAGCACTTCTCACTATGTTGGTGTAACATTTTTAAATTTTTTTCTTAATAACAATATAATAAATCTCGATTTTTCAAATGTAAAAAGAGTGCTTCCTATTCAATGCAACTAGTTGTTTGAAATCAAGCAACCACCAATTGTGTTTATTTTTACTTTCATGATATGCCTTCAGTTTAGGAGGATTAGGAAAAGATAAAACTACGGCATGTGTATCAGACATCATAGTAGAGAATTCTGTCATTCAAAACACTTTGTATGGAGCAAGGATCAAGACATGGCAGGTAACTTCAATTACATGATTCGGGCTAAATTCATTCTCAAAATATAATGTGCGCCGTAAAACATCCTAATGTTCATTTTTTTTGTTTTAATTATTGAATCTGTTACAGGGTGGGAAAGGAATGGTCAAGAATATTACATTTTCAAACATTCAGGTGGCAGATGTGAATTTTCCTATAGTAATCGACCAATACTATTGCGACAAGAGTCTTTGTCAAAACCAATCGAACTCCATTGCTATAAAGGGGGTCAAGTTCGATAAAATAGTTGGGACTTATACAACTCAACCGATCCATATTGCATGTAGCAACAACGTTCCATGTACCGAGATTGATCTTTTTGATATTCAATTAAAACCCTTCAGTGGTCCCTTAGATCGATCTCAACTTCCACAAGCTTTGTGTTGGAATTCTTATGGGAATTCAAAGGGTCCATTGGTACCTTCAAGCATGAACGATTGCCTAAGAAAGGATGGTGATGGTTATTTTCAGAGAATTTCAAGATCTTCCAATGAGTTATGTTAGTTGAAGGACTGTTCTGTAAAATTGTAAATGTCGAAGGACCATTAACGTAACTCTTTTTCATGTATTGACTTTGGGCCTGGACTATATGGTGGGCCAAGTCTTTGCGTCGACTAGTGGGCCGATTATTGCAAGGCGATAGCTTTCTGAGGTACATTATTGACTACAACTCTACAAGGAATTTAAATCGTATGAAAGGTATCAAGGTAGTTTGGTATCGTACTAATACTATCTTTCGTTTAAAAAATGCAATTTTTTTTAAAAATCACTTTGGATCATTTAATTAACGTGATGATAAAAGAATAGGTATAAATGAGGTCATGAGTTCGGCTACCACAATGTTTAACTTTTTGGTGTTAACTTGTCTTTCATAAAATAAAACAGTCAGTTGAAAATAACTAAATCTTACATAGTAAGAAATAGATTAGTTCAACTTGAAAAGACTCTCTTTCAGAAAAATAAAATTTTTTAAATTGATTGATCAAAATAAAATCTAATGGTTCTTGAATGTTTGATAACAATTATAAGTAAACTTAGTTGGTTAAAAACAATGAAGTTATTTTATATAAAACTGATCAGAATTGTTTTATTAAAGTAAATTTATCAGATATTATTTAAAATGTTGACCTAAAACCATTAAATGATGCCATCCTACTATTTGTATTTAGACTAACACCTATTTAAAATCATAATTAATTCAACATGGTAGCTTGAAAACAATAAAATCTCACATAGTCAGAAATATATAAATTCAACTTAAAAAACCATATATCTCATAAAGTTGTTTAACATGATTCATCAATATAAAATCCAACGGTTCAAGGATCGTTATCTTTTCTGGATCTGTGATTGCTCGGGATCTTGAATCATTGATTTTTGATCCTATCCGTTTTTGTAAAGAGATACGACAAAAAACTCAAATTTTTATAATCCTGGAATTCTGAGGCGAAACAATTATGGGAAATTGCTATAATTTTCTGTTGTTTTACAAACAAAACTAGTACCTTCTGACATTATTTTTGTTTAAATTAAAAGCTAGATAAAAATAAAGGAATAAGAAACTGGATTAGAGTTGACTTAAAAATGTCGTTAAGAGAGTGTTTGGTTTTGCGTTATGAACGAGATTATTAGCTTATTACGTTACAATAATGCAAATAATTAGTTTAAAGTGTTTGGATTGCAATTATTTGTGTTTAGAGTTAATCCTACCATATTTTTTTATAAGTTAAAAGATATTTTGATTACAAAAAAAGGCAGTGACACATTAATGTTCTTTTATTCATTAACTCTAAAAGATATGTTTGATTACAAATATCTATTGACAATCATCAAATTGCCACATTAAAACCACCATTTTAAGCTTCTCTCCGAATACTAAGGTTGTGTTTGGTATGAAAAAATGAAGAGAAAGGAATTGTCTTTGTTTTCAAGTTTTGTTAACAAATAATCATAACATATCAATAAAGATTTGACACATAAAATGAAGAAAATTCAATACAATCCCAATTCTTGTTCTCTTGTTTTGATTCTCTTCGTATTGTGGAGAAAACTAAAGAAATGATATTTACACTAAAAACCAATTCTCTATCATTCACTTGAGAATTGATGGTGACATATTATGAAATAATAAACTTAAAATTCAATTCAATTCTCTTCGTTTTTCAAATGGTGACATATTATCACTTGAGAATGATATTTACAGTACGAAACACGCCTTAAGAGTGTTTTTGATACATTAAAATCACAAGGAATGAAAGCAAGAAAAATAGACGACTTAGAATAATTATCACTCATATATTTTAATATTCATCTTTTTAATTTTTCAAGTTGGTAGCAAAAAAATTAAATGATTTATTTTTTATATTTTAGAATCAAGTGGAACGTCATAAATTAGAAAAGAGAATGACATTACCTAGAATAATAATGTAAATTTTTTAACATTTTATTCCTTATAACAGTGTAGGAACAAGCGTAGGACTGTCATGATCATATTAAATGTAGGAGGACTCTGATTAGTGATGACCATGTCAAAAGAAATAACAATTATTGAAGATAGTATAATTAATGTTTTTATTTTACAAAAAAAATGGGATACTATTTATTATTTGACAAAATGTAAAGATACAATTCTTGGTAGCATCTATATATTTGAAATAAACAAATTATGATCACAGATTGATTATGTATCCAAATGAGACTGAATAGTATTTACACGTTGTGGATATAAAAATAAACACAGATTACTTTTTCGGCTTAAATCAGATAATCCTTGTTGCTTAAAATGTAATTTATTCCCAAACTAGCTATTACTATGAGCACAAACCAAAAGCATTGTCCTTACAACAAATAACCAAAGATGAAATCTTAAAAAACATGTACTAACAATTAAACGATAGTTGGTGGAGTTTCGTTATCAGATTGAATTGGAGCAGATCCACCTGTTTTGCCTCTTTCTGTGCGACTATTATCGGCAAATTTCACACTCATTTTGTGATATCCGAGTTCTTTCTCAGCTTCAGTCCATTCCGATAGATAATAGTCTTGTTCGGTATAACCCTTTCTCGGTCCACAAAACAAACCACCCCATTGTGGGAAGTATAAGAAGAGGATTGCGAGGGTGCAACACATTATCATCACTCCCATTAAACTGATGCCATCTTCTGTTGAGTACCTTGACCCCCTGAAGAATATCACTTGTGTCAAAACAGCCCCTACATTTCCTCCACCACCAGTCATCCCTGAAATCACTCCTAATGACCTGAAAATAAATTTTCAATTAATAATGTTGTTTCCTCTTTTGTATGATTTTTAAATATTTATAAATAATTACGGTTCCTATCAAAGAAGATTATAATGATAAAAATCACAAGTATTTATTTGTTGGTTCCCCTTTTCTATTCTTTTATGAATCACTCCTTCATTGATAATTGAATTAAAAAAGGTAACATGTTTTAAGTTATTTTCTAGTCCAGTAACAAACTAGATTTGTCATCATAGATACGTAACATAATTCTATAAAAGTCTAATAAGAATTAGAGGCGTTTGGTTCACGGATTTCCTGGGCTTTGCATTTAAAATCTTGTGTCTGATTTACAGATTTCAGTAATGATTTAAAATTTCAGGATTTCATAAACCCCTTCCCTCTTTGTTAAAAAATCCAGCCGCCTCCTAGGATTTTAAATCCCAATTAGCTTGCATTCTTCATATTATCAATTTTTTTCTATAAGATAATTCATATTCTTTAAAAAAAAATTCTGACAAATGCAAATTTTGCAAAATGCAAATCCCAGAGAAAAAAATCTGTGAACCAAACGTCCCCTTAGTTTTTGACAGTTGTGACATTTCAATATTTTCTATTATAAATAACTAAACTTACCGTTTTATAAATATGATAAAAGTATGTTAGATTTGTACTATAACAAATTTAGATTTTTAGGTGATACAGGAAATATACATGACTGTGTTTTAGTTAAAATGTAAACGAAACTAAAGAGGTTTTATTTTAATTATATATAATGGCTAAAAGCCTAAAAGTGCAAACTGGTACACAAATGAGAACAAAACATCTTCCAAAACACAAAAAGTGCAATGGACTTTTTCTACTTTGTGTGATACTGAGATTATGAGAAGCGAATTCATAATTGGGATCTTGAGTTTAGTCAAACATTTGGACAATTATTAAATTGTTGACTATTTCAATCAAGTATATTCCAAGTAAACGAGAATCTTTCCATTGAAAACGAAGATGCATGATTTGATTTGATGACTCGTATAATTGACAATGATAAATTAAGAAAATTTATATTTATATATCATAATAAATAAAAACGTTAATTATAGTAATTATTCATAAGTAATATGTAGCAGTGTATACGAGTAAGACAAAATTAAAAAAAAAAAAAGGTAAAAGAGAAGAAATGACATACCTACGAGAAACGAAAGGGACTACACCAAAGGTAAGTCCACAAGCAGCTTGAACAAAAACAGAGAACACAAGCATCACAGCAACGGAGGCGTTCAATGATCCAACTTTACCCAATAACAAACACAGCAACCCTCCGATCATCTGCACCACCCACAACGTCCATAATCTCCCCCTCATTCCGAACCTCTTTGCCACCATATCCGACAAGATCCCACCGCCAGGCCGAGAGAACAAGTTCGCCAGTCCAAAACTCGCAGCAATTATCCCCGCTGTGTGCAACTTCACATCAAATCTATCGTAGAAATACTGTGCGATTATATTGTCGATGGTTAATTCAACCCCGAAACAATACCCATAAGTCAACGCCAGAATCCATCCTCTGTAATTTGTGATGGCGTGATAAAAGACTTGTGCGAAGCTATCTTTGTGCTTCTCTCCGGACTTTTCGAGTCTAACGTAATTTCCATCCGGCATGTCTTGTCCGAGGAAGAAAACGGCAAACGCACTAAGTGTTTGAAAAAATGCCGGAATGAAAAATGCAATTCTCCAAGCCGTGAACTTGGTCGCACCGATGTGAGTGTGGATCAGAGAGTATACGAGTGGCATGATTAGTTGGGTGGCTCCTCCGCCTAGGTTTCCCCAACCCCCGGATAGGCCGTTGGCGGTGCCAACGACTCCCGGAGAGAACATGGAGCTCATCCAAAATTGGGTGGAAACAAAGGTGGCTAAAGAGAATCCTGTGAAAAAGCGGACTGATAGGAAGGCTGCCGGGGAGTTTGCGATGGAGCTAAGGAAGACCGCCGGAGCGGTGAGAAGGATGAGTGAAGATGACGCAAGACGAGGCCCGAAAAGGTCACATGCGGTTCCCATGGCGATACGAGCAAAGACCGCCCCGGAAACGGCCGCGATCCCAGCATTGCCGATGTCGGTGGCGGTTAAATTAAGGTTGTCGCGGATGATCGGGAGGAGTGGCGGTGCAGCGAAAGTGGAAACGAAGCAAGAAAAAAAAGATATCCATGAAAGATGAAACGCGCGCATGTGAGGTGTCGCGATTGAAAACAACCGGAACTCAGTTGCCTTGTGTTCGGAGTCAACCGGAAGCGCAAACTTCCGATGATCATTATTGTAGGAATCCTGAGAAACTTCCATTAGATTTTTTGAAAGAAAAAAAAAATTGAATCCCAAAATTTATTTGAACATAAAATTACTAAGTGATGTTTGTTATATAAGGTAACAAGAGTGAGTATACGAAGAAAGGTTATTGCTGGATTTAGAAAAACAAAAGAAAAGAAAAGAGTTGGGTGTTTTGGTTTGTTTTTGAGCAAGTGTTTTTAGTGTGTGGAAGTCGGCAGATGGGCAATTGGGGTTTAAGTAGAAGAAAAGTTGAGAATTGGAAAACTGTCAACGGATTAGGAATTGGCCTTTGAGAAAGATGAAAGTTTGCAGCTTGCTTTAGTATATTGATTTTGTTTGTCAGATCCTTCAATTTTTGTTTTTTAGCATCATTTCACAACATACCAAACACAACAAAAACAAGGAACACCACGCCACCAAACATTCTGCAACAACCTAAGTAGTAGGAAAAAAAAAAAAAAAAAAGGCACGCATCAACAAGTCGGCACACATAAATTAGACTCCGATCACACTTAAATAAACAACATTCAAAGAAAGTGCTTACAACCTAAAGCACAAAACAACCATAACGTAAAAAGTCCAAAAACAAATATCATTTTTGCATATATACATCAAAGTTGAGTCATCAGATATGTATTTTTCGGACAGCAAAAATATACATTTAGGGTTATTTACTGCATATATATCTACCACTAACAGAGAAAGAATTATTAAATTTTATTATCCTTTAGTTTTTAACGTTAGATTGTTTATCAAAAGAAAATTACTATTCACATATTTCCTTTTGTAAAATCATTCGCATTCAAGAATTCTGTTGAGTTTAATACAATTCAATCATTTTTATTAACTTAGATTAAAAAAGATTTTATATGTTATATTATATCCGATATATTATTCTAACACCAAAAAATATATACCACAATTATTAGCCTTTTCAATTTAAAGGATCCAATAATTAATATAAGCTCATAGCTCGCTCGATCAACTATATATAAAAGAAACCATCGTTAGGGATATGATACGTATGCACTAATTAAACATAAACACTACACTTTGTATTCTATGAAGCAAAACATGAAACACTTGTCTGTTTTTCTTTGTAATCTTCTTCTTGTGCTCTTATGCCTTTTTACTATAATACCCTCTGTTTAAGGAAGAAAATTCCATAGCAATTGCTAGAATCATTACAAGGGTAATGGGCATTATTGCAATTCTATATACATCCATTTTCAACATCTTGTCTTTTGGAGCAAGAGCAAAAGCTAATGGAGTTTCTGATGATTCCAAGGTAATTATGCAACAAAAAGATACATTGTTATTGTTATGAATATAATTATGTTGTAATTAAGATATAAGTAGTGTTACACTTATGCATGAAAAAACTGGTGGTTGCATGGAAATAACTGAAGTTGATCTCATAAAATTTTTTGAAATACTAACTAAATCGGATTAGTGTATATATATGTACATTAAACCCAAAATAATCATGTACATTGTTGTAGTGGTCAGCCTATTTGTATTATGTATCATTTTCATCAATAAATGAGAATCGATAACTTTCATAGGAAAATGCATATGATTTCATGATATCAGAGCTGTAACTGTTTCTTCTTTAATTTCGCTTCAAAATTTTTTTATCCTATCTCCTCTCATAAACTCCCTCCATCATGATCCACCCCTACAACCTCTCATGGCCTAAACCCTAACTGGTCATCGTCCATAAGTCACTCATACTTCACCATTTATCTCCTCTGTTTACGTTCCAAGTTACCCTCAATTCCAAAAAACCATTCGGCATCATCAACATCAAAGTTTATGTTCCCCTTACTCTCAGACCACGATTAGCTTAATTAATTATGATGCTTGTTGAGCTTATCATTGCATAAGTTTCGAAGTTCTTGATCATCTCGAGAAAGCAAAACCGACAACTCTGATTTCAAAATGTTGACCAAAAACCAATTTGTCGATGATCCTAATATCTTTATTTTTAGAATTAAAAATTTGAAAAATAACAACCGACTCAAATCGTTAAAACGAATGAATAAGTTTATGACAAAAAAAAACTAATTAAAATCACTAGAATATTATGTTTTAGGAAGCTTACATAAAATGTTGACCTAAAAAAGGATTCGATAATGATACCTCCTTCCATCATCTTTTCGGGAATTGGGATTACAACTTGATAAAAATCATAAGTAGCTAAGTCGATTACAAATAAAAAAAGCTCACTGATATCAAAACCGATGAAAGTTGTTTTATAAAAAGTAAACATATATTGTTAGATTTTATATAAAATGTTGAACCATAAAACCATTCAATGATGCCCTCATACAATTATGTGTTTGGATTAAAACATGATTAAAATCATAATTAATGCAACCCTAGTTGATTGAAAACAACAGAATCTTACATGTTAAGAAAATTTTAAACTTAACTTGAAAAAAAAATCTTTTAAAAAAGTTGTTTAAAATGATCACTCAAAATAAAATCTAATGGTTAAATATTTGATAAAAAATCACAAGTACATTGAGTCGGTTAAAAATAACGAAGCTTGTCTCATATAAAAATCAATCATGGTTGTTTTCATAAAAACTATATTCTTAGATTATATATAAATGTTAACCCAAAAATATTTCAATGTGCTCTTACTATTATGTATTTGGTTTAAAACATGGTTAAAATCATAATTAATCCAACATAACCGGTTGAAAACAATAGCATTTTTACATAGTAATAAAACAGATAAATTCGACTTAAAAACCCTCTTTGTCAAAAACTTGTTTAAATGATTGCTCAAAATAAAACCTAACAGTTTTCGAATCTGTAATAAAAATCAAAAGTATACTAAGTCGATTGATGATAATGAAGCTTATCTGTTAACAAAAATTGATCAGAGTTGTTTATAAAAAAACTATATCATTAGATTTTATATAAATCGTTGACCCAAAAACCATTCAATGATGCCCTCCTGACTATTATGTATATCTATTAAAACCTAACAAATATCATTTTTAATTCAAAATAGTTAGTTGAAGATAAAGGATCTTGAGTAAATTACAGAATTGGTGCCTGTGATTTGTTCAAAATTATGAAAACGGTCTCTCAACTTTCAAAGTTGCAGTGAGGGTCTCTCAAACCACTTTTTACTTACAAAATTGATCCTTCTATTTTTTAAATTTTTAAAAATGACGATTTTGCCCTTTTTTTAACTGCAAGTTTGGTAATTTCAATTTTGGTCCTTTTTCTTGATTTTTTAATTTTGGTTTTAAATTTAAAATATTAATTTAATAAATTATGATTTAATTATTATGATTTTTAATTATACCTATATATTTTATAAAATAATTTCATATTTATTTACTAAAATTTATTTTTATTTATATACTTAATTACTTTATTTATGTATTCAATTTATTACTTAAAATAAAATCTTAACGAAAACAATTCAATGCCCTTTTACTATTATGTATTTGGAATAAAAACTGATTAAAATCGTAATTAATTCATCGTAGTCCGGTGAAAATAATAGAATCTTACATAGTCGAAAAGTGATAAATTTAATTTAAAAACTCTATCTGTCAAAAAGTTGTTTAAAATGATTGCAGAAAATAAAGTCTAATAGTTCTAGAATCTGTAATAAAAAGCGTAAGTAAACTAAGTCTGTTAAAAATAACGAAGCTTATCTAACCTTGTATGGACGTCTTAGTGGTTGAGTGTTTGGATCCAAATGAGGTATTGAGTTCAACTACCAAAAGGTTTAACTTTTGGAATTAACTTGTCTTTCAGAAAATAAAAGAGTCAGTTGAAAATACCTGAATCTTACATAGTAAGAATACAGATAGTTCAACTTGAAAAAACTCTCTTTCACAAAAATAAACTTTTTAAAATGATTGATCAAAATAACATCTAATGGTTCTTTAATGTTTGATAAGAGTTATAAGTAAACTTAACAATGAAGTTATTTGATATAAATCTGATCAGAGTTGTTTTATTAAAATAAAGTTATTAGATCTTATGTAAAATGTTGACCTACAACCATTCAATGATGCCATCCTACTATTTGTATTTAGATTAACACCTATTTAAAATCATAAGTAATTCAACATGGTAGCATGAAAACAATAAAATCTTACATAGTCAGAAATATATAAATTCAACTTGAAAAACCCTATATCTCATAAAGTTGTTTAATATGATTCATTAAAATAAAATCCAATGGTTCAAGGATTGTTATCTTTTCTGGATCTGTGATTGCTCGGGATCTTGACTCATTGATTTTTGATCCTTTCCGTTTTTGTAAAGAGATACGACAAAAAACTAAAATTTTTAATCGTGGAATTTTGAGGCGAAACAAATATGGGCTCCATATACTTGCTAATATTTTCTATTGTTTTACAAAACGGGTACCTTCTACCATTATATTTTTTTAAGTTAAAAGCTAGATAAAAATAAAGAAACAAGAAACTTGAATAGAGTTGACTTAAAAAATGTTGTTAAATGCCTTACAAAATAGCTATATGTCTAATATGTTTTTTGTATTGTAGTTTTGTTTGTCTATTTAAGTATTAAGCGTTTTACTATGATCCATTTTTGTGATTAAAACAATTTGTTGTATGTCCGGTAATTAAACGATTTATACTAGTTCATTATAATAGTGTGTCATTTTGCTAGCTTTTTTGTGTGTGTAATACCTAAAATGAACCCCTATGAAAAGTTTGATATCTAAAACAGATAAAACATTTGCAATATGTAATAATCATAAGACCTAAAAGGTACACGAAACTTTCTTATTAGCAAAATACTTTTAATCACATTGAGTTGGACGAATCAAAATAAAAAAAGTTTAAAATTTGATTGAAATGTGAAGAGATCACGAAATAATTAAATTAACAACCTTATCATATTTTAAAAGTTCATTATATTAGTTAATATAAGTCCCAATAGTATAAATATTAATTGAAAAGTTAGTTACCCAAATACGTATCAGGTAAAACCCTATCAACTACCTCACCAAATGTATATAAACAATCCAAGTTGCTGTGATCCACCAAGAACAGAACCAAGAAAATATTAGATGTAGTATATAGTTATAAGAAATAATATACATACACATGCATAAATACAGATACATATATGTATGTATGTGTATCTATATATATATATATATATATATATATATATATATATATATATATATATATATATATATATATATATAGGGGTGGATTCAATGGAAAACCTATATGCATCGGAAAACCCGGGTACCACTTTAAAGCCATTGGATCAGGTGATGCATCACGCAGAAAGTGGATGCATCACGCGAGAATTTGGTGCATCAAGCGGGGAATTTGGTGCATCACGCGAGAATTGTGATGCATTTGTAGTGGTGCATAGAGGTTTTCCAAGGTTTTCCGATGCATGTTGGTTTCCATTGAACCTCGCTCTCTCTCTCTCTCTCTCTCTCTCTCTATATATATATATATATATATATATATATATATATATATATATAGAGAGAGAGAGAGAGAGAGAGAGAGAGAGAGAGGGAGAGAGAAGGAGAGAGAGAGAGAGAGAAAGTGGGTTCAATGAAAAACCTCGAAGAACAACCATACACCACCACAAATGCATCACAATTCTCGCTTGATGCATCATTATTTCCACATGATGCATCAACTTCTCGCGTGATGCATCGACTTCCACGTGATGCATTACGAATTTTTAGCAATGCATCAAGTTCAAGTGAGTATCACTTGTTATGCAGCGCATCAAATGTACCACTCTTAAAAATAATTTTTTAAAAAAAGTTTTTCATAAACATGTTTTAATTAACATTAGTACATTACAAAGATGATATATAAATTTCATGCAAAATCTAAGTAAATGAAATCATGCATTACATAAATGTACGTTTACATACATGCAAATTTATTTAAATGTATGTTCACATCTTTTTTAAGTAGTTAAGAGATGTGATTTTTTTGAACAGCAAACTATCCTAATCCTACTCCTAAACTACTCATTTACCACAAGACTTACTTACTCCACCTAAATTTCAACTTGTCACCGACGGGAGTCGAACCTGTGACCTCTCGCTTATATCTCCACCCTCTTACCGATAGGCCAAAGGCCCTTAATAGTTAAGAGATGTGAATATAAGTGAAATTTACATATCATTTTTATACATTTATCAAAAACTAATTTTAAATTATTTTTAAAGATGATATCTTCTAGTGCATTGCTTAATCATGTTCAAAAGAGTACTGAACCCCCCACACCTTGTGAATGATCATTCACAAAAAAAAAATTTTACATAAAAAAGTATAAGCCAAAATTATCAAAAGAATCATATCTTTATACATCAAGATTCGGAAAATAAATTATGTGAAAGATCATTCACTTCGATGATGATTCATATAAATATATATGATCACTCACAAATTTTAAAGGAAGTAAAAGAGTGAATGTAACTGAAATTTTCATATCATGTGTATAACAGTAATTTAAACATTATTGTGAAAGAATTTTTTTTATTTTTTAAGGTCGGTACATTCGGGTGTATTTGATTTTGGCTAATACTCTTTTGAATATGTGTGTGTGTGTGCACAAATGTCTAAATGAAATATTTTTTTTTCTGTTTCACTTCGTCTGCTATATTCTATATAGATTACGCGATATCCTACATAGAATACGTTCATCTGTTCGTCGGAGGTTCTGGTTCCTAATGATTTTATGCTTTGATGGTTCTACGTAGAATTAATTTGTATTTTTATATAAAATATATGATACTTTATATAGAATAAATAATATTATATACAGATTGATTGTAGCTAATTTGTATCTGTGTAAAATATTATTATTGTTTTACTAGTTAATTTGTTATTGTTTTATCTATATATTACAAAACATTTTTATGTCGAATGTTTAGATCTGAGATGTTATACTTAGATATATGTTTTTTGTTCAAAAGCTTTTGCATATGATTCACAATATTTGAATTTTTTTTGTTTAAAGCTGTATTTTTAATGTATTTTGTATAAGTTGCATACCAAGTATTTGATAAAATGTCTAAATTAAATTTTTTTTTTGTTTCAGTTCGTCTGTGGATATTTTACATTGCTTACGTGATACTCTATCTAGAATACATGATATTCTACATGGAATACGTTCATCTGTTATCTGGGTTCTGGTTGTTAATAGTTTTGTGTTTTGATACTTTTGTATTATTTATGTATTCTACATAGAATTGATTTGTATATTTATATTGAATATATGATACTTATATAGAATAAATATTATTCTATATAGAATTAATTATAGATAGTTTATATTTATGTAGAATGTTGTTATTGTTGTAACATTTAATTTATTTTTATATAGAATGCATGAAATTTATAGGAAACATAACAATCTACATAGATTATAAATATTTATATTATTCGACATAGAGATGGGATCATTGCAGAACCTAAATTTAGTGTAGAACTGTAGAACCAATATCGTCCATAGATTAGAATAATCTAATGGTCTTGATTAAAAGAGTTAAGTTTGGAATTAGTGAAAAAAAAGATTGGTAATAGTGATATTTTAATTCTTGTAGGGGTAAAAAAGGAAAAGATTGGAAATAGCAAAAAGATTGACATTAGCAAAATAAATATCCTTTTTCTTTAAATTAAAATAACATTAATATTATTAATTTTTAAATCAAAAAAATTATACCATAAAAACGAGAATTTTATACTCTTTAAAACGAGACCGGTCATGATATATTTTATTCGAAAAAATTTTACGTGTTTATTTTTCGTAAAAAAAAATTTACCCAGACCACGATGCAATATATCATGGTGTGATAATGAGATCATTCGATATCGAATGAACACTTTGATATCGTATATTTAACGTCAATGCAACACTGCATATACGCTCATTATTAACAGAGCTAAAATAATAGTCACAATTAGTAGTCAAAGTTGGTGGATTTAACGAGAACGGTTATGATATATATTTTTTATTTTTCGTAAAAAAAATTTTACCCAGACCACGATGCAATATATCATGGTGAGATCATGAGATCATTCGATATCGAATGAACACTTTGATATCGTATATTTAACGTCAATGCAACATTGCATATACGTTCATTACTAACAGAGTCAAAATAATAGTCATAATTAGTAGTCAAAGTTGGTGGATTTAACGAGAACGGTTATGATATATATATTTTTTTATTTTTCATAAAAAAATTTTACCCAGACCACGATGCAATATATCATGGTGAGATCATGAGATCATTCGATATCGAATGAACACTTTGATACCGTATATTTAACGTCGATGCAACACTGCATATACGTTCATTATTAACAGAGATAAATAATAGTCAAAATTAGTAGTCAAAGTTGGTGGATTTAACGAGAACGGTCATGAATATATTTTTTTGAAAAAAAATTTACGTGTTTATTTTTCGTAAAAATTTTTTAACCATACGACCATTCGATGTCGAATGAACACTTTGATATCGTATATTTAACGTCGATGCAATACTGCATGTCCATTATATATTAAAAGAGTAAAAAAATAAGTCAAAATGGACAGTCAAACTTGGTAGGCTGCTATTAATTCAATGTTAATTGTATAATTACCATCTTATCCCTAGTGTTATATTATAATCTAATGGTTTAGATTGGTTCTATGGTTCTGCACTAAATTAAGGTTCTGCAATGATCCCAACCCATTCTACATAAAAGACATATAGTATTATATAACATTTGACATATATTACATAATATTCTATATAGAATATGTTATATTTTTAGCAGTAAAATAAGTTTCTATATAGAAAAAAAAATTTTTTTATAAATTTTTTTATAAAAAAATCAATTCTCGTAAAAGAGATAGAAAATGGAAAAAAAAAAGTAGTGAGAGAAAAAAAAACAGATTTTTTATTCCTAAAATACCTTTGCAAATCTTTTCAAGATATTCTACTATCAAAAGTTTATATAATTACAACAATGTCATTTATTTATTTTCAGTCATAGATTTTTTTGATATAAGGGCTCTAATAGGTTCGTGGTTATTAACAGAATCAAATTATGTGTGTGTATCACTAATATATAGACGTATTCTGTAATCATCATTCCTCTCTTAAATTTCTTTCGTTTTCCATTGACCAGTGTCACACAATTCACATTGCTACAGAGGGATAAAAAAATTAAATAAAAATAAAATGTAAAAAAAATGATTGGATTGTAAAGGAAAAAAGATAAATTTTCCACAACATACATTAAATTCTTTCATTGTTACTTTATTATTGGATTTAGTGCAATGCAAATAAATGCAATTAATTATGTGAAAATATTAATATTTTTATAAACTTCAAGCATTAAATAATGATTTTCAAATAAAATAGTTTGTTATTTCTAGGTATTTAGAATAATAGTTTCTATTACTTTAAGCCAATGGTGACATTTGGTATGATGGATTTTAGGTTCAATGGAGTGGGCACTCTTGGGAAAACGGTCTCAAAATTCCCGACAAGCCGCCCAATGAATAATAATAAGTGTCACCATTGCACATGTTCAGCATGTGTGTAAATAATTATGTTAACTAAAATGAAGATTTTCATTGGATACACGGAATCTTTGATTCTAATTTAAACTTTTTAATATCATTTTTACCACCAACATTAATTAATGTGGGAAAGAATTTTAAGCAAAAATTATATTATATTTTAATGATTTTAATGATAAATGATTGGCTATAAATGGTTCCCCAGTACCCCAGTCTAACTTGGTAACTCATTGATCTTATATATATATATATATATATATATATATATATATATATATATATATATATATATATATATATATATATATATATATATATATATATATATATATATATATATATATATATATATTTGGGTTCAAATGAGTACCACTAGTTTTGCGGAGTACCGGAGGTACTCGCTTAAAACCATTTTTTTGAAAAAATTTTTCATAATCATGTTTAAATTAATAATACAAGAGTACTTGCAAAAAATCACACATAAACACACACTAGAACTATGTGAAAAGTGTGTATTCACATGAACTGCACTGTTGTGAACGTGTGTTCACAACTAAGCATGTTCACATGAATTTTTTCACATTCACATGACTTTTAAAATGTTAGAAAGTGTGAATGTATATAATTTTTTACGAATAGCCTTATTTTATTTGTATCTAAATGAATATGAAAAAAAATTCAAAAAAAAAACTTTTTTCCGGAGCAAGTTCACATCCGAAACCCGTGTGTTCACAGCTACTCACGGTACTTTACATTTTTTAGGTACTCACACGAACCATATATATATATATATATATATATATATATATATATATATATATATATATATATATATATATATATATATATATATATATATATATATATATATATATATGTATATATATATATAGATATATATGTATGTATATATATAGATACATATATGTATATATATAGATACATATATATATGTATATATATAGATACATATATATATGTATATAGATAGATACATATATCTAGAGGGAGGTTCAATGGAAAACCACAATGCACCTGAAAACTTGTGAAAACCGCACTGCACCACTACAAATGCATCAAATTCTCCGCGTGATGCATCAAAATCCCGCGTGATGCATCAAATTTCCCGCATGATGCATCAAAATCCTGCGTGATGCATCACCTTATTTACGATCATGCCACCGCGTTTTTCATTAAATGCACCAAATCGGACGGTTTGCGTAGGTTTCCATGGTTCTCACGTGCATAGTGGTTTTCCATTGAACCCACCCCTATATATCTATATATATACATATATATATATATACATATACATATATATATATACATATACATATATATATATATATACATATACATATATATATATATACATATACATATATATATATACATATACATATATATATATATATATATATACATATACATATATATATAGGTTCAATGGAGAATCTTCATGCATCGAATAACCTCCATGCATCATCACAAATGCATCACAATTCTCGCGTGATGCATCGACTTCCTGCGTGATGCACTAAGATTTTTGCATTATACATCACCTGATCCAATGACTATAAAGTTGTTCCACGGTTTTCCGATGCATATGTGTTCTCCATTGAACTCACTTCTATATATAATTTAATTAAAAAAAATATGTGTGGTAAAAGTGACAACGAACCGTGTAAATTACATCAAAATGCAAGGAATGACAAATTTAACGTGACGTGACTGTAATTTTACTTGACATCCTTGCCAAGAACAAAAAGACAAGAAGACATTTGCGAATAATAACCGAATAATGCATGAGGTAAGTAAATACTAAAGAATGAAAATAAGAATGAGAGTTTCGATTACTTGGAGTGCATATCTTTCAAACCTTTTGACTTTTTGTAATTTTCCCGGTTTTCTTTTTCCATTTCCCAAGGTTCATGGTACTCTCCACACTTTCACAGATTCTTTCCATTTATTGAAAGCGATATTAATTATATGTTATTCCCAGAGTCCCACGTTAAAAAATTATGCAAATAGTCTTAAAAGTATAAATTTTTTATTAAGTCCTCTTTTATTTTTTTTTTAATTCTGATAAGTCATAAACTAATTAAAACTCATAGAATTAGCTCAATGGTAATATGCACCTGTTAAGCAAGTTACCGTGTTTAATTTATTTTATAAAAACTCATCAAGGTATAAAACTATTTCGATTAAGTCTCCCATTCATTTTATAAATAGATTTTATCAAAATATCCATATAGTTACTGTATTTATAGAATTATAGAAATAATAGTTATAATCAATAATAATACAATTCTTATATGTTTTAAACAATTAATATTTATATATATTTGAATTATTTGTATACATGCATTTAAGTAAAAGTTTATAATAAAAATATCTACGTATTACGTGAGTGAATAAACTAGTTATATAATAGAAATAGACATCCTCATAATTATTGCCTAGCGATTGAAACATGGAATATATAATTGATGTTAATTTAAAATTTAAATTTTTCACATTTATATATATACAAGTTTATGAACCCACGTATTATGTTGATTTTTTTTTAAAAAAAAAAAAGACGAAGATTCATTATTTTATAAGTTATTCTTAAACAAAAGTACAAGTAATTATTGCCAATATACAAATAATCAGCATTTTATTAATTACTTAATTTAAAAATAAACAAAGAAATTTACGGGCAATCATCAAAAAGTTTGGTATATATACACAAAGATTAGCAGAACAATCATTGGTATCGAAAGTTAATTAATGATGAAGCAAAGATAATAATTTTGTAATTTTGTTTATTTGTTTTTCACCATACTATAAACTTATATTCATGAGACGAATGCATCAAATATGATGTGAATCTTAGAAAAAAAATAATCTGTGGATACTTATCAATTAATTATTTAATCATTTCTGAACCAATACCAAGGGTTTGCTTTCAAAATGTGATTTGAGATTATTGGCATTTCTAAAGTCAACGAAAGAATTGGTGTGTTTAACACTCCTCTCATGACAAATTGGCAATTTACAAAAGAGAAAAAAAGGGTGGTTTCAGTCGTTTGGAGGATTGACCATCGAAGTTTCATGTATATCATTGTAAATTTTAAATATTATGTATTAGTATATTACTCATGTATTACATGGGTTAATTTTAGAAATTGATATTTATATATATGTATAATATAATAATTATGAATAATAAAATTTGCTTAATTTTAGTTAATTAGTTATTAAATTAATCCATATTAGATTTACATAGATTTGATTTGCTTTAAAATTTAAAAATAAAATCAGCAAATGACGTGACAAAAGTGAAGAGCGACATGTAGCAAATTAAATGAGAGCATGTCATGTGACATTTAGTTATACTTTTAATAGTATATATATATATATATAGGTGAGTTCAATGGAGAACCCCCATGCATCGAAGAACCTTGAAGAACCACAATGCACACCACAAATGCATCACAATTCTCCCGAGATGCATCAAAACTTCCACGTGATGCATCAAATTCTCAAGTGATGCATCGATTTTTACATTATTTCCACTTGATGTATCAAATTCCCGCGTGATGCATCGATTTCTACGTGATGCATTTCAGTTTTTCTAGCGATGCATTGTGGTTCTTCAAGGTTCTTCGATGCATAAGGTTCTCCATTGAACCCACCCCTATATATATATATATATATATATATATATATATATATATATATATATATATATATATATATATATATATATATATATATATATATATATATATACTAGCTACATACCCGCGCAAAGCGGCGGCGGCAACATATTACTTGTTCGTTTAATAGATGACGATGATGAATAATATCTTTAAACAACGTAAAAGAAAAATACCATAAGTTTCAATGTCAGTAAAATATCATAAAAACCATATGGTTACAGACAAAAATATGATCAAATATATTTGTGATAAAAAATTTACAAGCATTTTTCATTTTATGCATCCAAAATATCCAAATATGATAATGCTTCACTTGAACGATCCGTTTGTTGTACATCCTGCAAATAATAAAAGGTTGATAGTTATCAAAGATAAAGTATTGAAACATGTGGGTAATGCGAACTATAGGATTGTTCCTTAATAATCACGCAAGACTTCTTGATACACCCCATTTGATGTGTAGACTCCATCTCGATTGAATTTCTTGACAGGGGTCACCAATATAATACTGTGATATATAATATTTAATTCCGGTAGGATCTTACGATTCTGATCCGATGCTACGATCCCGTTCTTGCAATTACAAAAACGGTCCTAGGTAATATCTCGATCTTGACAACCTTGGATAAGATGTCGTCCTAATATAGACATAGATCAATTTATACATCATTATAGCTTCAGAAGGTGATTATACTTTGTAATAGACAATATGAGGAGGTGATTATGCAAAGAAAATTGTTTTTAAGAGTTAAAAATAAACATCAAGGTATGTCCAAAAGTCACAAATATGTCTTATCTAAATACCATTGTCTAATAAAACATGCATTAAAATGATATAATGCCTATATAAGCATCTTAAACACTTTTATCGAATGAAAGCATATACCGAAAGAAGTTATTAGAGACTTAATAATTTAAATCATGATATCTGAAAACTATTGCAAATTTTGCATAGAGTTATAGGGCTTTTAATAATGAGATTATGAGAAAAAGGGCACTGAAAACAAAGTTATAAGCGATTTAATACAATTTTTTACAAAATAGAATAGCAAACTGAAAATTTAGTCCAACCTGCTCTAGAAAACTGCATTTAGATCAATAGTAGCGTACCCGCGCAAAGCGTTGGCGGTAAAAAGTTTTGATGTAATTACATATTTGTTTAATAGTATATTATTTTTTAAAAGAAGAATGTCATTGTCAATATGTTATTTTCATATGGACATCGAAATAACATTATCTTTAAGTTTGCATGAAAAATGTCATTTGTGGACAAATAAAATATTGAGAAAGTGATGCAATGCAAGGAAGAACAGTGATAATCGTATGCCAAACAACATTCTATTAAAAGTCAAACATAACTTGGTGATCAAGGTTCAAATGTACCCTTCAATGTGTGTTTCCTTGCAGTGGCTAATAAAAATTGCAATTAACTGAAATTATCTTCTTTATCTAATAAATTGAAGATGATGGATGCTCATCCATAATACAAAAATGTTCTATCCATAAAATTTGCAAATACTCAATTCTCATACCTTTGCTTCATCCAAAATAACAACCTGCTCTTGGTGTATCTCGTACATGCAGCTAACACAATTTCAGCTAGGGGTGTTATACGTGGACCAAATACCCAAACCGAACCGGTCCCGGTCCCGAATAGGACCGATTGTAAAGTAATTGTCCGGTCCTCGGGTTAAGATTTTAGCCAAATTCAGGTTCGGTCCGGTCCGGTACGGTCCGATAACACCCCTAACCTTCAAAGTGGAGTTAAATTTTGAGTTTTTATGCACCACATACCCGGACCGAACCGGTACCAGTCCCGAATAGGACCGATTGTAAACTAATGGTCCGGTCCTCGGGTTCTCGGGTTTAGATTTTAGCCAAATTCGGGTTCGGTCCTAACCGGGTTCTGTCCGGTTCGGTCCGGATTTGGTCCCAATAACACCCCTAATTTCAGCAGCACCTATCCAGTAAAAATGAACTTCAGATATAGCTGTTATAAGGAATTCGAATATATGTACATATCTATCACTTAATTTGTTGATATAATTGTAATGTGTGTGTGTTGATTTAATTGTAATAGTGAAGAACCTCATCACCTATATCTGCCAAAATCTGCAATATCGTTACTTACCTGACAAATAATTTAATCTGCAATATCTACTAAAAAAAGTGAAGAAACCATTCTTCAGTTGTACATACATGACCAGCCCATGCACATTCAAAATTAAAGCATTTCTATATTGCAACTTTCCTAAATGAAAGAAGGAATAAATTATAGTGTTGGTCTACAGCCACATTTCTAGGAGCACATACCAGAACCTGACTTTAAGTTGAATAATCAACATTTAAAATTAAGTCATCAAGCAGTAATATCTCCTGTCGATTTGAAAAACACGTAACGTAATAAAAATACGTGTCCTTGACCTTGTTTAGCCATATAAAATACAATTGCAGCAGAATTGACTATTTTACCGGGGCCTAGTGCTCCTTGAATCAAACTTATTGACCTCTCAAGGACACCTTTTATAGCAAAAGCCTAACAAATGCAAGAGTCGGCCATTGTCACATTAACCATTAGCTCGGCACCATAACTAATCTAAAAATACATAGTCATGAATCCCTACTTGTTATGCATTAAGCTCTTGAAGACCAGGGGCACCAAACCGACGTGGCAGTGCATTGCAAACCATCTGAACCTCAACCTTAAAACGTAACAGGTGGTGATAAATGTATCTGCATCACTACATCATGTTAATAACAGTCACTATATATAATGAGAACTGAACAGAGAAAAAAAAGCTCAACGGGTATCTATCATCGCTTAAATACATGCATAATCGTAAATGCCAACACGCTTCTATCATGGAAAAAACATTAACCAAGTAATATCCACATTTGCAACAAAATCTCGAGTGTTAACTCCACTTGTGCAGTTAGCTTTATCTGAAACAGAAAAACCCAACTATTTAAAATTATTATCTTGTACCAAAAACAACTAAAAAAATAAGCTACCATTTTAATTGAGAGTTATATATTTCTTGCATACGTGAGAAATAGAGCAAGAATCAAAGAAACAATTAATGTTGCACATACCACATGTCCAACTGACTGCCAAGCTGGATGTGCCACAATCCCCTTAGTATCGCAACCCTTTCAAATCCTTTAACCAACGTTTTTAAACTATAACCAAACAAAACAGCACCACTGACATATAGGCTATATAAAGTTCAAAGAAAAACAAACCCCAAACCACATAAGCAAATAGTAACCTGCACAAAAAAAAACCCATAGCTTGAACCAAATTGCAACCATTTATGAGAAAAACAAGCAATAGATGGCAAAATAATGCAGTAAAAGTGAAACACTTCAAATGCTCACCTTGTGAAAAGAAAAGAATAAATTATTTTAAAATCTATGAAATACTATATTGTCTTACAAAATAGAAAAAACTCTACTCATAGTGCTAATGTAATCTTCTAATCTGTTTTCCAGCAACCATCATCACCATTCCGAGACTCATTGGAGTTCTGAGTCTCGGACTCAACAGTACACAACCACACACTTATTATTCGATTAACTAATTAGTTTATATATATTTACTGGTTTATTGTTGTTGCTACTTGCTACTGATTTATAATACCCACACAAGTACATAGCATAAGATCAGAAAAAAAAAAATACAGTCCGAGACTCATCAGAATCCAAGACTCGGACTCACATTTACACACTTTCACTTCTTGTTGCAATTGTTATACAACAGCGAAACTGAAAGGATTATGGACAAATTGAGACTAAACATCCAAAAATTAGGTAGCAAATATGAAAGAATTATAAACCAATAATTAGGTAGTCAAACTCCCCAAACATCCAAAAATAAGACATCGTTTTTTAAGTCAAAACGAAGAAGTATAATTGACATCCTCTTGCGCCTCACACGGGGTAGGGAGGCTTTGCACCAAACTGAAGGGTGCAATCTAAATGCAGCACCATGTTATATGATAAGGTCCTTCATGTGACTAATATTATACTCCGGAAAGAAAAAAATTCAACCAAATAGCCTGATTGACCTGAGGCACAATTGCCTTATGAGTTGTGACTACACACATACATAATGCATGGGCACATTCAACTTTAAATAACATATAAGGATGATTAGAATCGATTTATTCTGTAATGAAATAACATATAAGCTCTTAAGATTAAAAAGTGAAGAAGACAAGAAGAATGATGCTTACATAAATGATGAGAACAGAGCACTTCACGAATTGAATATTATCATTGTAATCAATAACCGCAATTTCAGAACAGCAATATATATACATGATTGATGATGATCCATTAGCAAAACAGAGTGTTCTCACCTTGTAGATGTCAACCCAATATGTGTGTTTAAAAGGATACATGACTGTCAGTCCCGATTCACAGTTGGGCACTCCCCGACTGATTGACCATAAAGGATAATATCTTCTTTCTTTGTATTGTAGTTCTCCTCCAAACATTTGTTAGCATAGAAACATTTTTATTTAAGAAAATTGGGGGTATTTAGAGAAGTTCATATGATATAAGCAGAAAACAAAATATACAAAATGAAATAAGCATACCAGAAGCTACTTCGGCGGCTAGAAGGGTAGAGAGATTTTTGATCGATGGCTCAAACCAGAAATGAAAAGTCATATTTGAGTTCTTTGAAGTCGTCCTGAACAATGCAGAAATTAGAAACTTCACTAATAATAATCATATAAATCGCTCATAATTTGATCAGATAAAAATGATTTGAAGTCAACCTGAACAATGTTGAATTGTTGGTCTCTCTATTTCCAAAACAGAGTCTCAAAGTAAGTTTTAACCATATAGTATATACCACTTGTAACTTTTCAGCAGAAACAATAAAGAACAAGCTAAAAACACCTATCTCATTCCTTCAATCCACTTATAACCAACATATTTCAAATATATCTTCATATGTATTAAAACCTTTGTCACAGAGTTTACTTTGGTCCAGAACTTTAGATCTTTCTAATACAATAGAACATTCCGCAAAACAATAAGAAAAACAGAAAATATTTTATTTGATAGAAATGGACTTAAATATGGGTTTATTCGAGAGCAGCATTTTCAATTGGAGTTACTTTTGATGCACCTAAGATGAAATTCATTCATATATGCCATAGATAAAGAGAAGAGGACAATCTAACTCAAATAGACAGTCTCATTAAATTATTAATGATAAAAATTAAGTAATGATACGCATAAAGATAAAAGAGGATTTTTGGTTTAAATAAAAGGTCATGAATGAAACTAAGTTCACAAAACAGAACAATTGTTACATTTAACCTCAAAATTCAAATAAGCTGAATGGAATCATGGATAAGAGAAATACAAAGATAATATCATAAAAAAATGTCCACAAAATAGAATAGTTGTTACATTTGACTACCAAATTCAATTAAGTCAGATAATTAAGATACTTACAAAAATAATATGATAAAAAAAAGTTTTTTTAGCTATCAGAGTTATTTAAAATTGAGTATAAAATTACAGTATAAAGAATTGAACCCTTCAAAATCATCTGTCCACTCAAATGAGTTTCAAAGTCCTACTAATCCTATAGACAAAAGTTACAAGACACAAATATGAGACTAACCTTTGGTATCAGTCATGACGAAAGCAAGAGAGTATCAGACACCTGCAGAAAGAATGCAGAATTCATAATTTAGTAAAACATAAAATCTATAAAACCTTAAAAACAATGAAGCCATCCATATAGATGTGTGTGTTTGGTTTATAAACCAGTTTGGGACCAAAAAAAGCATTGAACGAGTTTACAAACAGATAGACATTTCTGCAAAGGCCCTTTAGTTAATAGTTAAGCAACAAATAGATACACACGTCAATCAAAACACTATATAAGAATCAAAAATCGAAGCATACGTTAGAGTGCAAGGCTGAGTTGTGTAGAGATCAAAAAAGAGAACAAAAATCAGAAACAATCAAAACCAAAGAAAATCCTTATCAAAACCACAACACAAAAAAACCCTGATCAAAACTCACCAAAAAACCATCAATGAAAGACAACAATAACTTTGTGATCACTTTCTAATAGCTAAAGTTCTTTGTAATCACTGGATTGTATGAGAAAAAAGGAAACACGATTGACACCATGGAGAAACCAAGATCTAAAAAAATCATATAAGAAAAATACAACATTATTCAACCAAAGAATATTACCAGAAAGTTAGGAATTTCAACACAACACTAAAACGTCTGAAACAATCAAATTAAGCTTCAGAGATATAAATGGGTGTTTAAGTTTCAAAATTATTAGCCCAAACAATTAGCAAAAGCTGGAGCCTTTTTTTGGGAAAAAAATGGAGACAAATGGAAACTTTTGCCTGAAATAGAGGTTCATGCTAATCTTAAGTTTCATATAAAAACAGAAAAGCAAAAATATAATTTTACGTAATCTCTCAGATTCCATCATTTTGAATGTCTTTTACCTCAATTGTCAATTTGGTGACTGTGATTCCAAATATGTAGTCAAATAACTCAGGTTCAGATGTTCTCATGTCCATATTTACTACAGACCTGCAGGTTTTTAGAATTTCAAATTATTTCAAATGTAAATAGCAAAAGCAAACATATTCGTTGTATCAATTCTTCAAAATTTTCAATGTTTTAATTAAAGTTGAGAAATTCTTAACACATCTAATCTGATAACCAATATTGCTGCTTAAAAACAACCATAACATTAAATATTGATGTTTGAAAACAACCATAACAAGAAGATAGTTACCTGGCTGCAGCATGTGCAGTATCAAACCCACCTACAAAATCAAGTATAGATAATTCAAACATATATAACGTCAACGACTCTTAAAAAAAAAGCAGAATCATATCCAAATTGATAACAAAAGAACGGAATCCAATGCTATTTGTGACCAGGGCTGCAATCCAACTTGATTTTGAGCATGTTCAAGTCGAACTGTTATTTTGAGTACCAAAAATCAAGCTCGAAACACATTAAGTAAATGAAAAAATGCACAAACACCATCACGTTGCTTCTAATCAAGGTAACACAAACTCTAAACTTCAAGATTTCATAAACTGTGTAGATGCAAAATCAGTTAATGAATCAGAGTGTCAATAACCTAAACTATGAGATAAACTGCAAATAAAATAAACCTGGTGAGGGTTTGATGGTCGTGGTGGTTGTGGCGGCGCTGGTGGGTGGGGCGGCAACGACCGATTAGAGACAGAGAGCGTGAGGGAGGGAGAGAGACCGAGCGAGTGAGGGATGTGTGAGAGAGAGGGAGGTGGAGAAGTGGCGGTGGCTGTGGTGAGCGTGAGGGAGGGAGAGAGACCGGCCTCCGCCTTTTTGTTCCTTATCATCCGCCAAACGTTTTAGAGGCTGTTGGGAGAGGAAGCGTTCTTTTCAGTTTCCAAAGACATTAAACAGAGTGTGCGTGTGTTTTTTTCCCGATGCAGTCCCATGTGCAGCGTGCTTCATTGCTCAGTGCAATAATAATTGGTACATTATGCTGTATATGTTTGTACCTTTAAAAATTCAGATATCTGCTTGAAAAACTTGTACCTTTTGCAAAAAATATTGTGAGTCTTAAAATTCAAGAAGGTGCTTTATCAAGTTGTACATTATGCATTAGAAAGAGTATAAAGCTAAATGCTTTATAAGTAGTAGAGATATATATATATATCCTTCTAAACATTTAAATCTTACGTATATATCCAAATGATTATTTTAAATTTATTTTATCAATTAAAAAAATATACAATATCATTTTCTTAATTAATATATCATTGAATACCTAAACTACTCTCTTACACCCCAACAGAAAAAAATACGGTTTCTTCCTTTTCGTCTTCTCTATGTCGACCATTATTTTTCATCGTTTAACGTTTGATCTTCATCAAATGTTGTTACATCATCCACTGCTCCTATTATTAACTATTAATCGTTCTTAACACGTATAATGTGTATTAAAATGTTGGAGGTTTCAAGTTTGACTTTGTGAATCCAAAATACCCAAATCAGTTGCTGATCGAGTTCATGGTTGAAGGGTTAAAGGTTAACAAAATTGACTTGCTAAGGGTAAATTTGGTCAAATAGCAATTGTGTATTCTTTTGCAATGAATATTTCAATATTTCAACATAATAAACTAGGGGTATTTAACGAATTGGTTTGTGATTTCTTTGGTTTCTTCAAATTTGGTTTATTCGAATCCAGCTCAAATATTGAATACTCCTAGAATAAACTTTTCAACTTGATGAATATATATAAACATAGTTTTAATAAATGATGTTTAATAGTTTAAAGTTTAATCAATATGTAATTATATATCATACACTATACATTTTTACTTATGGTACACAAAGACGGACACAAGTGGGAAGCGGGGGTGACATGTGTCACCGGTCCTTCCGCCAATAACTTTATTTTGTAATGTAAATTTTTTTTGTATGTACAATCAGTAGTTTTTTGAATGTGCAACCATGTTTTTCAAATATTAAAACATTATTAGAATAATTTAATCAAAAAATTTTATAATCTTCAATCAAATAAATAAAGTTGTAGTACAATTATTTATAATTTAATGTAACAAATAAACAAATAATGAATTGATAATATAAAATCCAAAATTAAATACCCAATAAGCATTATTATTTATAATTGTGGTTCATTTCACCAAACTCAATATCATTATTTCTTATTCTATCACAAAATTTATGAATTTCATTAATATTATCGGTTGTTAACCCCATCCGACCAATCTAATTAATAAAATTATGAAATCGGAAACACGACTCAAATTTATACCACCAGCAACCGAATATTACGGGCCCGCCACTGATGGTACATATAGAAATTAGATGATGTAATAAATGGAAGTAAATGAATGAGATGGTTTAGGAAGATTTTATAAATTAGGATTGATGCAACCAAGTAAACAGAAAATCTTTGTAATTATTATTCCATCAACATTTACTTGGATAGTTGGCCCTAACAATTAATTACTTGAATATCGACGGTAATAAATTTTATTGATTATTAATTTTGAAGGATTATTAATTTTTTTATAATATCTTTAACCGTTTAATTTCATAAATTAAAAATCGAACTTGGTCGTTGGGAGAGTTACAGAATTGTTTAAGATTTTTTTTAATAATAATATGTCTTGTTTTACAAAATTTAAAATCTAAAATTAGATAAGAATGGTTAATGTTAAGTCACATTGCTACAAACCCTTTTACCTGATTAATGATACCAACTAATTTATGATATATGAGAACTTCAAGAAGTAAATTCAAATATATATATTTCATGTGTCAAAATTAACACAAACGAGTTGCTAATTCACACTCCAAGGGTTAAAGGTTAACAAAAATCTTTTTGACCAACCTCGGGCTAATTTGGTCATTTTGGTTCTTGAAGATTCTTGTTAGATGCTTTGTGTACCAGATATGTACTTGACTGAATATTCCAAATAATTAAAGAATCATAAACCATTCAAAATGTAATAAAATAATCTGAATAATGACTAAAATATTACATAAAGCATGGTTAGGTAATGTAGGGTGGGTGGATGTGGGTAAGAAGGCTGGGTAGGGTGCAGTATGATAAGTGAGGATAAGATTAGGTTGGTAGGTAACATGGGATGGGATGAAGTAAGATGGGATAGAGTATATGGTTAGGTAGGGCAGGGTGAGGTGTGGATAGGATGGGTGGATAGTGTAGGGTGGGGTCTGGTAGGTGAGGATAAGATTGGATTGGGGGTGGGATGGGGGTATGGTTAGGTAAGGTAAGGTGGGTGAGATAGGATAAGTTGGATATGGTTAAGTAGGGTGGGTGAGTGGTGTAGGGTCGGTAACGTCGACCGGAAAAACGTATTATGGGAATGAAATCTCAATTTATTTGTTATTAAGTAAGAAAATACATTCAAATGGAGTAAGAAAAAATTTATGTCAAAAAGAATTCTTTTTATTTTTCCTTTGGCAAACCAAACCTACAAAGGTTTGGAATTTTCATCTCAATTTCATAGATTCATTTGGGATTTTGTGAAACAAACACGGCCTAAGAGATTACGACCGAACAAGGATTTAAAACCAATATTTCCAACTCAATCTTGGACAAGTGCTTCTGTTCTTCAACTAGAGAAGAGCAAGATTTTGGATAAAAGGAAAATAATATTCATCTGTAACACTCAATCTATTGAATAAGTGGAAAAAGGTATAAGATTTCTTCATTGGCATAAAGCCCACATCAACACATAAAATGTACAGTGAAAGATTTTCAACTTCCATTTATTATCTTACCACATGGACTACCAAGAATCACATTATTAATAGAAATCGAGAAAGGAAAAGGCAAGACTCCACCAACTCCATAATTTTAGTCATACTGCCTTTAGCTTTACTCAGTCGAAGAAAATGTGTTGCAAAGTTTCTGAATATTCTTCTTCGTAAATAACACAAGCCACATAAACTACTTGCACCCCACGAGACATCAGGTTTTCTAAATTTCTCAAGGATATTAAAATGATCTTTCGGTTTTTTATAAATGAAAAAAGAGTAAATTTTGACAAATTCATAAAACTAAACATATACAACCAACGGGCCTGACTTTTAACAAGAGCAATCTAGGCTATCGACCACTGCCTCGTAATTATATAGAATTAGGTTCAAGAGAGTAACTTAAATAATCGAGAGTACTGCGCACCCCCTTGTGAATGATCGATCATTCGCATATTTTTTTTCTCGAAACATGTATAAACCAAGATTATATAATATTATTATCAAAAGAACCATACTTTTATATATTAAGATTCTAAAAATAAATATTGTGAATGATTGAAAACAATCATGTGAATGATCATTCACTTGGATGACCATTCACATAAATATACATGATCATTCACAAAATTTTTAAGGACGTAGAATTGGTGAATGTACCTGAAATTACACATCATGTGTGTAACGTTAATTTAAACGTAATTGTGTAAAAATATTTTTTTTTAAAGTTTTTTAAGTCGGTATCTTCAGGTGACGTGATTTCAAGTGGTACTTTTTTCAATCCAAATATAAATAAATTCCAACAAATTTCAAATAATATAATTTCAACGACCATAGACCCCAAGCCTGAGGTCCATCACATAGTGATGGTTGAAAAACTCATCGACAATTCAAAATACTAAAATGGTAGATTGGGTCGAGATTTGAACTTACATTATTTATTCGGTTATTAAATTTGCTTTAACGTTATCACTTAATTTTAATAGTATAAATTTTTGGATGCAATATTTTAACTTATATAATTCAATTTTTATAATAGATAATACTGAAATTTTTATATTAATGGACCTATTTTATAATTATTGTATGGGGCCATCAAAAATCACTATGAACGTGATAATCATAACGGAAAAAACAAGAGAAAAAGACGAAAAATGAAGTCACATTAAGTCGTTTATTTGAAAAATCTTTCAAATTATGTTTTTTTTGAAAGGGCCAACAAGTAAAAAATCACATGATTAAAACTTTCACTATATGTGCATGATGCGCATGATGACCAATAGCAAAGACTTTCATTTATGAACAAGAAGAAACTAATTAAACACAAAAAGTACAACCGAGATTATTGACAATTTTACTAGCTATACAAATCGAATGACCATCCAACCTAAGTATATTTAAGATATTTTTATATTATAAAATAAAGATTAAAAGCACCCAACATGATTTTCTTCATAAATTGATGATTTTACAATTTACTATTGGAAACATAAAATATTATTATAACACAAATTTTCTTTTTCAATGATCTAGCTCTATTTAATACACATATGATCACAGATTCTCGTAATATACATATATGTTATTAAAAGACATACATAACTTCAATGAGTTGAAACTTGAAGTGTCATTTGATCTGGTTGGTGTGGAAAACAAGAAATTCAGTGGATTTCAACAATGGAAAATTATCTGCTTCAGTGATAAAGAATGAGCTTCTTGCAAACGTATTTTCTTGGTTAAAGTTTAGGACGAGTTGTAAATCTTTAATTTGGTTGTTGTGCGTTATTTGTCTTCTTCGTTCTTTTGAGTTTCTCGTAACCTTGTTAGTTCCTTGCTAGCTGATGTTTTTGTATGTTTAGTTGTATTAAAGCATTCAGGTGTTCTAGGCAGGTGTGATGCAATGTCGTAGCTCCCAATACATTTTGTTATTAAAAAAACTAAGGGTAGTATGAGCGTCTACTTTTCCAGGCCCAATAATTTTTATTAAAAAAAATACATAACTATAAGGTTATTTTTGTAATTTTATCCTTATATTATACTTAAATTTAGTTTTCAGTTTTGAAAATATAATAGTTTTATTTGAGTTTTGAAGTTTGCCTCCAGTTTAAATGATTTAACTCCAGACCTCGTATTGAAGAATCCCAAAGCTTAACTATTAAACCATCACTATGAGGTTGTAAAATGTTATTTCATTTGATAAATAAGAGTGCAAAAAACACTAGAAAAGTAATAATTGATTATAGTGGTCGCTATAGATATGCAAGCCCAAGCTAATGACGTTCACGATCTAAAAGACCTTATACACCGGTGTTGTTTGGACTTTGGATGTGTGACTCATAAATAATGATTTTTGTTTATTGTGTTTCACGGACGCATATAAACTTTAATAAACGTCTTAATGACCATTATTGAATTTTTTTTTCCCCATTTCATTGTATTTTGTAGCAATTTTTTAAAAGTTATAATAAAATAAAGATGAGTTGTGAGTTACTAAATTACAAATTTACACTTATTTTAGTTTGATGCTGGTACCACTTGCAATACTGAACACTTTGTAGAATGTAGGTATAATATATTGTAATGATTTATATTCATAAAGGATAAATGGCCGGGGTACACTAGAATGCCTTATGAACCTTAAGCTCATTTAGCATCTATACAACTGGGTTAGTTAAACTATACTAAAGTACCAAACCCTAACTACTACATTTTATTCTATCTAACAGTGAGATGCCAATTATTTATTATCGCCATCATCTACTCAAAAAGGAAAAAGCAAAGCAACTTCAAAATATTGTTGTTTTCATAGTTAAGATATAATTTTTGTTGTTGTTATCCTTATTATTCAAATAATTGTAACACTTTTTAGAATTCAAATTTAATACATCTAGAAATGTTAAATCTTCTAAAAGATAAGTAATTTTGACTTTTTTAAAAGCATTAGTATCAAAATAATATCCCAAATCCCTTAATTTATATAGAACTTACGTGTATATATCACTGAGATGAGGATGTTGTCTAAATAAGGGTTGTGGCATGTCGAATATGGTTCAGTTGACCAGTTTTAAGTTCATATGATTTTATTGATTTATTGGTCATGTGTTGACATCTCCCTTTTTATAAAATAATTCATTCAAGATAATTTAGATGTTTTTGTATTTTGTCGGCCGTAAGATCAAATGATGAGAAAAGTTTTAATAGGGATTTAAGTTTACAAATCTAAGATTTTAAGACACTTAACTCGATTCAACAGATGTCATGCCAAAATTGTATCATCGACTTCATTTATTTTCCTTATAAACTACCATGGTTTTTTTTCCCTTACCTATTACCACAAAGTCAAAATGGTTGATGTATGATGCATTTAGCGATAAGGAAAAAGACATAAAGGAAGAGAGGTGACAATGTGAAAAGAATATCGTGAGAGATGAAGAAATGTGGAAATATAATATATATATATATATATATATATATATATATATATATATATATATATATATATATATATATATATATATATATATATATATATATATATAGATTTGGGTTCAAATGAGTACCACTAGTTTTGCGGAGTACCGGAGGTACCTCGTTTAAATCATTTTTTTTGAAAGTTTTTTCATAATCATGTTTAAATTAATAATACAAGACTATTTGCAAAAAATCACACATACACACGCTAGAACTATGTGAAACGTGTGTGTTCACATGAACTCTGCTGTTGTGAACGTGTGTTCACAACTAAGCATGTTCACATGAATTTTTTCACGTTCACATGACTTTTAAGATGTTAGAAAGTGTGAATGTATATAATTTTTTACGAATAGCCTTATATTATTTGTAGCGAAATGAATATGAAAAAAAATTCAAAAAAAAACTTTTTTTTCGGAGCAAGTTCACATCTGAAACCCGTGTGTTCACAGGTACTCACGGTACTCTGCATTTTTTAGGTACTCACACGAACCATATTCTATATAGATATATATATAGATAGCGATGCATTTAATAATGTGAAAAGAATATCGTCAAAAATATCATTGCAACTAATTAAGCATGGTCACGGGCCACACGGCCCAGCAAGACCTGTTTTCTAAAACTCTAAATTTTGCATGTGACAAAGTTTGCTTACTAATACCGTAACCAGCAAGTAGGCCTTTTATTTAATAAAAATCATCCCAAATATCTTTTTGCATTGCTTTATTTCATTAAATTTCACTTACCTCCCTTGGAGTTAGGAATATCTTTTTTCAAACACTAAACATATACTTGCTAATCCTACTCTTAAATCTGCATATTTGTTCATGACTCGAACTCCATGCTTATGATCACCCTTAACCCTGCTACCGTTGAGTTGGAATTATCTACTTTAATGATATAGGTGAATTACCATATTATCATTAGATTTATTTTCTTTTAGTTTTCTTGAAAGTGTGTGATTGACAAAAAAATGTGTTGATTCTGGTTCATGAAATAATTTTTTTTCAAGATTCTAATATAAAAGATCATCGATACCATATCTATGACCATTTTCTAAATTCAAAGAAATTTCTTAAAATGTGTTTTAGGATCAACATCAAATATTTCTATTATATCTAGTAATATATTATGGTAATTTTTTTAGTTCAACTGTTATAATATGTAATTCGTTTTTTTCTATAAATATTTACCCTGTCAGTGTCAGAAAAAGTTCACTTTAACATCGTACATGCTCTACTATAGCTGAAAGTATTAGTAGTTCTTGATTATTAGTTAACTAATAATTATTATACCATTAAAGATAATTATTTGGGTATAGGTTCCCTTCCCATTAGGAGAACTCTAAAGTTGAAACACAAAAATTTGAATGGGATGATAAAGATCAAAGATACAAATTTATGATAATTATTAAACGACTTATAGTATGAGTGATGAATATAGAAATCTGAATTCTATTAGAAATAACCAGGAATGATGAATTCCTTCACACATATAGATTCTGATGAAAATCAAACAAGTTTTTATTCGTTCCTTTTTGTTGCCCAAGTTTCTAAATACACTACAAATAAATTATAATTTCTTGAGTAAATTACAAAAATGGTCCATGTGGTATGGTTCAAATTATGGATATAGTCCCTGGTATTTGAAAATTGCATAAATGGTCCCTCAAAACACCATTTACTTGCAACAATGGTCCCTCTTTCTCATACTTTTTTCTAAATGACGGTTTTGTCATTTTCTCAATAACATATTTTGTCCCTCAACTATGTAATTTATTTTCACTTTTAGTATAAAATATTGGGACATTTTAATTTAATTATTTTGTAATGTACAATGGCACTCGTGATATCATTTTTTTCTAATTATTTTGTGTTTTATTCATTTTGATTCATTTTAATTTTCACCTACTACTTTATTCATTTTATTCTGATTAATTTGTTACATTAATATGTTCCGATTTAACTACAAAATATACAAACCAAAATAAATATGTTAAAGTATAGAATCCAAAATGTATACGTTTCGTCAAATCAAACATATAAATATTTAAGTTGAGTTTATACAATTTATATATTTTACCAAAAGTTATAATTAATTTCAAATGTATTAACGTTACAAATATTTAAGTTAAAAGTGAATAAAATGCTAAGTTTATATAGTTTGCATCAAAATTAAGTTAAACTTAGAAACGTATAATGTAACATCCCGGTTTTGAGATAGGTACGTGGAATTATTCCATTGGATTAATTATTTAATTTGGGACCCGGGGATATAAATTGTATTTTGGGGTATCGGGATCGGATTTTTGGGTATTGGACCGAGCTAAACCCAAAACGTATATATTGTGGTTTCTTTGTTTCCTTAAATTCATTCCAAAAATCAGAGCTAAGTTGTGAGAGGTGTGTGATTGTGATTTCCAGAGACAGCAACAAGAATTGAGAGCTCCAGCTTGTGATTGAGTTCTAGATCATCTTCTTCTTCCTCCAATTTTGCTATCAAGCTCAAAGTAAGTATTAAGCTTCAAATTCGTGGGTTAATTGTTGTTGATTGTGAATAAGTGATTGAATTGGGTTTATATCTGTTTCTGAGTAAATTCGAGTGTATAACTGTGGCTAAAATCGAGTGAAATTGGTGATTGGGGATTAATCCCCTGGCTGTGCAGAAACAGAGCATAACTGCTACTGTACGTCCGTGAGCGCGACCGCGATCCCTTGATCGCGGGCCGCGATGTTCTTGAGATGATCGCAGGCGGTTTGAGCCCGAGCTCGGACCGCGATATGAACGCGGCCGAGTTTGAGGTTAGCGCGGCCGCGACCGCGATAGGGTCAGTGCGGCCGCGATTGGTTGAGTGCGGCCGCGATGCGGCTGAGGGTTCGGGTTGGGTTTTCGGGTTCTGTGAGTCGTGTATTTGGGTCCTTGGGGTCTCGAGAGTTGTGGAGAATTGTGTATAGAGTTGTTGGGCTGAGTTTGTGATATTGAGATTGTGTTATTATGTTTTCAGGGTCTTGTGTTGACAGGGTAGGGAAAGGGCAGGGAACCGAGACTTAGTTTATCTAGCTGAGCAGGTGAGTTTGCATGTCTTTGTTGAGATACTTGTACGATTATTCTATTAATACTTGCATGATCTTTTATCGAGCTTTTCTTACGAGATATTATGAGTTTTCTTACGAGTTTTTATTGAGATATTATCATGCATGTATTACTGAGCTATTGTGAACTTTATTTTAAATATGAGATTTGGGACACTTGAGCTGTTGAGATACTAAACCGTACGGCTGGGCAGGGGTTGGGTCGCTCCCAATTCCCTTTTGAGTTCCTGATGACTGCTTTGTGTGGTCTAGGGATCTGGTACGTGGGCCTATCCACGCGAGTTGAGCTACCTTGTGGGATCTCATATACTTGTTCAGTAGAGAATACTGAACGCTTTATCATTGAGTTAATTATTTTCTGAGCTTTATAATCGTACGCTAACCCTTGCATTCTCACCAGCTTTAGCTGACCTGTGTGTGTTGTTGTGTGTATCCCAGGTGACCGGACTGCTAGTAGGCCTGCTGCACCAAAGTAGGTTTACGTATTCTGTGTTCGAGGAGTTAGCTACCTTCCATAGAGGTAGTTATATTTTGGGGATTGTTTTATATACTTCGGATATGTTGTGTAATATTCAGAGATTTCCGTGACTGTTTCTTATATAAAATAATGTTTTAAATTATCGGGTTTCCGCGTGTATGTTTGGGAATAGTGTAGGGATTATTCTATTATATCTTTGCTGACGTGGTAATTATGTGGCATTGTGGATTAGTTTGAGGGTGTTACATATAAAAATATTTAATTGAATACGAATAAAATGTAAAGTTTACATACTTTTATTAAAAATTATAATTAAATCAAAATGTGGTAAGTAACGAAATAATTAAAACAAAACGAATAAAGTACTAGGTTTAAAATGAAACGTATTAATGTTACAAAATATCAAAATAAAAATAAATAAAATACTAATTTGAATCCAAACATATTAACATAAAAATGTATAAAAATTATATCAAATGAAACGTAAGATAAATGATTTTTATTAATTAAATTGAATATATAAAAAAAGTAAAATAAATAATTAAAAATTATAATATGGATAATTTTTAATAAATAAAAAATCAATATATTTAATAACATAAATATATTTAAAAATAAAAATGTATAAATTAGTAATATTAATAATAATAATAAATTTAAACAAAAGGTCAAATTTATTGGGTTGCTATATATTTTTGACACGTATTTTTACTGTTTATATAATGAATCATTTAAAATGTAAACTTTGTTTTCTCAATTTACTAATAAAAATATAATTTACTATTGTATGCAATTTTTGCCCAATTTATAATCATACGAATAAAAAGTATAACGTTTTTTTCTCAATATTATTTAGTCGTAACTTTTTTATACGAATTTTTCTTATATATATAGAGGACCAGTTTTAAGTATATGGCCCGGGTCTCAAGATGATAGGACCGACTCACGATTACCCGTTATATGTTTGTAAATAATAATAAATCAAAGGTATAATTATTTTAAAATTAGTTTTTCTTAAACATAAAGTTATAATAAATATTCATATATTATTAAAAAAATATAAAAAGTATTTGATAAAAGAATTAAATAATTAATTTGGATTTCTGTTATTCATTGATTGCGAATGAATTACCATAAATAAAAGCTAGGTTTTATGTTATTATTACATATATATATTTTCAGTTTGAACGAACAACAAGAAATAAATAATTAGAGGGTTATACTGTTAATTGCGGAAACATTGGGAGACCCACACCCACACCCACACCCACACCCACCACCGTAGAATCTTTATAAATAATTGATGCACGCACTCTTCTTCTTACTCCTACAATTTTTCTTTCTCAAATCCCCAGCCAGACTCTCTCGATCTTCTTCCAACCATCCTACTCAACAGTAGTCCCTTTCTTCATTCTTTTTCTCATTCCCAAGCGAATTCTCAGATACGGAAGTGTTCTTCATCGCTCTCTTTATTATCTAGCGATTTCCGCTGTCCGGAAGTTGACGTTGCGGAGAAATCTTGTGGTTTCTGGTTCTTCTGCTCAAGCCGAGTTAGCCACCGATCCAGCGTCTCAGGTCCGTACACTGTTAACTACGTACATTCTTTGTGCTTTTAGCGTAAGAATTTACACATATTTTGTTACCGTTACAGAATTTTGGTAGTGGTCATTGACATGTTAGAGCCACCGACGATGGAATTGGACAGAAGTTTTTGAAAATCATATATGTATAGTTATCCGTTCTTTATGAAAAATGATTAAAAATGGACTTGTCCAAGTGCTGACAATCAATTTTTTGTTTTCTTAAGTGCTAATTTATTAAAGATTTATATTATTTAAGTGTTAAAAATTTGTGGGTGGGACCTATTCCAGTGGTTTACGAATTAATTGCATGGAATGCTATTTTATGACATGGCATGCCTAAATTCCAGTTTGTGGTTTTTCTATTGTGGATGCCTATATTGTCTCAGCGAGCAAACTATTTGACTTACAACTATATATACAACAACCATTATTTACAAAATTTTAATGAAAGACATGTAAATACAAATTGAGATGCACAACAGGTTTGATAGAATCTTCTTTTCTTGTAGCACCTGGGAGGGATGTTCACTCTGAAAGGAGATATTGAGATGCAAGTATATACAGATTCAGATATGACAGTTATATGTGGCTGCCTGAATACTTGAAACATGTACTTGTTGAATTTTCACGTGCTCAATGGATAGAGCTCTCATAGAATTCCATGTACTGAAGCAAGCTTTCATTCTTAATTTTACAGGTTGATTTTAAACAATCTTCTGTTGCACTAATGGAGATTCAGATTTGTAATAGCACTGAACATCTATATCTAAATCTAAAGAGTAATATTATCTGTGAATGTAGTTCTGGATATTATGTTATGTTGTTAGGATTTTTATGGCTTTCCCGAACATACCTTTTATTGTCTTGTTTTTCCAGGAAGTGGATACTTCCTAGTTGCTGCCCTGTTCGTCCAAGAAACAGTAAGGTATTCATCTAAATCTGAAACATCATTTACCCATACCACTTCTGATTTTGTTATGATTCCAGGTTGCCTTCGAGGCATGCCTTTTAGAGATGATCACAATGTCCTTGGCAGGTTTGTTTTGCAACATGTTTTGATACCGATATTTTGGATGATCTTCGAGCAAAAGAAGGGAAATTGTTGAACATAAAAGCTACATCAGCAGATATTACTTACAGGTAAATCATTATTATAGAAATCTATTTGTTTTGAAATTCTATGGAGCAACAAAAGTTCCATTCTCTCAATAATCTTAATTGTCCATTTCTCAATTATATGAATGCATGATCCTTAACATGGAGAACACACTCTCTGTTTTTGTCTATTAATTTAGTGAGGTCAAAGAGGGTAAGCTAACACAATTAATGGTAGATATGCCATATCATCTGAGGAGTTCACGAGTGAGATGGTTAGGATCAGTGTCATGCTTATATTATCTTTTTACTTACCAGAATATTTATACCTAGTTATGACCCAATATGTGCAGTCTCTAAAATGCTTCACTATTGAATTTTGTATCTGACTTTTTACAATGTCAATAAGGTTGGAGCTAAACCACGTAACATTGCTTACCTAAAAGGGAAAGTCCCATCTTCGGTTGGCATTCCTACCTCAGTCGCACTACCTTTTGGAGTTTTCGAGAAGGTTCTTTCTGATAAATTGAATCAGGTAGTCCATTTCTCAAAGTCACGGAGCAGATTTTAATTCAATATATGGTTTATTCTTTTCGTGTGTATTGTTTATTAGCCAGATACTCAGATTTGTGGGGGATAATATTTCAACCACTCTGCCAGATTTACAAAGATAAAAGATACATGTCGTTTTGAGGGTAGACCTGTTAACATAGAAATGGGAACACAGGATAATGGATTGAGTATATAAGTGGATGTTCTAATTGCTGAACAGGAATACATGACAAATTTTTATTTAAGGAATACTGGATAACGGTCAACAGGACTAAACTGCGCAAATATTGCTACTACTTGCACCAATGTTCTCTTAGGTCTCAACCTATAAATCAAGAAATTAAATGAACGTGATCAGGGCAATTTCTTATTTTCTAGACTTCACTCTGAGTTTGATGAGAAACAGTACTTCATTATTGAAAGTTCTGTTGATGCTGGTAGCCCTGGACATGTAAAAGTTTGATGCTTGGTAGCTTTTCGCCACTTGCCTAAAATTACGAGTGACCTCAGTCGGGTTCCTGGAGTTCCTGTTTTCAGTCCCCATGCCTTTGTTTTAATTTATGAATATCATCCTTTCCTTCTTTTCCTTTCTCTTTTGTTTATTTTATTTTTCCTTTTCAATTATTGTTCTTTATCAAAAATCTTGTAACATCACACTAATTGATCAAGGAGTGTCAGAAAAACTGCAAATTCTGAAAAAAACAATTGGGAGCAGGAGAATCTGATATCCTTGGGGAGATTCGGAGGACTGTTTTGGAACTTGCTGCACCACCTCAGCAGGTAATAGCGGTGATGCTAGCTTAATGTATATATTGAAGATTTTTATGATTGTTAATGCAGAGACACATGCGTTTAACTTTTTTTTGACCATGATAATAGTCACTCAATGATTATATATGCCATTATACATTGTATGCATGCTTCAGTTAAAAAAAATTATATGCATATTTCTAAGCTTAGATAGTCATAGGGCTCACAAGTATATATATATATATATATATATATATATATATATATATATATATATATATATATATATATATATATATATCTTTTGAGATGATAAGTTTCAGGGGATCAGAACAACACCAACTTGCTGTGGTTGTTCAGAGCTAACATTTCTCCCAAAGTCCCAAGGGGCCAAGTGCCATACAAGTTTTATATCTGCATTCAGCCCATTTACGTATCACTTATGGATATAGGCTAGTAATCTAACAATTGTTAGGTGAAGCTTGAAGTGAGAACGTATTGGTGAATAAACAGGTTATCTTAGCCCGTTATTTTTCATGGAACATTTGTCTGAATAGTTTTTCATCTTATTAGTATCGGTCAATATTACTACTATAGAAGGAACTACACTGCACAAGTTCATTGACCATGGAATTAATGAAGTATATAAGAGGAATCCTAGTCAAATTGCTGAACCATGTAATTATTGTCTTTGACTTACTTTCCTGAATTGGTTAGTCTGTGTAATTGGCGATACTCTGATATATTGTGGATTTTGTTATGGAGGATCCGTAGGTAACACCATTGATGTTTAATTTTACGATACTTGACTTTAATTGTAAAAAATGGACAATGACAAGCATTGCTTCAGGTACAAGAACTGAAAAACAAAATGCAAAGCTCTGGCATGCCATGGCGTGGTAACGAAGAAGTCGATTGCATAGGATATACCAAACTACTTTCTCGGCTTCCATGAAGGAAAAAAGAAGTCTATCAGACTTGAAAGAAATGAGATGGTGAAACCCTCTCCCATATTTTGAGGTTATTTGGTTCATTGTTATTGTTGGACACTACACAAGGTGTGCATTTTTACTCATCTGAATGAATAATTGAATATATCCCGCTTTACTAGCCATATAACAAAATGACCATCATTTCTCCAGCTTAACATATACTACAATTTACAAATTCATTGGCTTGTTCTTTTACAGGATTGGGCTTCAGAATGGAATGAGAGAGCATTCTTCAGTACAAAAAAAGTGAAACTAGATCATGACTTCCTACGCATGGTGGTCCTGGTCCAGGAAATAATAAATGCTGATTATGCATTTGTTATTCATACGACAAATCCATCATCAGGAGATCCATCAGAGATATATGCCGAGGTTATTACATTTTTTATATTGTTTCATTGGTGATTCTATTTATGTTTTACATGGTTGACCAATACTTGTTAGTTGTAGCTCATCGTCTGGTATAGCTAACCAGGTGACTGGCATTTTTAGTCTTATAGAAACTTATGTCATCCCACAAGATATTTCTGTCAACATGACTATTTGAATAATCAAATCCTGCTTCCAGATATATTGCGGCTTTGTCATTGTGATAATGTGATTTATAACCAAGTGAATCAAATTTGAAATTCCAATATATTATGTGGGTCTATAACTTATCCCCGCTACAGGTGGTAAAAGGCGTTGGAGAGACTTTGGTAGGAGCTTATCCAGGTCGTGCTCTGAGTTTCGTTTCCAAGAGAAACAATCCTGGCTCCCCCAAGGTATGAAGTACAACGTCTTTGATCTCTTTATCGATACCATAATCTTCTATTATGTGTTTGTTTGTGCTAAATCCTTATCAGTAAGGGCATCAACAGTAGTGGTTTTTATGAGAAGTTTGTGTCATCTTGCCACCTAGATAATAAAGTTAATTAAATTTTTTAAAGGACTTTGGGCATCTGTAAGAGCATGTGTAATCGTAAACCATCTCATGCAGTTTTTAATAGTTCCACATCATAAAGTGAAATTCATGTCACCAATCTATAGACGGTATGCAGAAGGCTCATAGGATAACAAAATCATAGTTGATCAGGATTGTTTTTTTCTGAGCCTTGAGCAGATTGCTGGATCAGGATTGTTCATACCGACAATTGAAGTTATGGACCATCATGTTTCTAATACGGTAATACCTATATCTCTGGTTGCTTGCTGATTATGGCTTTGTGAAATCAACGATCTGTCTGTCTATTGAAGTTATCATTTTCTCACATGATTTTGTTTGTTCTTCCTGCTCCTAGCAGATTTAATATTGCAGCAGATTTGATGGAAGAAGCCAGGGATGCAAATGAGTTAGGTCTTGCAGGAATTCTTGTGTGGATGCGGTAAAAACTACAATGTAAAGCCAAGGTAGACGTCATACATGAACTCTCAGAAATTTATTATCCTCCTTCTACAACTTTTTGTGAAATCTAAAAAGCTGTATTATCAAGCACCCAGTTATTAAAGTATGCTTCTATGTCCTGCATGGCTACATGGTCAAGCCGTATCCTAAAATTGGCATAAATTCAAGCTCATCTTTGGTGTAGTGAGATAAGCCAAGCTCCGGACAGGCTCGTAAATTTGCTTCAGAATGTTTATAGAAGTTATCCACAATATAGTGAACTTCTACGTATGATCATGTCAACCGTTGAGCGTGGAGGTGAAGGGGATGTCGGGCAGCGCATCCGAGATGAAAATCCTGGTTATCCAGGTATACATAAGCTCTTAATTTTCCTCCTTAATTTTGCATAAAGCTAAGATATTGAAGACTTTTATGATTGTTAATGCAGAGACACATGCGTTTAACTTTTTTTGACCATGATAATATTCACTCAATGATTATATATGCCATTATACATTTTATGCATGCCTCAGTTAAAGAAATTATATGCATATTTCTAAGCCTAGATAGTACGTCATAGGGCTCACAAGTATATATCTTTTGAGATGATAAATTTCAGGGGATCAGAACAACACCAACTTGCTGTGGTTGTTCAGAGCTAACATTTCTCCCAAAGTCCCAAGGGGCCAAGTGCCATACAAGTTTTATATCTGCATTCAGCCCATTTACGTATCACTTATGGATATAGGCTAGTAATCTAACAATTGTTAGGTGAAGCTTGAAGAGAGAACGTATCGGTGAATAAACAGGTTATCTTAGCCCGTTATTTTTCATGGAACATTTGTCTGAATAGTTTTTCATCTTCATAGTTTTGGTCAAGATTCCTACTATAGAAGGAACTACACTGCACAAGTTCATTGACCATGGAATTAATGAAGTATATAAGAGAAATCCTAGTCAAATTGCTGAACCATGTAAGTATTGTCTTTGACTTACTTTCCTGAATTGGCTAGTCTGTGTAATTGGCGATACTCTGATATATTGTGAATTTTGTTATGGAGGATCCGTAGGTAACACCATTGATGTTTAATTTTACGATACTTGACTTTAATTGTAAAAAATGGACAATGACAAGCATTGCTTCAGGTACAAGAACTGAAAAACAAAATGCAAAGCTCTGGCATGCCATGGCCTGGTAACGAAGGAGAACAGAGATGGGAACAAGCATGGATGGCTATAAAGAAGGTTAAAATTTCTTCTCTTACCCGAAAAAGGAGCATGCATTTTCCCTGTTAATGGCAAAAAGAAAAGGAATTTATCTTTAAATCGATTGCATAGGATATACCAAACTACTTTCTCGGCTTCCATGAAGGAAAAAAGAAGTCGATCAGACTTGAAAGAAATGAGATGGTGAAACCCTCTCCCATATTTTGAGGTTATTTGGTTCATTGTTATTGTTGGACACTACACAAGGTGTGCATTTTTACTCATCTGAATGAATAATTGAATATATCCCGCTTTACTAGCCATATAACAAAATGACCATCATTTCTCCAGCTTAACATATACTACAATTTACAAATTCATTGGCTTGTTCTTTTACAGGATTGGGCTTCAGAATGGAATGAGAGAGCATTCTTCAGTACAAAAAAAGTGAAACTAGATCATGACTTCCTACGCATGGTGGTCCTGGTCCAGGAAATAATAAATGCTGATTATGCATTTGTTATTCATACGACAAATCCATCATCAGGAGATCCATCAGAGATATATGCCGAGGTTATTACATTTTTTATATTGTTTCATTGGTGATTCTATTTATGTTTTACATGGTTGACCAATACTTGTTAGTTGTAGCTCATCGTCTGGTATAGCTAACCAGGTGACTGGCATTTTTAGTCTTATAGAAACTTATGTCATCCCACAAGATATTTCTGTCAACATGACTATTTGAATAATCAAATCCTGCTTCCAGATATATTGCGGCTTTGTCATTGTGATAATGTGATTTATAACCAAGTGAATCAAATTTGAAATACCAATATATTATGTGGGTCTATAACTTATCCCCGCTACAGGTGGTAAAAGGCCTTGGAGAGACTTTGGTAGGAGCTTATCCAGGTTGTGCTCTGAGTTTCGTTTCCAAGAGAAACAATCCTGGCTCCCCCAAGGTATGAAGTACAACGTCTTTGATCTCTTTATCGATACCATAATCTTCTATTATGTGTTTGTTTGTGCTAAACCCTTATCAGTAAGGGCATCAACAGTAGTGGTTGTTATGAGAAGTTTGTGTCATCTTGCCATCTAGATAATAAAGTTATTTAAATTTTTTAAAGGACTTTGGGCATCTATAAGAGCATGTGTAATGGTAAACCATCCCATGCAGTTTTTAATAGTTCCACATCATAAAGTGAAATTCATGTCACCAATCTATAGACGGTATGCACAAGGCTCATAGGATAACAAAATCATAGTTGATCAGGATTGTTTTTTTCTGAGCCTTGAGCAGATTGCTGGATCAGGATTGTTCATACGGACAATTGAAGTTATGGACCATCATGTTTCTAATACGGTAATACCTATATCTCTGGTTGCTTGCTGATTATGGTTTTGTGAAATCAACGATCTGTCTGTCTATTGAAGTTATCATTTTCTCACATGATTTTGTTTGTTCTTCCTGCTCCTAGCAGATTTAATATTGCAGCAGATTTGATGGAAGAAGCCAGGGATGCAAATGAGTTAGGTCTTGCAGGAATTCTTGTGTGGATGCGGTAAAAACTACAATGTAAAGCCAAGGTAAACGTCATACATGAACTCTCAGAAATTTATTATCCTCCTTCTACAATTTTTTGTGAAATCTAAAAAGCTGTGTTATCAAGCACCCAGTTATTAAAGTATGCTTCTATGTCCTGCATGGCTACATGGTCAAGCCGTATCCTAAACTGCGCAAATATAGCTACTACTTGTACCAGTGTTCTCTTAGGTCTCAACCTATAAATCAAGAAATTAAATGAACGTGGTCAGGGCAATTTCTTATTTTCTAGACTTCATTCTGAGTTTGATGAGAAACGGTACTTCATTATTGAAAGTTCTGTTGATGCTGGTAGCGATGGACATGTAAAAGTTTGATGCTTGGTAGCTTTTTGCAACTTCCCTAAAATTACGAGTGACCTCAGTCGGGTTCCTGGAGTTCCTGTTTTCAGTCCCCATGCCTTTGTTTTAATTTATGAATGTCATGCTTTCCTTCTTTTCCTTTCTCTTTTCTTTATTTTATTTTTCCTTTTCAATTATTGTTCTTTATCAAAAGATCATGTAACATCACACTAATTGATCAAGGAGTGTCAGAAAAACTGCGAATTCTGAAAAAACAATTGGGAGCAGGAGAATCTGATATCCTTGGGGAGATTCGGAGGACTGTATTGGAACTTGCTGCACCACCTCAGCTGGTAATAGCAGTGAAGCTTGAAGAGAGAACGTATCACTGGTTATCTTGGCCCGTTATTTTTCATGGAACATCAGTCAGAATAGTTTTTCATCTTATTAGTTTTGGTCAAGATTCCTACTATAGAAGGAACTACACTGCACAAGTTCATTCACCAAGGAATTAATGAAGTATATAAGAGGAATCCTAGCCACCATGTATTTATAGTCAAATTGCTGAACCATGTCAATATTGTGTTTGACTTACTTTCCTGAATTAGTTACTCTGTGTAATTGGCGATACTCTGATATATTGTGGATTTTGTTATGGAGTATCCGTAGGTGACACCATTGATGATTAATTTTACGATACTTGACTTTAATTGTAAAAAATTGACAATGACAAGCATTGCTTCAGGTACAAGAACTGAAAAACAAAATGCCAAGCTCCGGCATTCCATGGCCTGGTTACGAAGGAGAACAGAGATGGGAACAAGCATGGATGGCTTTAAAGAATGTTAAAAATTTCTTCCCTTACCGGAAAAAGGACTAAAGGAGCATGCATTTTACTTGTTAATGGCAAAAAGAAAAGAAATTCATCTTTATATCTATTGCATAAGATATACCAAAACTACTTTCTAGGCTTCCATGAAGGAAAAAAGAAGTCGATCAGACTTGAAAGAAATGAGATGGTGAAACCCTCTCTCCCATATTTTGAGGTTATTTGGTTCATTGTTATTGTTGGCACTACACAAGGTGTGCATTTTTAATCATCTGAATGAATAATTGAATATCTCCTGCTTTACTAGCCATATAACAAAATGACTATCATTTCTTCAGCTTAACATATATTACAATTTACAAATGCATTGGCTTGTTCTTTTACAGGTTTGGGCTTCAAAATGGAATGAGAGAGCGTACTTCAGTACAAAAAAAGTGAACCTAGATCATGACTTCCTATGCATGGTGGTCCTGGTCCAGGAAATAATAAATGCTGATTATGCATTCATTTGTTATTCACACGACAAATCCATCATCTCGAGATCCATCAGAGATATATGCTGAGGTTATTACGTTTTTTACATTGTTTCATTGGTGATTCTAGTTATGTTTTACATGGTTGACCAATACACGTCGGGGATAAGAATGTGGAGCCCCATTCCGAGGTAGTTGAAATTTTTTTACCTAATTATTTGCACATGGACATCACGTTCTTTAACTTCTATTTTAAAAATATAAACATCTCTTTCATCCGGGGACTGCTAGAGGCACACGAGGAGCTTAAGCCATTACTTGCTAAATCAAATGACCGTCTCAAGTTCTCTTTTTGGACATTGCACTGGATTCTACTGTATGGACAGGTCTGCTGTTAAGGAGCTATGAGGAGTTGAAGAATGCTAAGCCAGAGGTACATTTTTGTTTGTAGCAAACCTTTATCTAGTTTGCTCTTTTATGTGTTGATTGTACACTCTGGTAAAATCACACAAATGTACATAGGTACAGACACACTCGGACACCCACCATTGGCGGACCTATGTGTGGGGAAGGGGTAGCCCGTGCAACGGGTTCCTTCCCCAATAGTCTCATTTCGTAGTGTAATTTTTTTTGAAATTTTATGTGTGCAACCAGTGAAATTTTATTTGTGCAACTTATATTATTAAAAAAATAAAAAATCTAAGTGTGCAACTTGATTAAAAAAATGTATACCTTAAATGAAACAAAAATTTAAAAGTTTAATGCCTAAATAAGTAATAAAAATAAAACAAATAAAACCGAATACATTTATCCAAAATTAAAACAAATGATATTTTTAGCCCAAATTAAAATCAATTCATAAATATTTGAGTCTAGAAAGTTTGCATCTATTTGGTTTAATTACTCTTTAATTATTAATTCGTCGATGATACTCGTATCATTTTTTAGAATTTAAAGTTTGATAAAAAAAAATGAAAACCGACTTAATTTGTTACAACGATAAAATTATTTTATGACGAAAACGATTTAAAGTCTCTAAAAACTATATGTGTCAATACATATCAGAGTTGTTTTATAAGAAACTATTAGCTATATTCTTAGATTTTACATAAAACGTTGACCCAAAAACTAATCAATGATGCCCTCCTACTATTATGCATTTGGATTAAACCCTAATTAAGATCATAATTATTCCAAAATAATCAGCTGAAATAATAAAATCCAATGGTTCAAGGATCACTATCTTTTCATGGATCAGTGATTGCTCGGAATCTTGAATCCTTGATTTTAGATCCTATCTGTTTTTGTAAAGAGATATGACAAAAAACTAAAATTTTCTAATCGTGGAATTCTGAGGCGAAACAAATATGGGATCCATATACTTGCTAAAATTTTCTATTGCTTTACAAAATTAGTACCTTCTAACATTTTTTTTAATTAAAAGCTAGATAAAAATAAAGGAATAAGAAACTGGATAAGAGTTCACTTAAAAAATGTTGTTAAATGTCTTACAAAGTTACCAATTAGAGTCGCTCTAGAAATTCCTATTTTAAAGAAGGATAATATCATAAAATAGCTACATGTCTAATATGTTTTTTGTATTGTAGTTTTGTTTGTCTATTTTAAGTATTAAGCATTTTACAATGATCCATTTTTGTGATTAAAACCACTTGTTTTATGTCTGGTAATTAAACGATTTATACTAGTTCATTATAATAGCGTGTCATTTTGCTAGCTTGTGTGTGTAATACCTAAAATGAACCATTATGAAAAGTTTGATATCTAAAACGGATAAAATATTTGCAAAATGTAATAATCATAAGGACCTAAAAGGTACACAGAAATTTCTTATTAGCTAAATACTTTTAATCATGTCGAGTTGGACGAATCAAAATCAAGAAAGTTTAAAATTTGATTGAAATGTGAAGAGATCACGAAATAAATAACTTAACAATCTTATTTTATATAATTATCATATTTTAAAAGTTTATTAGTTAATATGGGTCCTAATAGTATAAATATTTAGAAAGATATGATGATGTAATAAATGGAAGTAAATGAATGAGATGGTTTAGGAAGATTTTATAAATTATATATATATATATATATATATATATATATATATATATATATATATATATATATATATATATATATATATATATATATATTGCCGACGGAGCAGAGAGAAAAATGCTGACGTGGCGCAATATTAGTGGTTAAAATTCAGAAAATTAAGGTTGATTTGGCAAAATATGATTGGTTAAAATTCAGAAAATTAAGGCAGCTGATTTGGCGCAATACAATTTGTTAAAATTCAGAAAATAATGGGATAATATCAGCAATTCTATTAATACTAACAAACTTGCATAAAATAATGGGATATTTATTTACTTATACAAATTACAATTAAACATTAATTATTCCAAATTATTATTTTTATAGTTTTATAAAATAGAGATGAATAGTTGATTATTCCAAAAAATTTCATTTATAAATATATATATTTTAATTAATATAGATTAAAATCTTAGTTTATAGATAAAACAATATTTTATGTTATATTATAATAAACAAAATATTATAAAATATATTTCTATATATCGTTTGTTTACTTTTTTAAAATTTAATAATTTTATATAATGTCTATTTATTTTTAAATAAATTTATAAGCAAATGGAATAAAAATTATTAAATATATAGATAAGTATTGATGGGATAACATTTACATTTAGATTTAAATTTTATTGATGATTCAGTTTAAAAAACATATAAAAGTAGTTTTTTTAATCAGAATATAATATAAAATAGGTTTCATATGACATTTATTATTTAGAAAAAAATTATGTGCTAGCATACTTTTTTTACTACGAGCCATTTTTATCGTCCCGTCCATTGGTTCAAAATTGTGTCATCCCTAATTCAAAACTCAGAAAAAAAGTCGCATTGATATTTTTTTTTTAGATTTGAAGTTTCACATTATGTTGTGTTGTTTATGTATTAATGTTTCAAAATTGACACATGTTTTAATATTTTTTCAGTATACCATGAAGAACAATGAAGATCTCCGTTAATAATGAAGCGATAATGTTAAATAAATCTTTAGCCAATGAGATATGTCATTTGCCTTTTAAATTGTTCAATTTAATTTTATTAAGATTTATTAAATTATTTTTATGATAACTGTATTTGTTTGATAACATTTTATTAATTGGATTTAATAAATTGTTATTATAAAATTATGTTAGACGATATTATAAGTAATACTTTGTAAATACGTGTTTGTATATTAGTTGATGGAATGATGGGTTTTCATTTTATTGTGAATTATTATTATTATTTTTTTTCCTATATACTTCATTTTTATACACGGTTTTTTTTAAACTAAAATCAGTTTTTTGATTAACTCACATGTATTAAACAAGATATGTGTAGACTTCCAATATAATTATGTGTAATAATTAACATTCATGATTAATATAAGTAACATTTTTTTTTCGCAAACAATGTATAGTTTTCTTAAAAAAATAAATTTTTGTTGTGTCATCGATTAATTATAAATACCAATGGGGTTTAGTCTATTTGATATGAGAGGTGACGTGTAAGTGCTGGGTCACTGGTTCGACTCCGGTCGGAGACAAGTTGAAATTTAGGCAGTGGAAGTAACTTCTGAAGTCCCCATAGGGGGCAAAATGGTAGTTTAGGAATAGGAGTAGGTTAATTTGCCGTTCAAAAAAATTAATTATAAATATTAATTTCATCACACATCACCCGAGCAACGCACGGGTATTCTGCTAGTATTAATTTGTTGTTTAAGATATTCTCTCGTTTTTAAAAATTGAATACATTTTATTAGTTTACCAATTTATAAAGATATCGTATTACATCGTTAATATTCGTGTGCTAAAATTGTGTCTTTTTTTGTTTTGGAGGAAATATATGTTTTTTGATCAATTTATGGCATTTAGTAGATGGAAAATATGGAGAATTCAAATGAATTTGGTAAGGTGTCAATTTTAATGTTTGGTGAAAAAATGGACCTTTCATAAAGTTAATGTTTTTATTTCGCTTTCTTCCCCATCCAAACCTTTACCTACAAACCTGCCTTAGACATTAAGGTCGGGACCATAATCAATTTCGATTTGATGATATAACGATCGATCGACTTATGTTTTAATTGATCATCATTTGTTTATATAATATGGTTTCATGTGTTATAATCTATTTTATTGATTGAATTATTTTGATCAGAGTCATGTCATGATAAATGTTAACATTTGGCTTGTGATAATGACCGTAGTTAAGTCATAATAACATAATATAGTTAAATTTGGAAATTTCATAGTTGATCGTGATTTTGTTAAGTGTTGTGCTTGAGTTATAGGAGAAGTAAAATGATTGATGTAAACGACTGTTCTAAATTGTATTCTAATAATGAACGAGAGTTGATTTGTACACAACAAATTTTTTCCATACACAACAATCTCATTATAAAATGTTTATCCTACCATTAAAAGTAACTTTTAGGCACTTTCATTATATAAAAAAAAAAAAAAGTAGTAACGACAATATAGTCATTTTAAGTGTAATTGTTGTGTATGACAAAATATAGTTGTGTACAAATCACTTCCAATAATAAATGTTTTATTTCTAAACAGGTCCGGCCCTTGGCATGTTTAATGTGAGTTTTAGCATAGGGCCCCCCATTCATTTAGGGCCTCAAAAAAAATCTGATGGATTTATTTAGTTTAGATTTTAGAAGCCCAAATTCTCTTTTGTCTTTGCCCTTGGAATTGCAACTGCCCAGCGGCACTTTCTTGGGAGAGGAAACGACTATTATAATTGTCACATTGAGTTGTAGGTATTAAAACAGTGATATACTCTAGTGTTTTTTTTGTTTTTTAATTTTCTTTGCATAGCCGTTGACCGTTGTTACTTGGAAATGGAAAATTATTATGTAATTTATCGGTTGAGAGTTGGAATAAAGTTAAGTTGTGTTTGGCTATTTTCTATTTTGTATAAATGTTTTGAAATTTTTGTAAGCAAATGGTCTCTTTGTGATTTTTGCACAGGGCCCATGAAATCCATGGCACGGCCCTGTTTCTAAAACATATAGAAATTACATGACAAGGTAAAACTAAGTTCGACATAAAAAGCCAATTATTAATGACCTTTCGGCGAGGAAATAATAATATTTATAATAAGAAAATATAAAACATATTGATATGTTAAATGGCAAGTTTACATAGAAATTTATGGTAAGACGTATAACATACCATGTGCCCATGCACATGATCTCGACATTATATTACATGCATAAGGGAAGGCTTATCACCAAACCAATTGAAAGCAATATTCAGTTTGGTTTAAAATGGTAACCAAACTAAACTTAGAAAAACATTTGAGTTGTACGCATTTGGAATATTATTAACGTCTTAAAAACCGTAATAATAAGAATATGAGATCAAAATCTGATGTTTGAAATTTGGATTTGAATTGGATGGTAAATTTCTAAACTTCTTGGATATCCGAAAATCCAATAATTTGTTTTACTTTAAATTTTCATTTTCTTTTTTTCGGAATTTATTATTTTGGCTATCTATTTAACTTTATATTATTTTTTTTGAGTTTTTACTTGATTTTGTCATTATTACTTAACATTGTTATTTACTTTTAGTTTCTTTTTTCATGATCTTGGTCATTTTTGGTGATCTTTGTCGTTTTCGCAAACTTCACATGCCTTTCTTTCAATTTAGTTTCTTAAGCTAGCTAGTGAACGTAGGCCCAATTAGAATGACACCATGTCCAGTGTTAATCATAACATTTTCTAAAGTTAAAAGGGCCATTGTCAAACTAACCATCCAAACTTTCATTATTTTTTCGGTTTTGTCGCTCAATTCTTTTTCTAATCGAACAAATCACTAATCTTTTTAATTCTTTTTTATTTAACCATTTTACCTGTTATCCCAAGTAATTTGATAACATGACAATTACATGATGTTCTTTTATTGAAAAAAATATTCAAACTTTCAAGCACAAAATTCGATTATCCAACAAACATTCAAATATTCAATAGATATGTTTTGATCCAAGAAATAAATATTGATTCAAACATCAATCGATAATGTTTCTTATCTAAAATTTTAGTCAGTTAATATAACTATGAACAAATTTGATGAACGCTACAAAATCCTATAGAATCATGAGCACATCAATTTCTTAAATCGATATCGTAAATTAACCCTACAAAATCATGAACGCATCAATCTTATTAGAAAAACATAAACAACCTTTATAGAATGGTGAACACGTCAATTCCCTCATCAAGATCCTAAACATGTCCAATAAATCATACAAATTTGTTATCAAACTTTATAAATATTGTGTTCGATTAGGGTTTTGAAACAACAAGGATGGGGAGAGAAGATGACAACTCGATAAAGCAACAGTAGAAAATGAGAAACGATTTTATTGAATATAAAGTTTATTTAGTTATTTAATGATAAAAGAAATATAATAATAAAAATCACAGAAGTAATCATAATCAGCAAATTAATGTGGAAATTAAAAAATAATGGAGTTGTTAAATCAAAAAAAAATTTAAAATTTCAAATATTTTTTCGACAAGAAACTCTAATTCATTTATGCATGTCACTGGCCAAACAAGTAACTTGTCAAACATGAATGACTAGCCCTGTAATACTGAAGGATTAAACCAATAAAAAAATTATAAAGATTGGTGCTTTGTTCGGTTGGAAACAAATTGATTGTTTATTCCAAAAAATCATGAAAGTTCAAATGTTTTTCGCCCAAGTTAAAACTCAAATATACAATTAATTATACAAATACAAATGTTCTAGTTCACTAAGTATTTTGTTTTTTTTCCTGAATTTCTACAACTACGATCATTGTTTAAAAAAATTATAATCAAGAATATCATTGTAAACATTAATCGTAAGTACGCCACCAATAAGTATTTTTTTCGAGCATATGCTTAAAAAAACGTTTTGTCAATAATAACTCATAGGTTTTTAAATGACTAAAACATAATTATAATATATACTTTTTAGGGCAATAGATACAAAATTTGACAATTAAGGTAATGTGAAATTTTGTAGGCCAAGAATGATAACATAAAATTTAATTTTGATGAAAAAAGACATTGATGACCAATTAAGAAGGTAAAACTATAATTTTATGGTACATTTTTTGTTAAAAGAATATCATTTTGATTACATTTCTTGGCCTAAAATTTGAATTTCATGTCATTTCTTGGTCAAAATAGAATATTACATTGTCTTTCTCAGCCCAAAAAATTTTGCAATACCTTAACTGACAAATTTTATATAATATTTCTTGATATTTTTTCTAACTTTCTTTATATATATATTTGTCAATACACATTTACAGAATAACAGAGGACGATCTTCTTGTAATTCTAAAATTACATAATAAGCCCAGTAGACATATAGCTTATATGTTGGGTTCAGCCCAAACGAAATGGGCTAGTCAAACTCAAAGAATGAGCTTTGACGACTTATCATCAGTGCAATTATTAAGAAAGAGTGATTAAAGTTAAGTATAAATATAATTGCCCCCACTGGTGGGTCTTATTATTTGTAGAAATATTGTGAAAAGACAAACGATGATACAACAATTTGCAAGTTATTATCATAGGTTTTTGTTTTGTTTATAAATTTTCCAGTTTGATATAACTTCGTATGAAATTCAATTATTTGTAAGATCACATGAATTTCGTTTGCATATTTATTTTTGTAGATTACAATGACATGAAATTTCTTTATGCTTTAATGCAAATTTAGTGTAATAAATCTTTATGTTTGTCACACCAAATACAAGTTTATGTATATGTTGTATAAATAGAAGCAAATAAATGGATTGACAATTATTAATTTTATATTGAAATTGCAATAAGTAAGAGGACGTCATATGTAACTAAAACTTTTCAAATGAATAAAATTTTCATGACTTTGAATGTTGTTATGTTTTGAATTATTTGAAATTACGAAAAGATGAATAATGACCGGTACATGATTATACATCATTTCTTCATTCGTTGTTCAACTTTTCGACTATTACACGTTTTTATCATCACAACAACTTCTACCATCTTGTGGCCTCAATGAGAAAAATAGTATTCGTCTTTCATCCATCTCTCTCTCTCCGGTTTTCCACAATTTGCATTCTTTTCTCTAAACCAATGGAGTCCTTTTACCCAATTAATGACACATCTTTCAATTTGTTATTTGTGAAGTTATTTAAAAAAAAAAGTTAATATTTTAGGCTCTGTCCTTACCCCATATGACATGGGCAACTGCACATGATCATCAACACAATAGGGCCTTCAATAAATTTGGCAAATATATATGTAACTCAAGATACGGTTCAATAACCTAGTTTTAGGTTATAATACCTCTCACAGCTCACTACTGTGAAATCACGAGGCCTGCTGATAAATCATAACTCATGTTCATCAACGCAACAGAGGAAACAATCACCATCAGGACTCAAATTATCTTAGGCAAAGGCGATTCACATACACAACTCTAATTCATAGATTCATATTTGAGCCCTAATGGATGATTGTAATCGCGATTGCATAAGAAATCGTTGTTACACTTCTCAGCCTAACTGCACATGTATGTGAGTTTGCTTCTATGGAACACTTGATTCTACTTTCCATAATAACTTTTACAATATGAAGAGAATTCATTAATCATTGATCGTTCAACAAAATACACTTTTCAATTGAGTATGTAATGTTTGCTAAATTTTGGGTAATCTAATATTATAAAAAAAAGTGGTTTGAAGCTTATTTTTGGTTTATATTGGGTGCATTATGAATTATTAATGAAGCACTTCCAGTGTTTGTTAAAAGTTCTGAATGAGTTGTAGCGTTAAAATGGTTTATATTGGGTGCATTAGATTTGTAACTCCTGAAGTCTTCAATTTTTCATGTTTTTGTTGACATTACTTCTCAATTAAATCTGGAGTTCAATAAGCCATCTTTGTGTGTTATTAATCATCATGACTTCAATTTATGTATGAGTTTTTTAATTCGATCTGCAATGTTGTATCCATGTATCTATGAAGTTTCAACCATTTGGTGTTACGATAATTATTGGAATTCACTAATAAAACTCAAGCCTTGTTTATTCTAGTTGAAAATATGAATATACTACTTATTACTCATTACTCAAAGACCCCGTCTTCTAATTAAAGGTCAAGGGTCTGGACTTTTGGCCAAGGGGAGGAGCTGAAAACTTCTCCCTCCTTCCAACCTTTATACTGTGTTCTTTAACACAACTTAACAAGATGAAATTTAAGAAAAAATTAAAAGAAACTAAAAATTTGTTGTGTTCTTTAAACTTTTAAACAAAGGAAATAAAAAGAATTTGAAAGAAAGAATGATGAAAAACTTTCTCTCCAAATGTGAGAAGAAAGGGAAAGAAACAAATAATCAAAATTTTGTGTTCTTTAAAAACCTATATTTTATTTTCTCTTTCTTTTCTTTATGTTTATTTTTTCTCATTCTTTTTCATTTCATCTAAAATTAAAAAACAGAGTTTTAGTACTTCTCCCTTGCTCCCTCTAGCTTGTACATAGCAAAAACCATTATCACCAGTGCATCACCATATACTCTCTTCTTTATATTCTCTCCTTCCTTCCTAGTCCCCTATGTTATTATACATACATACATATTCTGACTTGAGCATCGAAAGTGTATTCAAGGGCTCACTCATTGGGTCCATTTGTAACGGATTCTCTATTATGTTTCAGTTATGGATATATACTCGGGAACAAAAAGAAATATAATGTCTCGTATCATCAACAACCCGTCAGATCTACCCTCAAACCAGTAACAAGCTTAATTTAATAGTTAATTATTATATGATAATTATTTAATTAACTGTGTTTTGTGGATTAAAAAAATAAAGGGTAAACGTCAAACTCAACGTGACCCATTCACTAGGATGCTACAATGTAATCCATTGAATTTGTAGCATGTACTACTTTTTGGACCATTCAGAAAATAAATCTGACAAAAGAGGAATAAATATCAAGAAAGATTATCCCATCACTTCCATTTTATATAAATCCATCATCCTCCCAAATGAATCTATTATCTACATGGAAATGGAATCCCTATTATTTATCTACCTCTCCCTTCCCATCAAATATTAGTTAAATTGTCTCTTTAAATCTCAATAACCTATTTTTACTTGGTAAATAATATAATAACACATTCTTACTATTTAGTAACAAATCATAATGTCAATGCATTTGGTTTTAGACGTGAATTGAATTCTGTTTTTGTTTTTGTTTTGAACGACAAACTAACTTACTCCTACTCCTAAACTACTCATTTGCCCCAAATGGGGACTTCAGAACTTACTTTTACCACCTAAATGCAAACTTGCCTCCGATGGGAGTCGAACTCGTAACATCTTACTTGCGTATCACCTCTAATGCCTATTGATATCGTATTTTAAATTTTATTTGGTAAAATTTAATTTCTAAATAAATATTTCAACGAACCAACGTTACCTGAGTATTTCTTAACATCATCATGTAAGAATCAATCATCATGCACAATTCTCGCAAGACCATGCAACTAGATTGAATTGTCAAATATTTTGTCATTTGTACGTGTTTTGGAAACAAATTAATTTTAAGAAAACTAAATGATAGTTATAAAGTCTATGTTTTCACATGCATTATTCTTAATTTGAAGGAATCTTGTAGCTTTGTCCAATGTTTCTTGTGTCAAATCTGACACCGAATGATAGAATCAAGTTATCACCGTCATATTTACTTCTTCGTAATTGTTAAGATTAATATTTATGACTTTAAGATTCAATAAATATATTTAATTAGATCATTTTCAATCACCTTATTTTTTATCTTTAAATATGAAGTAAATAAAACTTCTTTTAAAATTATTCTTTCAAATTATCTGCAACTACAACCATACGTTTGAAAACCTTTAACTCCAAATAATTTGTTTTTAGTTTAAGTAATTAATATTTACATAATATTTGAATTATGTAACACCTTTTTTTTTTTCAAATTATATAAATATATTGCTGACGGAACAAAGAGAAACTGTGCTCACGTGGCATAATCCTAGGATCGTTTGAAATTAAAATATTCACATCTGTGCTCACATGACACAATCATAACCGTTGATAATAAAAAAAACAATTTATGGATTGACGAACAATTTAATCGTTCACGCTTCCACAACAATATATTGGGGATTTGGGGCATACAAAAATGACATTGTAAATGAACATAATTAAGCCTAACGTGTAGCATGATATATATTCATAAATTAAACGTTTTATTAAGTCATGTACGTAATTCTTTTTTGATAAAACTCTCTTACATACGTTTATATCTATTTTTATGTCTTTGCGTGCATTTTCTGTGTCTTATTTTCATTCTAAAATTATAAGTGGGATCCTAATAAATAGAGTAATTTGCATAAATTGTTCATGTAGTATATGTTAAATTACGAATTTGGTCTTTCAAGCAAAGTAATACATAGATGATTCTTAAGAATGTTTTTTTATAGCATCTTGGTCCCTCAATTTTACTTCCGTTAATTTAAGAGGTTAATTCAGAGGTATTTTCGTCTTTTCAGCATTACAGGAACCATTTGAAATTATACAATATAATTTTAATTTTTAAAAATTCTATTATCATTTTTTATTATTGTTGTTGCTATTATTATTATTATTAGTATTTATTCCATTGAAAATGAATGTTACTTAATTTGGGCATATGTTCTTGAAAATGGATGATGTTAATAGTCATAAAACTAAAATAATGAGATATATTTGAAGGTTTTAGTAAACATGTAGGTTAAACTTATGCTAATTATCATTATATATAAGAATAATAAGATGTTTAAAAAGTATATTACTCATTATAATAAACTTAATTTTAGAAAGATTATCATTGATATTATAGTGAAGATGGAGACTAGTATGATACGATCATGTCATCATGTGCATCATAAAACAAAATATGAACCCTCAATTAGTAACCGTGTATGAGTTTCATTGTACGCGTGGACCACATTTATATCTAGAGATAGAACATTTCATACAAGAAAACTACCTTTTATATATAATATCTACATATAAACGAGTTTTACTAACCTTTGATAATTAATATTTTTACTATAATATATTTATTCAGTCTTGTTGGAAAATTGCGTTATGTTCCAATCAAGAAAAACAAAAATGATGTTATTTTTACTAACCTTTGTTAGTTAATATTTTTACTATTTTATTTTGAATAACAGAACATGCACATGTTTTAAATCCGACTACGATGTATTTATGATTCTTAATGTAATTTTTTTCGTTTTTCCTTTCTGTTGACCATCCATAGACCATAGTTCTCATCTAGAACATCTTCATCTTCCATGAAAACTGTAAATCTTTAAATTTTCTAAGGAATCAAAGATCATATGGTTTATGCAAAGTAGTTTCATAACATTGTATATGATTTTACAATTCTAGTTGTAACAAGTAATAACATGTAATTTAGTTACACAAAAAAAGTACTTAAAAGAACGTGTACCCTAAATTATTAAATAGATTGAAGGGTGAATATGTAATATTCTTAAAAGTTCAATCAATCTTCAGAATTAATTTATTGGAAGGTTGGGTAAATCATAAATGAGATTTGATTGTGAATTATTCTTCCAAGGTATTTCCTATAGACTATATAGACTAGAAGTCAAAGTCTGCATCAAATCCTTTAAAGATTAGAAAATTTATCAATGAAAGGGACTGTATGAAATATAAAATTTGATAATAAATTTATTGTAAAAAAAATTGCCGAGAAAGGTAATGTAAAATTTTATTTTCGTCAAGAAATGACATGAAAATCAAATTTTAGACCGAAAAAAATAATTAAATATTATTCTTTTACAAAAAATGGAGCATAAAATAATAATTTTACCTTTTGTAATTGGTCATCAATACATTTTTTTGGGTCAAATTTGTAGTTTTTGTTATTTTTCTTGGCCTAAAATATTTTATTTTATATTATCCTTCTTGGTAATTTGCCCTTAAATATATTAGTTTTCGTTTGGTTGATGGAACATTTTACGATGGAATGAAATTGTTAAAGGAATAAAAAAGAATTAGAGAAAAGTAAAATTTGGAGAATTTGATCGTGTTTGGTTGGGATGAAAAAAAAAAACGTAGAAAATTGAATTCGTCTTTTTTAAATTTTCAGTAAATATATTATATCTTCAAAATATAAAACTAAATACAAAATAAGATAAAATCTTTTATCACCTTCTGGTTAACGTACCCAATGTGATTCCGAATTTCCAATCGGATATCTAAACAATTTATTCAAATAAAGCAAAGATTCCAACTAAAAAGATCTTGTTCGAATTTGGTTTTTTTTTAATCGTTCATACCATCCATACACAATGTGATCAACTCTTATTAAAAAAAATAAAAAACCATAATTGTCAATATGCTAAAAGTGTTACATCAGATTTAGAAATCAACGTTTATACATTATTTATCTTAAACTTTTTCCACACTAAATAATTAATTTAATTTAATAACATCAAATGACATAATGATAACTAGTAGATACACCATGTAGAAAGCTATTGATATGACCTATAGTAAAAAAAAAAAAAAAAAAACTAATTATTAATAAATGATATAAAGTATAGTGATTAAGTAAATATTATTTAACAATTAAGACCAACACATGTGCAATTTTTTTATTTCATTATGTGTACAAGTTTTTATACATAAGGTGCAAACCATAATACCATAACCTCGTTTTAGCTTGAAACTTCTTCTAATAATTTATACCTTCTCACCTTATTTCTAAATACTTGTCTTGTTTTGATCCCACCACCATTTGTTAAATGATTCGCTGACTTTGACTTTCTCAACACCACATGATTCCTCCTCTCTTCCACCACCACACCACCGCCGATCCTCTTCCGCCCTGTGGACATCGGAGACTCCTCATCCACCGATGCTTTCTTCATCGGAGCAGTGTAGGTCAACTGAGTCAACGAAGCTTTCCTCCTTTCCCTCAAACCTACATGCCCAATTTTATCATTAGGGTTTCTCTTATTCTTGACGGCGTGATCACGGCGATCGTCACCGGAATTGTTTTTGCACGACGACAACGAGTTTGATGAGTTGTTTACTGCAGACTCATGTTTTTGAGTCAGGCACCAGTTGCAGAATTCGTATGATTGGGCTTTAGGGTACTGATTGCTGCAATATCTGCAAAAAAGTTTGATACTTTTTGTAAAACTAAGATCGAAATTGAAATATACAGAAAACCCATAGGAATATGAATCCAATTACTTGTGTTGAGATCGGAATTTACAGAACTTGCATCTGAAAAGCTCTTCGGATAAGCCATAATCACCACACATGCAACACTCTGAGGTAATTGTCTGTATGATGTTAGCACCGCCTCCGCTTCCGCCTCCACCGCCACCGCTTGCCACCATCTTGATTGATTGAGAGAGAGAGAGGAGAGAGAGAGAGAGAGATATGTGTATGCGCGTACATGTGTCTGCCTATATATATTAGTATTGTCATATATGTATTATGTGTACTCCACATAAAAATAATACTCCTTTTTAAGTTATACGGAGTACTATAGAGTATATTTTATTTTATTAATTTTTTAAAAAAATGCTTTTTTTTTTTAAAGATGTTTGATAAATTAGACCGTTGTTTTACTAGGGGATATTAGGTTTTTATGAATACTTTTGAATATGTTTAGTTAATAAAAATTTTTAAAAATTTCGTCTCATATTTCAAAGGAAGTGAAAATTTGTTTACTTAATAATAATTTCTTAAATTTTTATTTCACTTTTTAAAATAACACTTTTCATTTTCTCTCTCTTTTACTAGTCTATAATCTATCATATATTTATTTTTAATATTTTCTTTCTTTCTCTTATTTTTCTAGTCACTTATCTCATTTTTTTTATTTTATAATAACATATCTCATTTTTCTTAAAACTAAAACTTAAAAATTTGAACAAGTTTTTACTTTTTATAGAAACCCCTTTTTTTGTAAATTATAAACTGAAATCTGAAATGAAAAAATACTAGTTTTTGTACGCAACAATGGCAAGAGTACGTTTAACTTAAAATTCATTTTATAAATTTCATTCCTTTTGGAGTCAACTAAGCATTTGTGTCGAGAGATTATGCATCTAAGCCAAAAGCCTTCTAACATCAACTTTAAAAGTATTGAGTTATCTTTTTTATTTGAAAAGATCACGATTAATGATTTCATTAAAAAAACATGATTAAAAAGAAAACATAATGTTAACCAATATATTATAAGAATTTTTCATACTTGATAAGATGTCATCATACCGCCTCTAGTTACGATATCGAGAAAATAGAAACAACATATCATCATTCAGACCAAAGTTTAGTGAACATTTAAGATATTCCATGCATTCCTATGTATAGACATCCTTCATCTAAAGTGAGGTCTCGTCATCATGAGATACCTTATGAACTATTACATCTTATTTAGAGAAATATATATGACTAGATACAGGTATATCCAACACATTTGACATTGTCGAACCATAGAAAAGCATCGATCGATCGATAGATGATCCATAATATCATCAAACACTACCAGGTGCATATTTAGGCCTTCTTTTCTTATTTGTTTTTTTTGTTTTATAATTTTTTCATAAAAGTTAAAGGTTTTTTATCAACATTGTAATGTTGTATTTCCTTTTCATCTATACATTTGAAACAATTAAACAAATAGGTATGTTAGAACATGGTAACAAAACAATATATCATTGACAACAAAACATACATGTATATATTTGATGTATCTCATGTTCGAATATACAAACATATACAGGGGTGGGTTCAATGGAAAACCTATATGTATCGGAAAACCCGGGAACCACTTTATAGCCATTGGATCAGGTGATGCATCACGCGGGAATTTGGTGCATCACGCGGGAATTTGATGCATCACGCGGGAATTGTGATGCATTTGTGGTGGTGCATTGAGGTTTTCCAAGGTTCTCTGATGCATGTTGGTTTTCCATTGAACTCACCTCTACATATACATATACAGGGGTGCGTTCAATGGAAAACCACTATACACCTGAAAACTATGGAAACCTACGCATACCGTCCGATTTAGTGCATTTCATTAAAAACGCGGTGACATGATTGTAAATAAGGTGATGCATCACGCGGGATTTTGATGCATCACGCGGGGAATTTGATGCATTTGTAGTGGTGCAGTGCGGTTTTCACAAGTTTTCAGATGCATGGTGGTTTAAAAATTGAACCCACCTCTACATATACATACATACATATATTCAATATTGAGTGCCATAATATAGATAAAAACTAGTCCATTCACATATTACAAGATAAATAACAAGAAAACTTGCAAATTAAGCTAAGCTTGTATAGGGTTAGGTACTTTCACAATATATATGAAACCCCTTTTTTGTTTTAATTAAGTGAATAAGCATATTCCTAAATATGTTTTCTATTTTTGCGCGACAATGACAATAACAGATTAACAATTTATAAGAAAAAACGTAATTGTAAGGGAAAAATGTTTGATATCATGTATTATTGTTTAATTAAACTTTGTTATTAAAATCTAATAATTATAGTTACATAAGAATTTAGGGATAGTGCACCCAAAGGCTACCTAAGTTTTATAAATTTTCTATTACAATCATGCAAATGTTTATATCAATTTGTGTAAAATCATATCAGAAAAATTATATAATCATAAACGTAATTTCAACTTATAAGTCAAACCAAAATGGTCGTCCACCACCCAGCCCACAATTTTTCTATTGAGATGGCCACGACTCATGCAAGTGAGCACCACCCCAATCACGGTTTCACTTCCCAATTCCACAGTCAAGCCATGTTCCTTCCATTCCCCTCTCCCACGGTTTTTTGTTTATTTCTCTCTCATCTTTCACTCTTTTTACTTTTTCTTCAAATTTAAAATTTAGGGTGGGATCTGATAATCATTTTCGGGGTGTGAACTGTAAATTATATACATATATTGCCGACGGAGCAGTGAGAAAAATGCTCACGTGGCACAATATTATTGGTAGAAATTCCTATTTTTAAGGCTGAATTGTCACAATATGATTGGTTAAAATTGAGAAAATTAAGGTTGATGATCTGACGCAATATAATTTGTTAAAATTCATAAAATAATGGGATAACATCAGCAATCCTATCAAACTAACAAACTTGCATAAAATAATGAGATATTTATTTACATATACAAATTACAATTAAAAATTAATTATTCAAAATTATTATTTTTATAGTTTTATAAAATAGATATGAATAGTTGATTATTTTAAATTTTCATATATATATATATATATATATATATATATATATATATATATATATATATATATATATATATATATATATATATATATATATATATATATATATATATATTAATATAGATTAAAATTTTAGTTTATAATTACTTTTTAAAATTTAATAATTTTATATAATGTTTATTTATTTTTAATAAATTTATAAGCAAATGGAAATTTTTTTTATTAAATATATAGATAAGTATTGGTGAGATAACATTTGCATTTAGATTTAAATTTTATTGATGTTTCAGTTTATAAACATATAAAATACGGCAAGATAAAGATATAAAAGTAGTTTTTTAATCAGCATATATTATAAAATAGGTAAACATATGTCATTTATTATTTAGAAAAAATTATGTGCTAGCTTGCTTTTTTTACTACGAGCCATTTTTATCGTCCCGTCTGTTGGGTCAAAACTGTGTCATCTCTAATTCAAACCTCAGAATAAACGTCGCATTGATATACTTTTTTTTACATTCAAAGCTTCTCATAATTTTGTGTTGTTTATGTATTAATGCTTCTAAATTAACACATGTTTTACTATTTTTTCAGTATACCATTAAGAACAATGAAGATCTTCGTTAATAATGAAGCGATAATGTTTTAAATAAATCTTTAGCCAATGGGATATGTCATTTGCCATTTAAATAAATTAAATTTTTTTTATAATAACTGCTTTTGTTTGATAACATTTTATTAATTGGTTTGAATAAATTGTTATTATGAAATTATGTTAGACGATGTTGTAATTAAGTAATACTTTGCAAATACGTGTTTGTATATTAGTTGATGGAAAAATGATGAGTTTTTATTTTATTGTAAATTATTATTTATTTTTTCTATACACTTCATTCTTATACATGATTTTTTTTTAACTAAAATCAGTCTTTTGATCAACTCATATGTATTAAACTAGATATGTATAGACTTCAAATATAATTATGTGTAATAATTAATATTAATGATTAATATAAGTAACATTTTTTCGCAAACAATGTATAGTTTTCTTAAAAAAATAAACTTTTGTTGTGTCATCAATTAATTATTAATACCAACGGGGTTTAGCACATTTGTTCTGAGAGGTTACGTGTAAGTGTCGGATCACGGCTTCGACTTCCGTCGGAGACAAGTTGGAATTTAGGCAGTGAAAGTAACTTCTGAAGTTCTCATTTGGGACAAAAGGGTAGTTTATGAATAGAAGTAGATTAATTTGCCGTTCAAAAAAATTAATTATAAATATTAATTTCATCACACATCACCCGAGCAACGCACGGGTATTCAGCTAGTTATGATTTGTTAGTGAAGTGATGTGACGTTGACGTGGTATAGGTGCGGACTGAGATTATCACTCGTGATGGACTAACAAACATAAAAATAATAATTATAAAATAAATTATCGTTTATATTAATCATTTTTTATTTTTATATCAAGATTGTGTCTCTGATTTCACAAATTTTCGACAAGTTTTTTAAATTTAGCATAAATGAAACTGAATTGATGAGTGTGTGACACCTCTGGTAATGTTTAATGTTTTGACTGACATTTGAATAGTTTTAACTTATTTTTTTAAATTTTTGCATGATTTTTAAATAGATTATCCGAATATTTAATTAAAATTGTAAAAGAACCTTTCAAGAATTTTAAATTGAAATAGACAAAATAAATGTGAGAAAAGGTGTGGCGTGATTGAGGCGGAAAACAGAAGGTTCAATACAAATTCTTTTGAAGAAGAATATTATGAGTAGGCTATTTTTATATATGGCTATGCCCCTTTCAAGTTTCAACATCAATTACTTATTTTAGCCCCTTGATATTATGCAATATATTAAAGTGGTCCTTGGATATTATTCTGGGTCTCAAATGATATCAAACATTCATCATTTTATTGTTTTAAGATTAATTAATAATATTATAGTTATTAAACTAATTTAAAATGTTTTTAGACTTTTTAACCAAAATGCAACCAAAGTGACATTCTTTTGTTCTATTTCTATCTAACAAACAACAACCAACAATATATAACTTCATTTTAATGATGCAACCAAACATATTATTCATTTCATCATGTCGTTCATTTTATTACCTTGTCTGTTCTATTAATTTGTCATTTTATTACGTTCAACCACAGTTAATATTAGTATTATTATTATTTAAATAATAACTTCAAAATAAATTGTAAAGAATAATCGACATTCATAATTCATATACATTTTAAAGTGATTATTATGAGTTAAATAATAAAAATTAAATTAGTTAATTACTTATAAAAATAGTTTGATGATTATTAAATTTATTCCTATGATCAATTTTTTTGGATTGGCTCTGAAGTGAGCATATATAGTTAGATAGTGACAAAAGGAAGCTAGTATTTATTGACATGTTTTTTGATAATTCAGTCAATGTACTTTATGTGAATTTTGAATTGTTTGGAGGTCAATTGTGATTGTTGGAATTTAAATCCTCTTCTTGTTAGCTACAACCTTTGCTTGCACTATGAAGTGATCATCTAAACCAATTTTACTTTAACACTAAACAATCAAATAATTTGTAATCATTGATACATTAGATAAACAATTATAGCTTGGTACTTTATGAATTTACATTATAATACATTTTATGTAAAGGAACACTTATGCTAACAAGTTTTAATGAAGAACAAATTACATCAGTTCTGAAGTGACAAAAAGAACAACGTCACATACATTGTAAAACCCAACACTAAAACTGAGCCCTTTACCGTACTATTTATATTCCATAGCATTATGATCCATTCTTTCATGTTCAATGAGCTAGACTTGCATCGGTCATCTCCATAATAACCCCTTATGTGGTGTTTGGTTTGCGGGATTTCAGAGACCCTGGTGGGATTTTCATTTGAAAATCCCTTTCTTATCATATTTGACAAAAAAATAGAGGGATTTCATTTTCCTTTAACATTTCACAATCCTCCATTTTATGATTTTAGAATTCTTCCCTAGCCCCTATTATTTCATAATCTCATATCTTTACATTTCGAAATCCAAACCAAATGACAATATTACTCTTATCCTCAACCTAACCACCACCTACCTATACCTACTGATCTTACCCTACCCTACCAACACCCATCCCACCCCACCCCATCCCTCCCCACCTTATCCTATCCTACCCTACCCTAACTATACATACCAAACAATGATAACTATCTAACACTACCTACTTACACCAATCCATTGTACCATACTCTACCTTACCAACCCACCCTACCCCCACCTACCATACCTACCCACCCTACCCATCCCCATCCCAATCCAACAACACATTGTATCTTACTCTCACTCATCCTACCTCACATATATCTACATATACATACCCACACCATACTACCCCTTCTCACACAACCCTACCCACCCCACCCTTACCTACACACCTACCTGAACCTCACCAATCTCACACCAAATATACATCGTATCCTATTCTCACTCATCATACATTACCCACATCTACCTATAAACACCTCACCCCCACACTACCCCTTCACATCCCAGCACACGTTACCCACCCCTCTACCTACCTACCACCCTACCCTTACCTATCGACACTTTGCCCACCTTTTAACATACCTTACCTTAGTTATTGCACACCTACATGTTTTACCCATATCATTTGATACATTTGAAAATAAATAAGATTTTACAAAATATATAATTGAATTTGAAATCCTGCAAACCAAACACATGGCATGATTCAAATCCTGTCACATTTAAATCCTGTCATTTTCAAATTCTGTAATATTTAAATCCTGGTATATCAAAATCATCTATTCCAGACGCTACCTTAATCTATTTTTGGTAGAAAATATCTTCAACATTCATTGCATCACTTACTCCCTGAATGCAAACAAAATTTTATTCCTCCTGCCCAAATACCCCATATTGTAATGTATACAATACCAATATAATGACTATAAAAGTACATTCAAACACCCATACAATTGTTTCCCCACTTTGATTTTACATTTTAATAATTAGTTTACAAGTATATCCAAGATTTTTTTTTTAATCCTGTGACAAAAGTTTGATTCTCAATCAAAATGTGAGAAAATCTGAGTTTACTTAAAAATTTATTTTTCTCATTTTTTAATCAAAATGAAAAGAATAAAAAATATAAAAAAGAAATGAAGTTTTAATAGTTTTTCTTTTGATTATTATGTTGGTCTTTATTTTAATGTGTGATTCTATTATTGGTTAGGAAAAAGCTTATGAGTTTAGACGATTTCATTTCCTACTATTCGATCATAACAGATTTCTTCTAAATTAGTAATGAGTGTTGTCTGTGAGGTGTAATGATATGCTTGAATTTTGTTTGTGATACGCATTTTGAGTTTAACTCTACACCTTTTTAGTTGAGGTTTTGCCGATAATATACCAACTATACATAAATGAAAAGATGAATGATAAAAAATTAAATGTGTTTGTTGATTATAAAAAATACCATTATTGCTTATATCAAAAACAAAAAAAAACAAAAAAGAAAAAGAAAAATTGTCGGTCATTCTTTCTCTTTTATATTTAAGAAATGATTATAGAATGTTTTACGACTTTAGACAGTACACCTAGACTTTATTTGTTTACTAGTGTACAAATTTAAAACCATATTCCATAAATGTTATTGACTTGTTGAATTTTCATCATTCTCTTTTTAAATATGCATATACATACCAATACGACAATTATATATAGACTTGTCAATTACCCATGATACATTTTACACTCAACTCCTTATCTTTTGGACACATTTTAATTTTAAGTATTTCATACGTCAACCATGATCTTTATATATTATAGAAGAGAACAAAATTTATCACGTAACGTGTTTTCAACGCATCTTATTTTTATTTTTTATATGTTTACCATCAATATTATTTAAATTTAGATATTATCTCTATACTAAAGAAAATAATTATATTTATAAATAAACTAAATATGATAATAATAATAAACAAAAACAAAAAATAAAATTTGGATTAAATGCGTCTCATCTAAAAGGATAAAATGAGTATTTAAAAATAAAAATAAAAGCTAATTGTTGGACCGTTAAGTTTAACGGTTCAGGGACTAAATTCAGGTCAATTAGCAAAATAGGGACGAAAAATGGCTAGCTTTTATTAAGGCTTAGGGTCTGAATCTGAGTAAACCATCAAAACCACATGAACGAAAATTGTTTTTTTGTTTTTATTATATATACTTATATATATTTTTATTAAAAATATCCACGTAAAACGTGAGTTGATAAACTAGTTACAATACTAATATACGAATAAATAAACCATCACATGCTGTCCTTTCATTTATTTGACACGTGTCATAACATGTTTTTGTAATGTCATTTAAAAAATAAATTTAACATTATATTCAAACCAAATTCATTCTATTCAAATCACTACAAGAAAAATGTTATTTAGTGACACACGTTTTAGTGACACAAAAAAAGTGTCACTATATCTTACAATTAGTGACACTTATGAAAAAGTGTAGGTATAGAGCAATCTTTTAGCCACACTTTTTCTAAATTAGTGGCACAAACACATACATTTTAGTCACTATATATCTATACACACTCCATTTTTACCCATTCTTTTTATTGTAAAAAAAGTGTCAGTAAAGGTATCATAATCTTTTACCTACACAACAAAAAGTGTGGGTAAAAGTGGAGTGAGTATAGATATGTAGTGACTAAAAGTGTATGTGGTTTGTGTCACTAATTTAGAAAAAGTGTGAGTAAAAGATTGCTTTATACTTACACTTTTTTCATAAGTGTCACTAAAAGTAAGAAATAGTGACATTTTTTTGTGTCACTAAATGACATTTTTCTTGTAGTGAATCTAAATTACATAATTTAATAATTAATTAATTAAAAATTTTTAAACCCTAATTTATTATAATTATCTTTACAAATATTCATTTTTAAATATTCATTTAATTCATCCCATATTTTTACATGTGTATTAATTCAGTATAAAAATAAAAATGTCCATGACACGCCTTTCTTGTTCATACATTCTAGCTTCGGAATGTCTGTTCATAATTAAGGCATGATTTTAAATTTTTTTTTTGAACGGCAAACTATCCTACTCCTACTACTAAACTAGTCCTTTACTTCCAGACTTACTTACTCCACCTAAATTTCAACTTGCCTCCGACGGGGATCGAACCCGTGACCTCTCACTTACAACTCCGCCCTCTTACCGCCAGGCCAAAGGCCTTTTGGTAGGCATGATTTTAATTAAAAACTACTTTTTATTGATTGATAAACTTAATTTTGTGGGTTTGGTCGAAACCTAAAGATATATAAGAGGTGACGAAGACAAGTCGATTAATAGAATAAATTGATAATGCATGGCATGTGGTGAGTGTTAATTAATAAAAGAAAGACAAGTTAGTTACTCATATTCGATCCGATTGGTATATCAAATGGGTTGTCTCATATTTAATCCGTTTATAATTTTAATTGGCAACTTTACTTTCTTTCTTTCTTTTCTTTTTTTTTTTTTAAATAGTAAAACATACGTATACAGTCCTTATACTTATTCTTAAATCTATACATTTTTTTTACAATAAGACTCGAACTATTCTTAACTCTTGGTACCATTGACAATTTTTCTTAACACTTACTTTTAATACCCTTGTGACGAGGAATCCTTACTTTATGCATATTACTCAAATACGCTTCCTGTTTATACATTACTAGTTTATTAAATTACATGTTATGGATATTATAAATAAAATTGATTATATTAAATATATATAAACTCTAAAATAGAATTACAAATATTAATTTTTGAAAAAGTAAAAGAATACTATTATTATTTGTCATAATGTTATTTTCCTAACTTTATAAATAAATTTCTATAAGCTACTTTTATTATTCTTTTCTAGAAAATGATATGTTTTTAGTTGATATAATTTGAAATCTTAATTTTACACAGAACGAAACGTTCATTTATTTTACTAAAATAAAAAAAAATGTAATGAAATATGTTTTTATTAATAGGGTTTATTACGAAAAAACCATGTTTTCATATTTTTTGTGTTTTCGTCCCTCTATGTTATTATTATTTTTTCATAAAAGTACTCAAGTTAATTTTTTATTTTGGTTTAGTGAAACTTGGACACTAGAAATCGGTTATAATTAGTAAACCGAGTTTTAAAAACTGAAAAACCGGGTTTCAATGTCCAAATTTCACTAAACCAAAAAAAATTAACTTGATGACTTTTATGGAAAAAAACAATATGAAGGGACGAAAACGTTAAAAAATTAAAAACATGTTGATTTTTTTCATAATAAACTCTTATTAATATTATATTATTGTAGGTTTCAAAGATTTAATATTCTTTGTATAATTTGTATTTATTTTTGACATATTTTAACAAATTTATAAAAGTATAAAACATACTTTTATATAAATATATATAGTAATAAAATAATATATATGTAAAATCCCATTCCCAAGATTTAGTTTTATATTGCAATATTAAGAGAATATGTATTCTTAATTATGATGTATAATATTGATTGGCAAATTAGTTGAAAAGTACATTGTCATAAAATGCTAGACCTTTTTTGTGATACATAAAAGATTTAGCGGTAAATTTCGGAACTTGAAAACTTGTGTTAAATTGATGGAGCAAGTCCAGAGTATTTGTTTTTCTTTTACCAGCTAATGTTAGTGGTTAGGCATTTTTTTTGATAGATACCTTGAGGGTGAGGATCATACCCACACTTCCACCTAAGGAGAAACACTATTGGCAAGACTCGAACTCCAGAACTCAACCAGGGCATTTGTGTCAACTCTCAAAACTAGTTTCAAAACCAGTGATAAAAAGAGGATTAGAAATAGAACTACAAACCAAAAAGTTTTACTCCCTGTATGTATATATATTTTTAAATTTATTTTTATTAAAATAGAACTGAAATCCAAAAAGTATAATAGTAGGGAAAGATTTTTAATATCGTACCATAAATATTCGTTATGTTAAGAGTGAAAACATCAAATAGTAGAAAATGAAACTCTTGAATGTATAAGAAGATAACAATGCTCTTTAATTGTAAAATTTGTCTATAAATTTTAATAAAAAAAATAATTAGTTGTCTTAATTAAGCTTGTCAACACATTCTGTTGTTAACATGTGTAGTTTATTATCTATTTTTAAAATTCAATCTATAAATACTAATAAGTTATTTGATTTAAATATAAATAAAATCACATCAAATAAAATCTAATATTTTAATAGTTAACAATTATAATAATAGTAGAAAGTTCAAAAGAACTATAGAAAATACCTATTGTTTATACATGCAACATACATACATATATACACATATAGAAAGAAACAAGATAATTGCAGAACTTAAATTTGATACAGAACTGCAGATGCAACTTTCAAAATTAAATAATACAAGAATTATTAACTTCTTAAACAAGAACTTATATTATGAAAACAAAAATTTTATTATTTTCAAAACAAAATTGTTGGTGTTACTCTACCTAAAATTTGTTTTGAATATTCAACACTTAATCGACTGAATCTTATATATTCAACATCGAATTCCACGTTAAAAAATTTAAGTATTCAACTTGAATATTGGTTTCACAATTTTACATCAAATTTTGATTCTGTACACACACAAATAATAGGTATTTTTTTAAAAAATAATATTCATACTTTCACCTTTAAATTTATATATAATTTATATGCGTAGTATGTAAATAAATTAGTAAGTATTTTGATGATGAAAGAAACATCAAAGTGGCCCTTGACCGAGAACGTACTATTTTATAAACTAAAACAACACCCAGAGAAACTCATCATCATTCCACATGCAAAAAACAACTTTTTATGGATAAGCTACAATCCTTTTATTATATAATATAAAAAAATAATATGAAAAAATGCACGTCACATCTTTTTGTTTGGGGTTTATTCTAAAAATCATACTTTAAATATATATAACTAAAATATCTCTTTGAAAAATAACACGAAGGGACTAGAACGTAAAAACATGTTAGTTTTTTTTTAATATTAAACCCTATATATGACTAAAATATCTCTTTGAAATATGAAAGCATTCTTTAAAGTTTAAGAACTGTAAAACATTTGAAGTAATCACTTAACTATATATTTTCAGATCTTTGAACCCCTAATACAAATTATTTTTTTAAAACTATGATCTTTTAAATATATATATATAATATATATTTTAAAATTAGAATACCCATCATGAGCTAGTACTCATTTTTCCATGCCATGTTGTCTATAAGTAATCTTTTATATAGTATATAAAAAAGATGTATTTTGAATGACTAAATACATATTTTAACTTTAATGCTATTTAGATTAATCTTATATAATAAGTGATCATATATGTATATTATTATGGTGAAGAGGCTTTTGCATGGTCTTGGAATCTTGGTCTACAATTGTAAACAAATAAAATACTTTTTTAAAAGGAAGGGCCATGCGTTCAATTAAAAGAAAGAACAATATATTATGACATTATGTTATATCCAAAAAAATCTAAAATAAATAGTTTATGGTATCATCAGAAAACAATTGTAACAACTTTTGAGGTTATTTATTAAAATAAACCCAGCTTCTGTTCCCAAAAGCAATGACCAAAATATGACCCACAATTCCACAAATATCAATAGTTTTATTTGACATTTTCTTTACATGTATACCATGAAATCTACATTATCCAGTAAAATGTAAAAGTTCATTCTAAACAAATTATGTAATAGGAGCTAGAATTAATATGGCATTAATACAAACAACACTTAATCTAGATAACCAAAGTGGATGTTGTTTCGACTTACAAAATTTTATGATATATTTAGCGAATCTGGTTGGATTTATGAGCTGTAATTAGATCTTATACTTTTCATAAATATTTAACTTACTTTAGGATCCTATTTCTCTCTCTCTCTCTCTCTCTCTATATATATATATATATATATATATATATATATATATATATATATATAATAATGATGATCTTTTGTGAGTACTTTATTCGTTGTAAACAACCATAAAATAGTTTTCCATCCTATGAATCTTGTTACAGATACTACTAAACAATTCTTTTAACATATGAATCTTGTTGGATCCTATAAATTTTGTTGAATCTTTGAATCATATGAGTCTTTGTTACAGACACTTGTTTATATATATAAATACTTATATGTATTTTTTATTTGTTCATAAAAAATTAAATTGTCCATAATGGATCTCATCCCTATACACATAGGGGAGGGATCCCCTAAGAACCCTTAATAGATTCTTAAATTAAGTATCAATAAGAATGAATAAAAAGATGACATGCAAGTAAATTTATTGAGTTTAATGGTAAAAAAGAATGATATCTCCAAGTCAATATTAAAGTAAAAAAGACAGTTAAGACGTGATTCAAATTATTTAATTTATTAATTCAAATATTTTATTTTAAACTAACTGTTTAAGGATAGCATCATTATTTATTATTATTCTAAATTTTTTATTGTTTTTATATATGCGATTCAATATATTCAAACTATTTATTCAATTTAATAATCAAAATTCTATCTTATTGATTCAAAAATTTTAAACTGGTGATTTAAAAAATATTGTTACTAAAAACGACAAAAATGACTTAGTCAGACATAGACTAAATTCTTATATATCGTATTTAAGACCAAAAAGTATCAATCACATAAATTTAACGTGCATAATGTAAGTTAAATAAAAAATAAGATGTTTTTTGGTTCCCTAGAAATGTAATAATAAAAAAACCTTGACCTCCATCAAATTTGTGTTCAGAATTATTTCTCCTATTTCTGTCAACATTTAATTCTTAATAGGAGACAAATCCTATGGAAAACAATCTTAAATGGAAAACCATAACCATCCAAAGTATTGATCTTTTGAACGTTTTATGTATTGATATGTGTACACTACTTTGTATTTAAATTCATATAACATTTTTTTCATAATTAGCTTATAGTTAAATTCATGTGTATATCTTTGTCATTATGCCACTGCACTATTTTGACTCATTTACAGTACTGTTCCATGAACGAAAGGCAAACCTCAAAACTAGCTCATGGAGTGGCGGCTTAAAACCACAAACTCTTGTTAAGACTAAAGGCCCCTACTCAAGATTTAAAGGGCGAGCACTGAAATGAGAAGGGCTTGTCGACTCGTGACACTGAATGAGACATTCGAAAACTAAAGCGCACACTAGAAAGTGCTTCGAAAGGTGTCAGCAGGTACGCAGAGCCTCTACAAGCTGCGATTGCAGGCTCATGCCCACACGGCCACCAAGTCATGCTTGGATCACATATACACACGCACTCAAACTAAACTGTTGAAAATAATCTAACCCAGTCGATAAATTTTCATCACTTAAATAAAAGCACCGGGACACACATAAATTACCCAAAATCATCATTTGCGTACAAGTGATTTTTATTTAAGAGTACTTGTAAGTATAAACTGTACATATAAGTTTGATTGGATAAAGGAAATAGTTACATATAAAAGAAAATTTCCCAACAATATCCAAGCCATGTTGCAAAACATCAAGAATCAACACAATAGAAACAAAAACTTCAAGCTTCATCCACCAGAAAACTAGTAGTTTGAGTCAATATCTGCAAAAGATCAAACAAAGAGCAGTTCCAAAATGCACAAGAGAACCAACTCCAAAATGCACAACAGAATCGGCCAAATCATTGATAAGGGTAGCTTGACAAAACTAAAAAACCAAATATGTTACTAGACAAATAGACTCGTTCAAGCATAAACCAAACGACCTTGATTACAGGATGTCTAAATGAACAAGTGACTGGATTATTCAACGACTAATTCTAGTGCCAAATGAACCACCCTAGCCCAAATTAGGTAAACAACCAACCCGTCTTGCCCTCCTCACACTTCAGTTTTAGTTTGACTGCTAGTCAAATGTCCAAGGGAGAATGTCTGATATAACAACAAATTTTCACTACTGTCCAATATTAGTATTTTGACAGCTAGTCAAATGCCCTTAGGCAAATGTCAGATAATAACAACAAACTTTCAGTTTTGTTCTGTTTTTATGTAACTACTTCTCCTTTTATACCCTAGGTCATTTAACTTGGAAAAACTTATTCAGTCCTAGAAATTAAATATAGGATAGATGTCATATGATAGCTACCAACTTTGTCTTCTGTTCCGTTTTATGCAGCACTTTGCATATGCCATTGATCATTATGATCAAAATGAAACCGACTGGATAGACAATATTGAAATCACTGAGAAATTACCAAGGCCGAATAGTTTTTCTAGGTTCCTTTACCTAGGTGCATAAAACAGATATGTTGCACGTAACTTAATATTCTATGACATTCGTCCATATTCTAAAGCATCCCCAAAGATGACGAGGGAGTTGTAGACCAAAACCAATACCATCAACACTTCTTAATGGCTAGATATGTAATTTCCGCCACAAATTCAAAAGATGTTTACTGTGATTATCAGGGTTCATTCAGATGAAAAAGAATTGCATGCATCGTTCTGCGGCCAAGTGTCATAATAACCACCCCTAAAATCTAAGGTGCATTGTTTAACACACGTGACAAATGATTGAAAACTGACTGTAGCACTTATCGATAAGTGATGGCGCTAAATATTAGATTGTTTCTTTTTTATGCTGAATATGTATTAATTAATTTTACTTTATGATTGAACCTCGAACAAATAACTAGACTGGCACTAAACTTCTCTCTTCCTAACATCAGAATTTAAACACTAGAAAATACAGATATAGAAAAAAAATCCAACATAAAATTAGTTTCAACCTAACCGAGCCTCGAACAAATAGAACTAGACAAGCACTATACTCTACCTGGGAGCTTTTCTTCACACGTCACCGTTGCCAAAGTAACTACATGATTATTTCTGAGGACACTCCTCTCTTTTCCCCAAAAACCTCTGGAAAAACTAAACCCAATTGATTCAATCCAAAGGCACATTTTCGATGGATATTTCAGTCGCGTCCTCTCTGAATCTTCAGTTTCTCTCAACAAAGCATAATCAATATCTTATAGGTTCCAAAAACTTCTCGAATGTCGTTGATCATTGAAGATGATAAACAGAGGTTAATCAATGATAGGATGAATTTACCTAAAGATAAATCATGGAACTTGGAGAATTTATTAAATCTGGAAGAAAGGATTGTGCAGTGGCTGTCGTGGAAAGAGAACCTGTCAGTGGCAGGGATGGAAGAGGAGGGAGAAGTCATCAGCGTTCGTAGAAGGGGGGATGGCGGTCAGCGACAGGGATGGGAGGGGCGGTCTGCGGCAGGGGTCAAGAGGGGAGGCTTCATGAAGAGAGGAGAGGTAGGGCTTCATGCAGCAGTGGCCGGCAACGGTGGAGAAGCGTGCGGGGGGTGGGGGGGGGGGGGGGTGATGGTGGAGAAGAGGAGTCACGAACTCAATGCTGAGGCATGATGCTGAGATGAGAGGGCTGGGTTTTTTTAGTAGCTCGTAGAATAAGTAGCAGATAAGTAAGCATCTCCTACTTACAAAATAAGTAGGTAATAATTAAAATTAAGTACGTATTACTTAATAGAAAATAAACTTTTATGGCGCAAAGAAAATAACTTATTTGGTCAGTGATTTTCTCTTATAAGTACTTATAACTTACAATATTTCATTCTGCCATAAAATCGACTCAATAATTTGTTCAAAGAACATTGATCCACTATCTGTTGAATTCCTAAGATAACCTTCAAATAACAAAAATGATTCCCTATACACCAAAAGTCAATAACATCAGCACTTTGTAATTATCACAATGGAATGCAATTTAAGCATTGGAATGGGAAGTTGATTAGTGGAGTTTTGATGAAAATTTCTATGTCAAGTACCACACTGTTTTTTGAGTTTAATCAGATCAACAAGGTTTCCGATCAAGTAATGGAAATACATGTTCTTTAAATCATGCAGCATTTTGCTTGTTTTACTACACTCAAAAGAAACAGTGAATACAAGAGTAAAACATGGGTTTAAAAAGCAATGGTCATCATCAGTTACCTTGAAGCTCAATACACCTAGCTCTGTATACACTCAAATGGGCGCAACGATCCTTCAGGAAACTCATGCATCCGGAATCCTTCTAATATCTCGAATGGACTGACAAAATAGTTGAACCGTGATATGACTGAGTGGCAGACAATGTAAGACTGTATCAAGAACAAAGAGATATATAATGAACACTTACAGCAAGGATTCCCGGTTATGGGACAATCTGTGTTGATTGCCCTCCATTGTATCTAAGATACTAGCAGTCTCCGGTCCAGCTGTTCCTCCGGAAACAACAGATGGAACAGAAGCAAGCGGGCTCCAAATCTGATGACATTATATCTATTTGTTATGTATGGAACCGTGATAGTCAAGCACACGACAAGATATGTATACACTGCTTACCTTGATGGTATTGTCTATCCCGCTAGTCGCTACAACACAATCAAATGGATGACTTTGCACACAATTTACAACTAAGGAGAAAACAACATGATTAGCCGACAAGAAGCAGAAACACAAGTTTGACAAGAGACGGCAAGAGGTTGAAGATATGTACCAGCCCCATCTCCAATAAGTATTTTTATCAGTCTACCAGTGCTCTTCTCCCAAATAAACCATCTACCATCATCACTCCCACTAGCAATGTACTCACCTGCATCACAAAAACGTGAATATGGTACTCCTTTCAGAAAGCGAAAAAGATCTATTTGTGGACAGTCATGCAATCACTCTGCATAAAAGAAAGGGATGATGTACCTTTCTGGCCAAGAAAACTGGCTTGTTTAATGTCTGTCCCTATGTTACAATGACCAACGTATCTTTGTTTCATATCTATTGCTCTCTCATGCTGCAATACCAGTAGCATCGACAAACTCAAATAATTAATTGTTCAATCATTAAAAAGCACAAGTTATAAACATCGAATTAATATATAAAATCTGAAACCTGGTGAGTAACTTTATCGCTTCGAGGGGATGATTTTGGTGATCCACAGGAGCTACTTGTATGGCAAGTATTTACTATTGAATCGCCTTTTCTGTGGATTCTGACATTTAAGCTTCGCTGGAAATCATTAGATTCAATTTCATGGGCTTCATCACCTGATATTGAAGTTTCAAAATCAACTTCCAACTCCTCGTCGTAATCAGAGTCTTCTCTTCCAGACATAGGTTGTGAAGTATCACTACTTGCATCTGACCGATAAAGTATGTCAGTCAGAGATAATACTCTACCGGTTGGTGTATCGGAACTAGGAACTCCTTCCTTTGCCTTGTTAGAGACTTCGGCTTCAACTGACGATAATTCAATCAATGAAACATACGTAAATGACATTTGAGGAAAGAGAACTATTTAGATACAATATCACGTTCAATATGCATATGCTTTAACAAGAGAGAAAAGAAACAAACAACCCTTGTTCTGCAATTGTCTTGAACATGGTAAAACCATAGAGGTGGCATGATAGAGAATATGCTAACCGGGTCTACCCACTGGGCTTTGGGCCTGGAATATTATGAAACAAGAAAAGAATGTTCTAGACTATACATGTAAAGGGGATGTGAGGATATAAATGGGAGATAGTTAGCTAAGAGGGGGTATCAAATATTTTATTTCGTGAGTTGAGCTTTTGAGCTTTGGGAGGAGAGATCCTAAATCGGCTATGATAGCTTGGGCAGGAGAGTTCACCATTTGTGGTTACTCTTTCTGATTTGTTATATTAATCAATTGAATACCAACTTCCAGCTGGTTTCAATATTCATAGCTTCTTGTTCTAACTTCTCTGTATTGTTTCTATCATGGCAAAATGTGTGGGTCAAACAAATTGGATAACAGATCAAACTGGTTAGGGTAAAACGGGTTACTTTTTTTGTACTAGCAGCTCAAGTCGGTAGTCTTGCATCACGTTTGATGTGTCAATGAAGATTACAAAACCAAAATGTTTCAATAATAATCTACTCTTTAACATTGTGATTTAGGAGGTTTGCATTTGAACACACGTCGGGAGACTTTTGGCCGTTCAACGCATATGACCACTTTTCTTTTAACTAAACTTGTTAAGTTTCCGAATTTATAGGTGAATGAGTTAATATTGTCCCTTTGACTATGACAATTAAGTTGCAACATAGCAGTTACGGCACGTAGCACATACATGGGACAACACAAAAAAAAGCCACAACAAATGGAAATTTATAGAAACCCAATGATCCACTAAGGGCTAAAGTTAACCTAAGAACATAAGAACTGCGTAGTTCACAGATTTTGAAGGCAAAGCTTACCAAAAATTTTGTGAAACCACACCTCCAAACAAATTTATTTGTGAACCTTGCCTCCAAGTATCGTAGACCACACAGTTCTAAGTTCTTATGGTTCTTAAAACAAAGGGCGGTGCTTGTTTGGTCTTTTCACTTTCTAGATGAAGGTAACAGAACTGTAAGGACGGTCTTCGAAATCTTCTTTGACATGAAGATTCTCTATAGTATTGTTTTTATGTTTTTGAGTCTCCCCCAATTTGCATTAGAGAACCACAACATATACCACTAAGTGCATAGATGTTCCTTGTCACTTAATCTGTATCAAGGTGCAGTTAAGTGAGAAAGAAAGGAACTAAACATGACCATCTGATGTGCTTATCTCCAGACGCAAATTTGACAAGGTTTGAACTTCGGATTAGCTAAACATCAACAATCAGAAATATAGTGATAATTATGTTCAAGTTAGAATGTTAGATAAAATGGCTTAAAACCTAAATCTAGATTTTTCTTTCTTCAATTGGGTATAGTATAAGTAATCTTCATAAAATGCAAAATTATTCTGAACCCATCAACTTCTTGTTTTCAATTTACTGTAATTACGCTTCTGCTGTTACTGTTTCAGAAATAATTTCTAATTCTTCGCTTCTGATGAGAGCCTTGCATAATACACCCTATGTTCCAGAATCCAGACTCACTATATTGTTCAACATATTAAAAGAGATTCATACTAACCTGAATCAATCTGTTTCTTTATGTTATCCACCATCTCAGCAGCTTCAGGATTAGATGGGGCTGAAAACTGAGCAGCAGTCGCAAAATCCAAAGCCTCTTTGTGTTTACCCAACTGATCAGCAATTACAAATCAAATGTATAAATAAAAATATTAAACATACCTCAGGTCACATAACTTTAGCATAAAATACTACAAAAATCTAAAAAGAACAGAAGTTCAGAACCCATATGTTCTGTGACATATTGATACATTGGAAATCAATTTAAAAGAAACAACTCTGCATAAACATAACCTAAGAGAGATACAAATGTGTGCTGTGCTGTATGCATATAGTCATTAAATCAGTTGCATTGACATGACATTATTGATATAAAAATCTGCCTAAATTCCCCATAGTTCATAAAGCATCACATGTATATACTTCGACAAAGGATTTTTATATGATTTTAATGGCAGTATGCTCTTTCAGGTCATGCAACTTTTTGTATTTGAGGAGCATGTCATGAAACTATTATTTCCCAGTAGACCATGTAATTCAGTTATAGGTGAATATAGGCAATTTCTAAACAGAAATACAAAGTCAAACAAAAAAGATAAATGTCATTTGATAAAAAAACTGCTGGGTGTTCTTTAAGAAAACGAATATTTTTATCACAGTAAAATGGTCAGAATGCCCTTTTCTTCATCCCTTCCTCTTCGCCTTTCAAGAATTAAATAAAAACAAAAAGTACCACAAACAAAAAAAAAAGGTCATCCTCTACTCTCAACATATTTTTCTTTCTTTCATCCAGTATCAAAAATACAAAATTTGATATTATCATAGTTTTAGTTTAGAGGAAAAAGTTTCTGGAAACCTGCTTTTCATGTTCAAACACACAAGTTATTAGAATCCCAAAAAATTGTGTCCATGGATATTTTGTGTTCAGAACCATTCTTATGTTATTTCATATTTATGTCACTAAGTGTAAAACCTGCATATGAGAACTTTGAGAAACCGACTATTATCTAAGAAACCTGCCCTAAAAGCGGGTTTTTGAAGGACCTAGGTTCGCATTATGTGTGTTGATAATCTATTTAAGAAGCCTGTATGCGATTTGAATTTCAAGCCTCAAGGACAGTCTTTAAAGGAATCTTCAATAACTAAAGTGCATAAAAAAAATTTTTAATATGGTTTTGGTACAATAGTGCATACAAAGACTGATCGCCATGTGTCAGCACCACCACCAACCAGTCCCACGGCTAACACGGAGAAGTAAATTGCAATGTTCCCAAAGAAAGAAAAGTGATGCCCATTCTTGAAACTGAGTCCTCGCTTGGGGGATACTCACGTCAGGCTACCACTAATTAACGTAAGCACACAGGGACAATATTGCATATAAGTGTAACGAAATATCAAGAAGCCTTAATAATTTTCATCAACCCAGACAAGATAATTAAAGAAATCAAAAGCCCATATAGGAAAATAACATAATCAACATAAAAAATGCAGTGTGTCTTATACCGTAATATTTAATTATGTGATTCAAATTTATTATCTCTGGTGGCAGTAGTCTTCTATGCACGTATCAATTGTCAAAATTCAAGTAATTTTAAATCTTGGCCATCCATTTCATCTATTCAATCATGGTCATTCATTTCAAAATGTAACTATTCTTTATCCTTAATTCTTAATTTTTTACCTTATTACCTAAGAGTTACCTTATTTATCCAAAAATTTTTGTTAATTATCAACAGGATACCAAATGGACATATATAAAGTTGTCAAATATGATTCTTAAATCATGATAATAATTTATTAAATATATGACATAATAAAAGTTATCTTGCACACGCAATAGATCCTTACAATTATTTGTGGAAACCTTTAATATGAGCCTGATATTGATATATATACTACTATAATGCTGCATTGTGTGGCTACACGCCTAATATGTATGTGTGCGTTCGTCTATGGCTCCATGTGTATTTGCTTCTGGGTTCCTTGTTGGTTATCTTCGTGTTTGTCTTCCGCTAGTTTAGTGTTTCCGTGCTGTATCGGCATCTTGCAGATCAAGTGCCAATGTTGTCAGCGGTCTTGTTATTTGTATGTTGGCGGTGTTTCAATAAAATTGTTGCCTTTCAAAAAAATATGTATGTGTGTGTTGTCTTTCTATACATAATGAAAAAGAACACAAAAAAAAATTGGGAGAGGGTCTTCCGCCATTTTTATTTGTTTCAGAAAGCCTTGGATTTCGTATATAAATAGGCGCTTATTTGTCTGCCTATTCTCTAAAATACAAAGTTGTATCCAGAAAGTGGATAATCCAATAATCCCTTCCATGGCATGATCCCTGGTAAAGTGTAGGTGAATTTACCTGTGATAGAGCTTCAGCCATACAGTAGAGGGCTCTAAATGAAGCAGGATCAATTTCCACTGCTCTATAGCAATCTCTTATAGCCATATGAGCATCATTTTTCCAATTCCGCTGAACATAAGTAATGATATAAATAATAAATCAACAGGGGTAAAGTAGACAAGTTAGTTACAAACAAAAGGTTAAGGTTTAAATAAACCTTAAGGAGCAACGCCGCCCGTAAGCACAAACACTCATGCATCAGAGTGTGTCCAATCTGACCATGGCCATGCAAAACATCATTGCAAGCCTCAATGCCGTAATAATAGTCGGCTCCCTCTTTTAACGACTTCTCTGCAATCTGAAGCAGTTTGCGGCATTGGTCAAGCTGTGACATAGTTAAGCATTAAAAAGCAAGCATTAGTAATTTTGCTAATGATAAAATCACGTGTATGATAAATCAAAAGACAGAAAGCACACCCTAGCAGCAAGGTTCCTCTTTGTAGGAAAATGATTTGGAAACAAATCTGAAATTGGTGGTTTTGATTGCACCTCCTTCAGTATGGCAGTTGGATTGAAAAACTTCATTGCATCATCTGATGTGTATCGCATACCACTTCCCTGAACTACAAAGCACAAAACATAATTGGTCCTTGTATGACAGCAATCTTGAAGGAAGATAGATACATGTTCTAGAGAACAAGGAACATTACAAGGATCGATAGGGTAAGAACTATACCAGGATTTACGTCCATTAAGTACACATGTTCTCCACTATAATTAAGAAGAATTTCTTCTCCATTTGGACTGAATGTAACATGAGTTAGGTGCAAGCCTTGCCGCCCCTGAAAAACAAAAGAATAAAGAATCACATTAAAAGTTCCAAAGAAACATAATATATGATCCTCACTTGGTACATATCATGAACTCATTCCAGTAAACTTCAATGAAAGAATAAAGCATGAAAAGCAAACATTAGCAATTTGGCATACATAGGAAATGGTTTACATGATAACTAAAATCAAGAAAGTAAAACAGTGTCGCGGATCTACAATATTAAGCAGATATTGACAAAGAACTAACACGATCAGAAAGATGTATTGGGCAGAAGTAGTTAACGCACGAAGGGGGTGACAACTTTCTCCGGCATGAAGATAGTGGTGGAAGCATGCGTCTATCATATAAGCGTGCAAATGCATCACTGCAACCATTTGATAAAGAGTGAATCAGCTAGAGGCTACTGCAAAAGATAGGTGCAAGTGTCAAAGTATACCTCCCACCAACAAGGAGCAAATGAGGCCTGGTCCTGCTGATGTCACAAGATTTGAGCACAAGTAACTGTTTAGGAGGATCAGCTAATGACTTCTTTGCTCCACATCGCAAGTCAAGCTGGCATGAAACACTAAACATGTGAAAAAATATATAAAAGGAGATAAGTCCGGCTTACAATTTGAGAAAATGACAATACAGATTAGGTCAAAAAATTTCAACAGACGATTAAAATATTTGTAGCAGCAATGAGATTTTTGTTATTTCATCAAGCACAGATTGGTAATAGCTTAAATATAAAATCACTTCCTACAATTTATTACAAAAATTTATAGTTCAGATGTAACCAAAGAAACACAGACATACTAGTCTTTTAAGCCAGAACTACATTTCATGAACAGAAGGAAAAATAACTTTCACCTAAACCCGAAGTTAAAGATGGTCCGAGAGTGGTGTGGAAGACTCATAACACTATTTTTCAAAAACAACATGGCCCGGACGTTCTAACCCATGGGACCATGGGTCAAATCTTTTCTCCTGAAACTTTTTTAGCTTCTTCAAAATGTGGCACAACACAACCTGTATCGTGTTCCCTGTCTAACTGTCTTATCCTACTGACAAGTCACGAAACACATTTGGATAAATCCAACAACATCCTTCTTTCATTCAATCTGTTAAATTGTGTGTGTGTGTGTCTATATATATATATATATATATATATATATATATATATATATATATATATATATATATATATTGAGGTTCAATTGAGAACTTTAATGCATCGAGAACCTCGGGGAACTTTTGTGCACCGGATAATCTACCAATGGTGCACAAAGGGCATTTAGGAAAAACTAAAAATATGATAATTAATTTATTTCTAAAAATCATTAAAAGATAATTAGGAGTTACATTTTGAATTAAAATCTCATATTAACTACATTCCTCATTTTCCTCCTCATTTCTCTCTCTCTCTCTCTCTCTCTCGCTCTCTCTCTCTCTCTCTCTCTCTCTCTCTCTCTCTCTCTTACTCTCTAATTGTGTTCTTCATGATTTTCATAGTGATGATGATTTGAAGACGAAGATTAACGATGAACAACGATGATGATGAACATGAGCAAGAGATGCAACCGATGATGAATATGAAAAACACGATGCATAGATGGATGATGAACGATGAATAATGATGATGCATAGATGGATGATGAACAATGACGATGCATAGATGAATGATGAACAAGTTGAACACGATGCATAGATGAATGAAGAATATGAACGACGAACACGATGCATAAATGAATTTGTGTTTTTTTTGTTAAATGCGTCTTTTCTGAACACGATGCATAGATAACACGATTAACGATGAAATGCATCGATCTCCATCATATTTTTTGAATTTGTGTAATTTTTGTTAAATTTAGAAATGTATCAATTGAATTTATTTAGCATTTATTATTTGATTATTTGTTGAAATATTAAATTTAATGAGGTATGCATATTCCCAAAATGCCCTTCCTTGTTTGTTTCTATAATGCACAATATGCATAAAATTGTCGAACTATTTACCCTTTCGCCATTAATCTAATCCATACAATTTTTTGATCTAATGGATGATATAGGTTCTTTTGTACCTTGATGCATAAAAGTTCCCAATTGCACTTTATAAATAAATTTTTGTATTTGCTTGTATCAGTAGAAATGTTTGTGCCTGCACGAATATTTTTTATGGAAAATTATGCAAAAAATACCCTAGAAGTATAAAAAAATCACAATTAAGACCTCCTTTCATTTTTTTATCTTGATAAGTCACTAAACCAATTAAAACTCATAGACTCAGTCCAAAGGTAACTTGCAATCTGCTAAGCAGGTTACCGTGCTTAATCTATTTTGTAAAAGACCATCAAAGTATAAAACTTTTTCGATTAAGTCCCCCAATCATTTTGTTGTTGTTGTTATTATTATAAATTATTATTATTATTGAACATTTTTTAATTACATTAAAATTATTTATTTACGATTTTATAATTTTCGTAAGATTTATAATTACTTTTTATATTTCTTTGGATTATTTATTTACTTTCATATTACGATTATTTTCAAGTGTATAAAACTACAACTCATTTCATTTATCCAAATGAAACCCTCAACTAAAATAGCTATAGCTAGTCCGACTTTTATTTTTTCCGATAAGAAAAAAATGACACCCATCCACCTTTAAGTTTTGAACGTAAAGAAATAGTATAGTTATTTTCGTTGAAACAGAATGGATTATCGTAATTTTTTAATATTTCCGAACGAAAAAACTATGATCAATAGATTCTCAATTTTTCAAACGGAACATTCTGTAATCCATTCTGTTTTCCGAACCGGAAATTGCTACAACTATTTATTTATGATTGGAAAATGAAATCGGAAGGCATCGTCTTTTTTAAAAGTTTGAAAAAAATAAAAAACAAAATGGTTCGTTTTATTTTATCGATAAGTTGAAAATCAAAAGATTTCATATAATAATCATAAATAAACAATGATATATCATATAATTGTAATATAAACATAAATAAATATCCAAAGTAAATAAAAATAATAATTTTATATCTTAAGAAAAAAATAAAAACGTAAATAAATAATTTTATTGTAATAAAAGATTATCAATAATAATAATAATAATAACAACAACAACAACAACAACAACAACAACAAAACTAGTGGGGGACTTGATTGAAAAAGTTTTTAAACTTTGATGGTTTTTGCAAAATAGGTTTAAGCATGTTAACCGGTGAATTTAAAAGGGTTAAGCAGTTTGGGAACTGATCAAGAAAAAAAAAATGAAATGGGGGCTTAATCGAAAAAATTTTATACTTTGATGGGTTTTTGCATAATGTTCCCTATCTTTTAATAATGTTTTACATGAAAAAAGTTTCATGTTTCATGTTCTTGACTTGTTAAGAACACAGCACTGCAAAAGTTCCTTATTTTGATCGGCGAACATTCATAATTCTTGTAAAACTGTAGTAAGTTGCTTGCTAATATATGTGTGTGCGTTTGTACACACGTTTTATCTTTGTGGGATAGCTTGGGCTTCTGTTCACACTTCTTTAAGGTATAACTTTTGTTAAGAAGATTATGCTGAATCACAAATTCAGTAGACTAGCATAACCTGCTTTCCTGAACTTTTGTTTCATATCCCATGACAAAGTATTAAGTTGTGGAATCTGATCTCTTGCCAAGGAAACTAACCACCACCACAGAGCGAAGTCTAAGGGCACACGGGTCGTTTATGGGGCTTTTTCGGCTTAGTACTTTAGATAAATTGCATACTCATGCAACAACATTTCATAGATTTGCCACTCTATGCAACGAAATGGTTTTTGACACGAATTATGCACCCAAATTTCAATTTGTTATCCAAAAATACACCATTGTTACCATGAATCAAATTGAAACATGGTATAAAATGTGAAATATTATCGCATAAACATGTAATTAATGTGAACCATAATCAGAAATAAATATATACTTGATCGTGCGGCTGTGAATGTAGGTCATTCTTAAGACCAAACCATGCATATGTTGTGTGCTTTTTTGTTATTGGTTTTTCGTATGTCACCTTTTTATTGTTGTGTTATTAATCTACTTGTGTGCCGTTTTCTCTACGCAAGGAATAGGGCCTCAATTAAGCCCTTTTATGTCTCCTGTAACATATGTTTCATAGATGGAAATGGAGCTCTCATGCACTTTAAGTACTTACTAATATGTTACGGCATTCTCGGTTGGAAGATTCAGCAGGGGGACAAGAAGTGCCCTCTCGGAAATCATGTTGTCTCAAAGTCCCATCCTCGCTAGCGCTCCAGACCACATTTGGATTCCCAGGCTCTACCTGCAACAAAAAAAGAGGGTCAACTTTCAGAAGGAAGCAAGTAAAAGCTTCTAAAGCAAGCCAATTTTATATCTGTAGCACAAATTTTAATTAATGCACTAAACATTCATATCATAAGCAATATATGACACCTTACTACTCATACTAACATAACAAACAAATGAAGAGATCGATCACTCCTTCACATAACTTCCTCATCCTGTTATAATACTAACATAAGTACATAACCGCCTAGGTTGGAGTGAAAAATGATAATAAAAAAACTATGTCGATAACTAACTAATAACAATATTGAATCATGACTTAAGATTAAAAAGAACCGAAAGTATCTGACAGCTAATTTTTTAATTCTCCTGGTGTGGCATTGAAAAAGTGCTGAAGGGTTGATAGCGCTATCTTCAACACCCCTTGATTCTAACCGAGACAAATTGAATAGTCGAACCTACAGAAGAAATAAATTGAGAGATTCAATATATATGAGAAGACATGAATGAATTAGCATCGGGCAATAAGCATTAAGCAAAATAGAACATTTTTACTTCTGCATCAGCAGCTCCAGATACAACCAGCTCATCAGATGTTTCAGGAACAAACTTGGTACAAAATATGTTTGCAGTGTGACCGCTGTCAATAGAGTGCAAAAGTTTGCCGCTTTGATAACTCCAAAGATTTACCTGAAGCAAAATGGAAAGTGAAACACTTTATTTTCATACATAAGCGACCAAACTTACATAACAAAATTCCGAAACCATGCATGGGAAGATTTATGCATCATAAAAAGCTTTATGGCTCCACATTTATAGATTGTTAACGCACTTAGGTTCTTTGAAAAAACCAAGTGAATGAGGACATACATTAAAAAGCATGTAAAGGAGCACCAACGCAGACACGCAGTGCATTTCACTAGGTTGTTCAGGCATCATACATTTAGCTTAGCTAGCACATACACGAAGGTTATATAAAGACAAAGGTAAGAGATCGTACACGGGTGTCATCAGATCCGGATATCAAAAGTGAGCCTTTTGAGTTCCAAGCAATAGTATTTACACATCCCTGATGCGCCTGAAAGATTAGAAATAAATTATTATATAAAAGTTTTAATAAACAGACACAACTAGAAGTATATATCTATATATTAAATGAAGTCAACACGTACAGATCCATCCTACACCTAAACCCGTTTCATTCATGGACTTAAGCCATGAAAGTATGTGGTTGTTCTTGGGCTTGGATTGTAATAGTGAGAATCTATGAGGTTTCTTCATAAACCTCATGAATCAATCGCAAGTCAGAAAGGAAGTTGTTTATTTCCTTGTAGCTCAAAATTTTTGCTACATGGAAAAGTAGTTTTTTCAGCGAAGTTAAGATGACGCATGATCCCACGGACCATTTATAAAAGCAACAAAAATATCATGGGTGAACAAACTGTCTGTGTCCCACTTTTCCATACTGGCATAATAAATTACAACTGTTTTTCTACAGAATAATACCCCTTTACTCAAGACAATCAAACTAGACACCCTGCTCTATATTCAAGTCTTCAACGATCTATAACCTGCAAAAGCCTTGCAAGAAAACTCTTCACAGTAATGATGCAATGAATGGCATATCCTCAAACCATGGCATGAAATTCTGTGGAATCCAACAGCATGTTAGATCTTCTACTTCCAAGACCTCACCCAAACATGAGAACACTTGAAAAAAAAAAATCAACAATGCTTGACAATTCATTTATGTAACATTCGTTAGCTACCCTTTGACAAGATAGTCTATCTCTGACTTGTACTGTTGCCTTCATGAATCAATGGGTTGACTCTACAAATATTGTGTATGCTACTTTATCTTAATTTGTTCAAACTATCCAACTACTAATAGGGGTCAATTTCTAATGAAGCTGCAATCAAACTTCAAAACTACTAGGTCCAACGTTCCCTCTCTGAATAAATTTCTCAATGATTTATTTTGAGCAGTGTCTTCTCACTCAAAAATAACAAAGATCCACATTGGTTTGTAGTTTTGTATGGCTTGTGCAATACAAGGTAAGCCAAGAGGCAGGGATATATGTCTCTTCAATGATTTTGTTGCAAGGAAGCTGGACACTTTTCTTCAATTTGTTCCAAAAATCTCTGCAGGAATTGCATAAAAGGAGGCTTGCCGTCAAGGAATGCCCTACCAAGCTTCCTAAAAAATTAGAGACATGTAATGCCTCATCAAGATTATGGCTTCTTACTCAACCAGTAACTCTTGATTTAGAGATAAATTCTGATTTGGTGAAAGCTTTTGAGTACTGCTTTAGATATTTGTCAGCAGAAATCAGAATTCTGAAAGTAAACAGGATACACTTGATTTCTGTTTTAGATTTGATAAAACTAAGAAACCCTATCACACTTGGGCATGCTTATGTTTATGTCACGAATTGTTGTTTTCCAAAAACTCTTGCACAAGCCTTACCTCGAAAGTCCCTTAAAAGATGAGTTTAAGTTCACATATCTAGACAAAACAAGGTATTACGAGGAATATAGGTGTCAAAATTCCGAAAGTGAGACTTCCATTTGTCTCGTAAATATGTCATGAATAATAACATGATCGCATATTACTAGGATGTAAAGCGGTATATTAACCTACGATAATAGTTCCTAGGGTCTCTCGATGTTAATCAATAAGATAGCTTAATTACCTAACACTTCCACATCCAAACATTGCCTTGCAAGTGATTAGTTGAATTATGCACACTCATTGCACTATGTATCATGTTGTATTGCTGTCTGGATGCCCAAAATAATGTCACAAAAAGCCATAAGCAGAGCTCGCAAACATTCTAGAGGTTAATTGCCAAGTCTGGGAGTAAGAAACACAAAGTGGTCATTTTAACATATAAATATAACTTTTTTTATATTAAGCCAACACAAAAAAAATAAATTTTTGTTACTATATTATTATGTATTTATCTATTACCTAACGAGTACCTTTTATGATAAAAATGAGAAAGAATGAAAACTATACCTTCAACTTTAGAGATGAGCCTCCTGAGTTTTGAGGGATAGGAAGTTGAAAACTCGAAATGCTCAAATCCTGATGAGAAGCTCTATTGTCTAATAGATAGCACCTCAATCAGGCACTAGCCATCTACTTCTACTATTCAGTCTTTAACAACACCAAAAAAATCGTAGTTCAACTCTTGCCAACAAGAAAAAACGAAAGCTCTTGAAAAGATTGCTTTGCCCCGGCTTGTTTCCTAAAAGCTACAGAAACGTAAAGGAACTCTTTTTAACAAGTAGATAACTAAAGTGCTTAACAAGTCATGCACTTAACACCCAGGCTGCGTATAATAAGGCCCTAGGCTGAGTTGTGTGCACAATGGGGATCTAACCGGATAGCAGGTATCCACATTGCTAACTGGGCAAGAAGTACTCAATGGTCAGCTTTTAGTTAATAGGTCTATGTCGCTGGCAACATGTTTCTCAGTCTAGTTCAGATCCAATAGTATTGTATCCTTGCATACATCACATTTGGTATGTCATGGACCAAACTCTATGCAAGTTAAAAGTTCTTTGGCATGGATTGGTCATTGGTGTTGTTATATTGTAATAGGTGTTGGTACTTCATCTTTCAAATAGTCAGACCCATCAGCAAAGAAATATGCAAGGGGGATTATTGTTGTGTCCTTTGTTTTTGGGAACTGCCATAAACCTGCTGGATTATAGTTTCATCATTTTGACAAAAGCCTCTCTATAGAAAGCCAGATCGACTTCAAATGCAGCAAGTCAATCATGACAGCTATTTATACTGCAATTCTCCAAATCAACTAGTGTTAGCTGGTATAGGTTCCCATTGTTTAATGAGTATAAGTTGGCCCATGAAAATACGTCATGCATATGCTATATATGCATGGATCTCACCCCAAATTAACGAAGAACAAATGCATAATCCTAATAATTTTCTTACAATTGGTCATTATAAATACCACTGCAATAAAGGTTGGCTTGACTTTATTAGAAATCGAAACAATATTTCCTAAAAGAAATAGATCTTATACAAAACAAGTAAGAATAGAATCTTCAGTTTGAACTGTAGCAATTAAAGGTTACAAAAACAGGTTAGATTTCATTCGTTTTCTCTTTGAGATCATAAGATATTCCATGACTCTTCCTTTCTACTGGATGGATGTATAAGATCTTTACTGGTGTCAACAAATGACATATTAGTTGGAAATTATAATTCTATCCGAGAAGTATTTCTTGCGATATGTACCAAAATTAAAGCACATCGTACGCACCTCCAGTTCTCTTTCCAGAGAAAGCCTTCTAATGAATGATGAATGTAACTGTAGACTGTGATTTATATCCTGTAATATCAAATTACAAAATTTTACATGCCAAAAGAACAGGAACAAACACATGAAAACAGTTGGAGTGGGGTGATGATCACCAGCCACAACATCAATGCTTTTCATTGGTATGCAGGCGTTTGAATGGCTAACATAAGTGTATGGATGAACAACAAATATCTCAAGTTCTCCAATTTTGATGACACGAATATATACATTAGAGATAACAATCTAACATTTAGGTGTGAGCAATGAAGCAACAATGCAACATGTAGGGTTAGTTCCAGTCATGAAAACAGACTCTTTGCACAAACAAAGAGGTTGCAAAGGAAAACTACATACAAAGGATCACCTCCCAAACATTTGCACAGCTGAAGAGCCTCCTTCACCCACGTTGTGATGCATTGAATTTAGAATTTTGAGAGTAGGAGTTGTATTTCCCCAAAACTTGTATTCCAACCCACAGACTAACAACTATATTTTTGGAAGAGGGGAAAACCTAATCTCAAAAGAAAAACAGGGAGACAGAGTAAAATCATAAATCATGTGTGTTCTCCAAATATTTAAGGAAGGAAATGGAGGGGAAATGATGGAAGTGGGGATCAAATCTTTTCCACCCAAAAATTGAAGGAAAAGGAAAGAAACACTAAACATGTAGAATCGTGTTCTCCATTCATCACTGGCTTTCTTCCCTTCCCTTACCTCCCTTTCTCTTCTTTCCCTCCCTTTCCTTTCCCCTCTTTAATTTTTTTAAAAGGACGCATTGGACTCCTATAATTTCAAATCCACACACTTTTATTCCTTCAACAAATATTCTGCTAACCAAACGTCGCCCAAGTATGGGGATTTGAAATTTCAGGAGTCCACTATGTCCTTTAAAAAATTTAAAAGGGGCAAGGAAATGGAGGGGGAAGGAAGCCGGTGATGAATGGAGAACACGGTTCTACATGTTCGGTGTTTCTTTCCTTCTGCTCCCATTTTGGGTAGGAAGAATTTGAACCCCACTTTCATCTTTCCCCTCCATTTCCTTCCTTAAAATGTTCGAAGAACACGCATGATTTATGAGTTCTCTCTGTCTCCCCCTTTTTTTCTTTGAGACTAGGATTTTCCCTCTTCCGAAAATATATCTGTTAGTTTGCATATTGGAATACAAATTTTGGGGAAATACACTCAGCTCAAAATTTTAAATTCAATGCATCACGACGAGGGTGAATTTTCCATAAACCAGTTCAACTTACGAAACCCCTCCGATTCGTGGACAATTACACTAGAGAAAATCCAACCCACTCCGTAACGAACAATGAAGCAAAGAACCATGCTGGAAACAAGATGTTTTTCCATGCAATTAAGCAAACAAACCTACCGCAGAAAAACTTCAACTACAATCATGAAACACCTAAACATAAACTGGAAAATACATAGACAATACCGTGTAACGTTTACATGATAACCACAATGAGAAAAACCATGGAACATAAAAATATAGTTTCATTCTTTTGGTCAAATAAATCACAAAGTCGTGATGTACATTTCTCCACAGTCCCACGAAATTCACAACTAAAACACAAACAAGAATCATTCAACAGGTGTCGGCAGATCATAAAAGCCAATTGATTGACATAATTAAATAGCAAAAAGAGAAATTCCGTACTGAGCGAACGTGTAGAGTTCGAGTATTAATGAAGTCGGTGATGTTGCCATCGTGAAAGTAGAGGGACTCCATTCAAGATTGATTGATGATTATAATGATGATGAAACTGAAACTGAAACATAAAAGAAACCCTAATTTCTTTGTAAATTCTTATTTTTGTTTTTGTTGGTATTGAGGATCAGACACAGTGATTGTAGAAAGATTGAGGAGAGAGTCGGTGAGTGGGTTTTGCAAATGTGTGTGGATGGTTCTAACTCCCCCTTTACAAATCGCGTACTCGTCACTCGTAAGTAGCGGTGAGCTCGGTACCGTACCGTACCGTACCGAACCGAACCGGTACCGATCCCGAAAATACCGAAACCGAATTATTAGTTTTGGAAGAACCGAATACCGAACCGTATAATTTTATATGGTGCCGGTTCGGTTCCGAATACCGAATTTTAGCTAATTTAAGAACCGAATACCGAATTTTAGCTAATTTAAGAACCGAATAACGAACCGAAATTACCGAATACCGAATTTTAGCTAATTTAAAAACCGAATACCGAACCGAATATATTAATTCGGTATCGGTCGGTATCGGTACCGGTTCGGGTTCGGGAAATGGTACCCGTCGCTCACCCCTACTCGTAAGTCGTAACTCGCCCTTTACAAATCGCGAACCTCTATGGATTGATCACTGTATTTTATTTATTAATAACTAGCTTAACACATTGGTTAATCTTTAAAATAAATATTTATAAATATGTATATTATAATAATTATAAGAATGATGAAATTTGTTTCATTAATAATGTTAGATTTGCTTTAAAATTTGAAGTAACTTTTATAAATGAAATGGTAAAACAAGAGAGCTACATGTAGCAAATCAAATAATAACATGACATGTGACATATTAATTACTCATTTAATAGGACAGAATTATAGATTTTTTTTTTGAACGGCAAACTATCCTAGTTCTAATCCTAAGGACCTAAACTACTCCTTAACCCCAGGACTTGTTATCTCCACCTAAATTTCAACTTGTATCCGACGGGAGTCGAACCCGTGACCTCTTACTTATTTATAGATAGATTTTAGTATCTTTTCGTATGACTCTTTTTGTGGTTTGAACAATGAATTGTGAAAAATTATCATTTTTTGTTTTGATTTGAATTAAATTGTAATACTTTATTTAATATTTTTTTTGGGTTAAATTGTTTGGAAATTTTTTTGTTTCATCAAAGAAATGTTTTAGTATTTTTTTGGGTTTGAATAATGAATTGTATGAAAAAGTTATTATTAATAATAATAAAATTTATAGAATTCTCTGTTGAATTCATGTTGTACCAAAACATGATTTTCTGTTATATTTTTCTGTTGAATTATTTGTTCTACCAAACATATGAACCAATTTTCTTTCTCAATACCAATTTTCGTTCTCTGCAATTTCAATCTCTGTTGTCATTTCTCTTCAATTTCATTCTCTGTAATTAAATAAATAATATCAGTTACTTATTTCATATTTGTTCATTAAGATTTTTGGCCAATCTGACCAACTAGTAATTAAATTTTTTTATTTACTATAAACAAGTAACTCTTTTTCTACTATCTAATATTAATCAACTTATAATATATTAAATATTTGGATTAAAATCGTATAAATATATGATATTTTACTAATATTACTTAAATGGTTAATTTAGTTTTTTTTACCTCATTGATACTTATACTCAAATTTGTTGTTACAATTGTACTTTTGATGACCGGTTACATGTTATATCGGTAAAACTTTAATTTTTAAAAAATAGTGACAAGATTTGTATGCTTAACTTGATTCATAAAAACAATTAATTACATTAACATTTATTATAATTTTATTTATATATTTGTCAATGTATTTATACGACTTTAACCCTATAGATTTTAACAACTAACTTGTTATAACAAGTTTATATTAATAACGTGATAATAAGTTATATTATGTCACTTGTGATGTCTTTCCTCACGTGGCTTGTCATGATGACATGACAACATATGTCTAATATCTATATATAAATAGGATTGATGTCGAATAATACTAACTTTTTTTTTCAAATGCATCAAAATAGTATATGATTTTTTTTATTACCTTTACGGTAAATGTATTTTTAATTCCATTATAATACATCTCTACATAAAGCATAATTTTTCATACAAATAGTATCTGGTTTTTCAATCAGGCTCTGTGTAAAAATGTGTCATATTGTAATAAAGAACTAAAATTACTATAGAAATGGGCGGACCAAGAGTCCTTTACAACTATGCCACTGGTTTGTACTTCATTTTTGGTTAATTTATCTAAAATTTCCTGATAAATTAAATACTCATTTTTATGTTGATGTATCTATATTTCCTGATGTATTAAGAATTACATTGTACAAACTAAACACGAACTATGTATAGGAATGTTGGATTGATAGTTTAACATATGTCATGAATTCAATATTTTGTTTGATAGTTTCTTGTTTATGTATCATAGTAGGTGTAACAATTTTAAATATTTTTTGAAGATTTTCAAAACTCCCTAGTAATCAATAAGACTAGTTCTTGATTGTTGGGATAGATTATGTGGAAGGTCCTTAATGTGATAATAAAAATAGTCTATGCATACACTTTTTTTCTCACATTATGATAAATCTTATGGCATCCAAAAAATGGTATCTTGTGAAATAGCAGAAGTAGTCAAATCATATAACACAACAAAATGCATATACTTTTAATTTAAAATGATTTTTGATAAAAAAAAAAGAGTAAATTACATAAATGGTCCCTGTGGTTTGTATGGAATTATGGATTTAGTCCCTAAAAGAATGTAATTACACCAAGCATCCCTACTTTTGCAAACCATGCACACCAGTAGTCCCTCGGTTGGACGGACGTTAAATGTGGACGTTACTGTCCAGATTGCTAGGGGTATTTTGGTCATTTCCCTACTCTCTCTCTTACAGTTAACTCTTGCCGCCAATATTAATTACCCATCATTTCATTTATCGTCCTTTTATGTAAAAGATGATGACACTTCGTTTCCTTCGTTTCCCTTACTGATCTTTTTCTTCTACCTCTATAACCCTAAAAGATTGAAGCTTAGAAGTTTTTAAGATAACATTGAAGCTAAGAAGTTTGAAGATAACATCAAATGGTGGGATGCACAATGTGGAGCATTCGACCAAAAAGAGAAGTGGTGGATGTTGCAGAGATGTATGGTATGTATTCAAGTGTCATTCTGCCTACTTATGTATCTCATTTGTAAACAAGATTTTGTATCTCGATTATATATTGTGTTACAAGTTTTTTTATGAGATTTGTGTGTAGAAATATCCATATTTGTTTATATTTTGCAGCTGGTTCTCCTACTCTGTTTTCCATTCATCTTCACCATCGTGGGGTTTTTACAAGGAAGCCTCGTAGGACTTACGTAAATGGTTTAGAAAATTATATTGATTTGATCGACACTTGGAAGAAGGTTTATAGTTTCAAGATCAATCCCATTAAGGGCAATAGAGAGAGAGTAGGGAAATGACCAAAATACCCCTAGCAATCTGGACAGTAACGTCCACATTTAACGTCCGTCCAACCGAGGGACTACTGGTGTGCATGGTTTGAAAAAGTAGGGATGCTTGGTGTAATTAAATTCTTTTAGGGACTAAATCCATAATTCCATACAAACCACAGGGACCATTTATGTAATTTACTCAAAAAAAAAGAAAAGAAAAGAAAATCATAGTTAAATCTATTCATTATGTGAAAACTTCAAAAGTGCAAATGATATTTCAAAGATTGAGTTTCAAATCTCAATTTATTTTCAAGAAAGATGCATCTTTTTTGGGTCTTTTGAATCATGTAACTATGTAAGTAACTAAAAATGACAAATTAAGTTTAGAAAAATAAATTATCTTTCTTGAATTTAAGGAAAATAACTTTTGATACATATATCTGTTGATGACCTAATGTAAATTAAATTATGAATTTAAACGTGTTTTTAGGGGGATTGAATCGAATCGGACGTGAAGCATCATCACACTTCAAACGTCTTGATTATGAAAATAGAATAACAAAAGTGACATAACAAGGATTATTCTCAATTCCAAAACACACATCACCATCACCTTCTTTAAACATTCATAAACATGTGCGCATGCTAAAAAATGTGCATGCATATATGCAAAAAGACAATTGGTACCAATAATATTATAATTGGGAAAAACAATGCAATTTTACAATCATAAAATTATAATCCTTAAATAAATACGTATTGAAACTAAAAGGGTCGTGCTACATGCACATCACTCATAATTAATTTTAACCTAATCATACATCCTCTTCTCTCACATTATTTTCCTTAATGACACGAGTTTCATTGATTAAACTTAATCAATTCTTTCATGTAAGAAGGAGGATGTGTGTAATTATCAAAAAGGAGGGTGTGTGTATTTAGAATCACCCAACTAAAAAACCAAATCCAAACTATACTTAACCAAACAAATTATAATATTTATCGTAGTTCTTACTTCTTAGTCATCGATTGCTTGAAAAAACGGCTATCATTTCAAAATGAATTCAAGTTGTTTGCTTTAATCTTCTATTTTTCAACAGAAATATCTTTGCTAGAAACTCCAAGTCTGTACTCTATAACCAATACATACTATAAATCCAAACTAAATTAGTAGCAATTCAGTTTAGAAAGATACGGTATATCTCATTCAGACATTTGCAAAGAAAAAGAAGGAAACCAATAGTTTTAAAACCATTTAAAAAGAAAGAAAAACATAGGCACTACTAAAACATAAATACATGTATTACACAACAAAATGAAATAACAAACACAGAAATAAACCATCGGTGGCTGGCTGTTAGGCAGACAGCCACCGATGGTTCAACAGTGAAATTACCAAGGAAAAAGAAAAGGAAGACCCCATCATTGATGATTGCCCTTTGAATGTGAACCAGAAAGACACAGTAAATTGAAGTGAGTTTGGGTCCCATCTGAGTCACCAACCAGGCATGCAAGCTTGCCATTTCATGGGTCCCCAATCTCTTTTTGAAAAGAATCAAAAGTCCCTTTCTTGCTTAGTTGCTTGCTACTTTGCTTCTCATCCACACACACACTAACACCCAAAAACACACACTGGTTTTAAACTTTTGCCCCCCACACCTCTTTTTCTTTTTTCACATCCATGAAGCAAGCAATCAAGACATCCAATCTTTTCACAGGTACACTAGTACCCTCTGCAATCAAGGTTGTACCTTGTGCAATAAAGCTTGTACTTGTGCAACATTTCATCAATAACGCCTGAACCTTTATACCCATTATTACACCCATGAATATCATCATCATCATCATCATCAACAATCACCCATGAAAATACTTAAAACAGCTGATGTGACTTGTATTTCATGCAATGAAAGTTGTACCATACACAAGGATCAATTGATCATCATCATAAACTCACCATGAAGGAAGGATCAATGGATCATCATCAATTATCCAACAAACCATCCAAGAATCATCACCAAATCGTCCAATAAAATTCCTACCCATGCATGCAAATTTGTACTTCATGCAGTGAAACTTGTACATAGCTCGAGTCTTTTTGAACCTTTACATACCCATGAAGTATCTTATCAAACAACACAAGAAAAATACTCAAGAATGGCTTGATGGTAACCAACTTTCTCTTCACAAGGCTTTCATATATCATTCTAACCCCACATCCAGTCAAATCTTGAAGTCAAAATTACCATAGTACCCCTTCAAACAATCTCAAAAGAACACAGTAAGTAGCTTTCAAGTTTTTCAACTTCTTCCTTCCCTTTTTTAACCTCCAAAGTAGCAAATTGTCACCTCTCTTTCTAGGCAAAAATCTTTATCCACATGACCCAAATCAAAGACAATGATTTTGTGAATATTTTGTTGGTACTCCAAGTAGTAAAAGTTGTACATTGCTGAAATTATTACCACAAGACCTAACCCATGAGATATTATCATCATCAAACCATCCAAGAAACTACTTGATGGGGGTACCAAACTTTCTCCTCACAAAAGCTTTCAACTTTCATTCCAACCCCACATCCAGTCAAATCCCCAACTGTAAAATTACCAAACTACCCTTTACACACACACAAAACACACAGTTTACACACCCTTCTACCATGAGGGAACCATGCTAAACATCACAGTACAAATCTTTCTCTTTTTCTTTTTTTTTTTTGTGTAACCTTTATCCTGACCAAGGCTATATATCGATGTACAACTTTTACTGCATGATGTACAAGTCGATATAGCACCGTGGTATCGAGAAAAAGATTTACCTTTCTTTACGCTTTTAGAGAGAATCAAGCCCCAAGGCTTTAGCTTTTACCTTCAAAATTCTCAAGTAATTGATGGCTTCATCAAGAATTACCATAGTATCCTTACCATTTTTCCCACCAGGAATCAGATTCTGAAGAATGCTTATAGTCTCCCTGACTTTCTCTTTTCTTGATCTTTTACCTGCCGGAGAAGTTTCCGATTGGCAATCCGTGACTCCGTTTCTGGCACCTGAGTTACCAAGCTCCGCCTGATCACCGGAGCAATTAACACCTGATTTTCCCGAGCTTGCAGTGTCCTCGAGCGAAAGTACATCGTACCCTCCGGTATCCAGTTTATGCCTTTTCCTACAACCCATTGAACTCTCAACTTCTTCGGCATCGTCATCCGGCCATTCGTGTCTGTCAAACAGCGTCGTCGTACTAGGAGAATGTCCAGTACTCTGTTCCTCCTCGTCCTGGGAATAATCGGTCTCATCGTCATCAGAGTAAAGCAATGCCTTAAGTTCTTCTGTATCCTCGTGCATCTCACTTTCCACATCGTTTCTGTCGTCATGAAAGGAATTTGAGCAACGAACATCCTCTTGTTTCTCGATAATCGAAGTTTCCTTTCTCAGGTCAAAAGTAAGTTGTGGTTTTGGGAGGTGACACTGCATCGGAGTTGAACTATAAATCAACGTCGTTCGATCGTTTGACTGATCAAACACAAGAAACTTCTTCTGAACCACTTGAGGTTCGGGAAGTTGTTCTTTCGGGATAGTGTTGAACGCAGGGGAAACACCCTGACGGTAGCGAGGCAAACCATAGAACCAACCACACAATTCTTCTGGTTTTCTTGCTGCAAAAGCAAACGCTGGGGAATTTACAGGAGCTACGCTCGATGAAAGCATGTTCCCCAATGACGGAACACTGATTCCGTGTGGTAAGCCGAACGGAACCCTCGACGAATTCGGATTGGTTGACTGCCAATCAATTTTTTGGTTTTGAAACCAGGATTCAAAACCCTTCTCCATTCAATTAAAAGCTATCACCTAAAAACATATTACCCAAAACTAATAAGCACATGAATTGGATAAAGAACAAAGATTCAAACTTGTAAAATCACGAAACTTACCGGTAGATGAACAATATCACGAGTGTGTATAAAGATTTCTGATAAACTTCAAAAACAACGAAAACTAAAAATTCCAGCTTGATCACGAAGAGTAAAAACAGAACTACGTTACAGGTTTAAGCAAATGACGAAAGTACTCAGCCTGAAAAACAACATATCCATCAAACCAATATTAGCATCAACACGTAATAAGTCCAAAACCGACACGATATATCAGTTCATGAAACCATAACGAACCTGACAATCTTGAAGAGGTTGAAAGCATGCGATAACTTTAACGATTATGGTGGCACTCCCAGCAATTCCATTCTCATGTTTCAATGCCCGGAATCTTGTTTGGCCGGCCGATTGACACACCATCACTACTACTTCCAAACCGTTGTACGAATTTAACCCCTCTAAAGATCTCCAGAACGCTAATCCAACAAAGATTTTCAAAATACGACAAAAAAGATACAACCTTGATCAAGAATTCAAGATTAAAGAACGGGTAGTGTCGATTTAAGGATTGGGTTTCAACTAATCCAACGACAGTAACAAGGAATGACAACAAAAAGATTAGATCCCATGGAGGAAAAGGTATTAATTTGAAAGAGGTTTATAACTGAGATATAAGAGGGAGGGTATTTGAAGGCGATTCGAAGATTTAAATTTACAGAATCACACGACAATAGAGATTGAGGGAAATAACTTTACGATAAACGTCTACAGATAAGCTACACCACCGCATGCTTTAATCGCCACAATTGTGTTCTAACCTCTTTAGCTGTTTGAATTTTCGAGATCCGAAAACAGACTCTGAAGAAACATAACAATTAAGACATTCATCAGATCTCAGAATGTTTCTTCAATAAGTTTGTGGCAAAAACATAAGAATACATTAAAAATGCTTATTAAAGAACAATTATAAAACCTCTCACAGCATATTTTACAGAGAATGATGGTAACACATGACCAGAATATTATGACAAAAGTTGTCTAACCGATTCCATTGTTTGAATCTTAGAAATCAAGAAATGACTTTAACTTAACTATTGTGAATTGAAGTTGCAATTAACAGTTTTGTTCAAAGAAAGTGATTATGATCATGGTTCTCTGGATTATCCCGAGTCAAACTAATCCGATTTGGAGGGATTGATGGCAAATAAACTGCATATTTCAATATTTCATACATTAATGTTCTTTTGAGGAATTTATAGCATATAAATGATATGTTTCATGCAAAACAAAAAAAAAAAAAAAATAGAGATGCTTAGATCAATTCAAAGAAGTATACTGAATGTAAAACATCTACGATTCTAATAGTGTTTGATTGAGTTATATCCTAAGAACAATATCAAGCACAAAAATAATTTAAAATGACATCCTAATTTCAAATTAATTAATCTTCACACAGTCACACCACAGATCGCAAAATGGTTCATCTTGTAAACCCTAAGAAGTTTAACACAATTAAAGTATACACACAGCATAAAAAAGGTGATTTTTACATCAGATGCAAGAAATGAGAGAGAATTTGATGCTGAAATTTCCAAATTTACTAATTTTTCCAAAACAAAGAGAGACTACTAGACCAAATTAAAGTAAAAAAAATATAAACCAAAAGAACAAATGAAGATTCCTTAGAAACGAGAAAACGAGAGGGACATTTAAACGTAAAATGTAAAACCAAATTCCCAAATTACTTAATCTTTAAAACCCAGAAACCAAAGAGAGAACTGCAACACATTAAAGGAAATACTAAATAGCAAAATCAAAGACTAAACACAAATGACTGTTCATCAGGAAACTAGAAAGAGAAAATCTTGACGTAATTCCGAAACCCACCAATTCCCAAATCGATTAATCTTCAAAACCCATAAACCAGAATATAATCAAGACACAGTGAAGCAAATTTGTATACAGAAACCAGAGTGAAATCAATTTACCTTATAACAATCTTGAAAACCCAAATCCCAAACACGGTAGTCTTGGAATTCCAGCTACAAAATCTGCTGAAAAGGGGAGAAGAAATCAGAAATGTAAAGATAAGGTGTGTGTGTGAGAGAGAGATAGAGAAAGAGAGTCAAAAGGCAAGTGAGAGAGAGCAGGGGAAGAGAGAGAGACTATATAGACATGAAAGTGCCTGACCCTCCGCGCGTGCAAGAGAAGGAGAAGTCTTCTGTGTGTGAGTGTTTTTCGGTACGTGCGAATCGCACGCTTCGGTGGGGGTGTATTTATTAGTTTATAATCATGCATGGGTCACATGGACCCGGGTTTTAGGTTGGAAGAGGACCCATATGCTTCTGTACACTGTAGGCTGTACTTTGATTTTTACATAAATGAATTACCCAGATGGTATTTGTTCTTTATGTAGACATTTTGTTTTTATTCCTAAAAATATTAATTCTATGGGTACTTTTTAAAATAAAATTTATTACGGTTTCAGTTCGAATTAAAAATAATGATTTACACTTTAGAAGTTACATTTATGGTCCCTAATATTTTTCAATGTAACAAAAATGATTACATAGCTTTTTATATTTATAATTATAAATAATATATATATATATATATATATATATATATATATTAATATTTTTTAAAAATATATATATATATATCATGTTCTGGTAAAGTTTTCTGATATTTAATTACGAAAAAAATCTATATATATTAATAAAGCAAAATATTTGTGTCACATGTCAGTCTCTCGTGGCATCTCAATTTTATTTTTCCGCCTAATTTCATTATCATAATTTTCATTCTAATATTAAGGAAAGTAAATTAATAACTCTAATTATCTTTTATAAATTATATAAGATATTTTATTTTTATATTAATTAAAACATTTAATAAATCTATATACATAGTTAAAAATTTGTGAATAAGCATTCTAATCCAGTCAATAAATTTTTTATTTACCCATATATTATGCATTTTAATTTCATAGTTTATATCATTTGGATAATTTATCTATTGAGTTTTAATATTAGCATCTAATATTATAAATTTATAATTATACTAATTTAATTTTATATGTATTTTTTAAAAATAGTATTTTATAAATATATATCCCATGCAATACATGAGCAAATAACTAGTTTGGGTTAATATTGAAAAAACCCCACAGACTTTCATACAATTATCGATTAAGTCACTGAACTTTTTTCTGAGTATTTAAGTCCCTAAACAAAGTTTGTCTTATTCAAAATTATATATTTTTAACCTGCTACCTGCTTAACAGGTAAAACAATTAGTTCCTTGAACAGTTTATTATTAAAAAACTAAATTTTTTTTTTCAATTTTCATGATTAAGTCACAGGACTTTTTTTTCCTTGTTTAGATCAGTGTACCATTTACCGATTAGTGACCTGCTAAACATGTCAAATATATAATTTTGAATAAGACAAAAATTGTCTAGGGACTTAAACACTTGAAAAAATACAGTGGTTTAATTGATAATATATATATATATATATATATATATATATATATATTGCCGACGGAGCAGAGAGAAAAAAGCTGACGTGGCATTCTACTATTGGTTATAATTCCTACTTTTAATGCTGATTTGGCAGCATCTCATTGGGTAAAATTCTGATTTTAATGGCTGGTTTGGGATTGGCTATAATTCAGAATTTTTAGGCTGATTTGGGATTGGTAGTAATTCAGATTTTTTAGGCGGATTGGGATTGGCAACAGGGAAAAAAAATTATCCATCTGGATAGAGCCGAGAAAACAGAAATATTCAAACTTGACTGCTGGATATAACCAAATATAAGAAAAGAAGGGATATTTATCTATTGGATAACAATATGCAGCTGGATAATACTCCTAACTAAAAATGCAGAAAAAAATGGTTTCAAACCTGTACTGGTGTTGATTACTGATGTGTTGATTCCTGCTGGATATCCTAACTGCATGGATACATTCAAAAAAAATCTGCTGGATATAACTAAGAATCAGAAGACAAATCATGGAGAAAAGATGGATATATATATATATATATATATATATATATATATATATATATATATATATATATATATATTTATTTATTTATTTATTCATGGATAACGATCTGTAAAAAACATCTGGGTTAAATCACAACAGAAGTAGAAAAATGCAGATATATTCTCAAATATACTGCTAACATGGCCAAATAATTCAAAAAAAAAAGAAGAAAATATTTTTGCTGCTTATCTGCTCGAATATGTTTCCAAATAATTAAAGGTTACAAGATATCAATTTAAATAGCATAAATAATTTGAAAAATTACTGCTCACATGGTCAATTGAACAATTCAAAACAAATTATATTTTGTTGTTGCTTAATTGGTCGACTTATCCTTTATTTAAAACTGAGATAACAACTTGCAACTAATATCTGGATAAAATCACAACAGTAAATGTAGGAAAAAAATGTTTCAAACCTGGAAAATTGTTGATTCATCACATTATCCATTTTTTAAATAATATGAAACCTGGGACTTTCTTGCTTATATAGTGGGTTAAATATAACAAACTGTAAGATAAACATGCAGGAGAAAGAATACGTATTATTATATATAGTGACCATCAACAGATTCGATAAAAGAAGTATACCATTAACATCAAGTATATAATAATCAACGAGACGAAGGAAGACTAGAAGATGCTTTCAACTCCTGTGTATCAACAGTGTCTACATGAAAAAAAAAAAGGTAAGTAACTTCTTTAATCTTCTTTCAATATTCTGAAACAACATACAAAAATGACAAACTTGGGATAACATAAAAACCGGAGAAAGTAGAAAAAAGAATTCAAAGTGAAATATTGAACATATTATTCAACATCACCACATACTCATGTTCATATTTTGATTTAATAGATTTTCAGCTTTTGATGATTTTTTACTAAAATAAATTCAATTCAAGACTGTGTTCTTTGCTGTTATATTAGGTTTGTTCAAAGTTTTTTGTTTCATTTACAACTAAATCATCACCTAAACTTCTATAACATTGCATCCTTATTGAATTCACACAGTTTTTTAGCTTTTGATTATATTTACATAAAGATCATCAATTCAAACCCGTTACTACTTTTCTATTGGGGTTGTTTATAAATTTTTTGTTCCATTGTGATTATAAATCACCACTTATACTTGTATATAATTCTATCCTAATTGATTTGACAATGTTTTAAGGAAACTGCAAGTCATTCCAAAATAGAATTGAGCAAGTTAGTGCTTATTATTGATCACATACTTAAAACACATGTGTTGTGAACTGCGGTCCGTTTAACTTAGGGTTGTGATTTCGGTTCTATCCATCAACTTTGATCGATATGAGTTATTTTGATGCTTGGTTTTTTTTCCTGTTTGTATAGTAGGCACCAACTTAGGATTATGTTTATGCTTAGTTGCGTGTTGTTTATTTTGCTAATTTGGTTTCCTTCTTTTATCTTTGTATCAGCATGATTTTTTTTTCTTTTGATTTTAAAACCCCACACCCACGTGTTGCTCTCCTCCTATTCCCCATGAATTTCTCTCCAAAATATAATCTAGCTGTTTAGCATTCCTGTTTCAGCTTGATGAAGAAAAGCAGGGAATCAGGGATGAACACAGTTAATTTCTAACTTCCCTTTATGCATATATGTATATAAATATGTTACTTCATTTAACATGTTAACCACACTTCTTTCGAAAACAAAACACATAGAATTACCTGATAGGTGAGTACCACTCCAACAAAGAGATGATGCAGATATATGGTGAGTCATCATCCTAATTATAGTTCTTTAAGATACTAATGAGAAACAAACAACTATATATGATTAACTATGTTTCCTCTTTTTATGCAGATCAGATATCTCAGGTGCATCATTCTAAGAAGAATAGAGAAGTAAGAAGAAGAATAGAAAAGTAAGAGAAATACAAGAAATATCATATTTCTCCAATTTAACATCATGCCAATATTCAATTCCATTGTGCTTACCTTTAATCACATGGGTTTCATGGCATCTAAATTTCCTTAATTTCTAGGTAGCTTCAATTTGCCTTTGGTTTCAAGGTCAAATTATCCACTCACTTTGTTTCTATTTATTTTTATTGCTAGGTAACTTCTTAATTTCATGTAAACTCCTAGTGTGTACTAAGAAGAGAGGTTCCTACCGTCATGAGAACCATGAGTAATAACATCTACTTAAAAGGAAAAACCTTGGTGACATGCCCCGTTAGTCTACGAATCTACGTGCATCATCTTGAAGGTAGTAACCGGTTATTAAAGCAGTTTCTATGTATTATTTAGTAATTAAGTTACCCTATTTGATTCAATTCCTTTCAATTATTATTGTAGTTTTTCATTATCTGAAGTAATTTTAGATAGTTATCAATGTTATAGAATAGAATATATTGATTTTTGGTATATAATTTTCATGATTAATAAATGATTATCTTAAATAATTTAGAAAAAAGTATGATTCTCCTCATGAAGTACCCTATAAATGCCGAAAGTTATGAGTTTTTTATGCATTTATATAAAACATCGGTCATGGTGTGCATTGTATGCATAGTTGCAACTAGAAAAAATTTGAGATGTCTTTTGTAACTAAATCAAAAACTTGGTGGGTGATTGAAGGCTCATATGGTAAATTTGCAGACATCATTATGTGTTTGAAATGCTATCATCACCGAGAGCAATCAGGGTCGTCTCATTAGTGAAAACATGTTGTTTTTTGTGGAAAAAGTCAGGTTTGATTATGAAAAAAAACAAAACTTTTCCAAAAACTGGATTGAAAACAATAACTGGAGACTTTCTTAGGAATAAATAAAACAGAGGGACTAAATCGCAAAAAAAAATAACGAAAACATGTTGGTTTTTTTAATATTAAACCCTATAATAAGTACACATAATGATCACAAGTTCGCAGGACAAGGAAGTTCTCAAAATCCTCATCACAAGCATCACACGTGTTCCATCATTGTGCTAGGCACCCAAAACTCTTATGTTTCATTAATCGATTCCTATATGGTTGTTGTGTTTTGATCATAGGTTTTTGCTCGAGAACATGAAAACGTGTTGGTAGGAAAATAAGCAGATATCCAAATCAAAAGGATCTAAGGGACTTGTGGGCAGATTATATGATTAAAAGAACAATGTTCAAACTTGCTAGCTGATGTGTAGCTAAAACCACCACGTAAGTTGTTGAACATCGTTATGAACTACGATTTCTACCCATTTTGATTAGTATGATTTTCATATTTTATTATCACAACTAATTAATTTTATTATTTTACACTGACGTCATTATTTTAATTTGAAAATATTATGATTCTAAACTCTGATCCACCTATGGAAGCATGTAGTTTACTTTACATTTAATACTTTTTACCATACATTTCTTTACGTTGTGAGTGCATCGCTTAAAAGAAGAACATTGTCGAGTAGATTTAGGGATATATGATTTCTGGCCCTAAACACAAATGCATGTATAACGATTGTTTGCAATTATTTCCAGCCCTAGATACTGACACTAATATATGTACGAAATACAAATCATCTGTACATATTACACACTATCACCGATTCACAATAAGCAAATATATTATTTATGTTTTAAACATGTTATATTTTTATGTTTCTTTCGAAAATTAGAGACCCATACATAAAACTCAGATCTAGAAATTGATAAATGAATTTAAGCAAAGGATCTTAAAACAGAGTCAAGATATCTAGAAATTGATTTGTTGCAAGTGCTACTCATGAGAAATCTGAAGCAAATCAAAAGTAACAACGAGATAAAAATAATACCTAATATTAGGGTTTTGGACGGCGGTGGTGACTCTGGTTCTGGTGGCGGCACTGCACCTGGGACGGCCACAACGGCCCTGGTCAGCGGCGGTGGTTGTGTGGTGGTGGCAACCAAGAGAGACAAAGATAGGGTTTGGTTGCAGTAGTCGAGTGGAAGAGATGAGTGTGGGTGATTGTCGAGGGAGAGAGGCGGAGCAGTGAGGAGAGTGGTGGTCAGGTGACGGTGGCGGCTAGGGTTTGGCCGTCGACGAAGAGCAGAGAGGAAGAGCGAGTGAGCGAGTAAGTGAGAGTGAGCATGATTGAGACGAGTAGGTGAAGTTGATGGATATTGGAATCACGGCGGAGAGAAAAAGCACGGTGGTTGTCGCCGGTCGGTAGAGAGAGAGAGAGAGAGAGAGAGAGAGAGAGAGAGAGAGAGAGAGAGAGCGATGATGGTGTGTGTGCGTGTCTGTGAGGAGGCGAAGAAAGAGGGCAGAGTAGAAAGGGGAAAATCGGGATCCGACCCGGGGAGTTTAACCCGATCCAGTTTTCCTAAAATCAAATAGGTTAATAAATTGAAATTTAAGATAAATAATATTTACATAAAAAACACAAAATTAAATTAACAAAACACAGAAGTTAAGAAATTAACAAATAATGAAATTTCAAACATAAAAAATCAAGTTAACACATCATAAAATAAGAAATCGAGTTAATAATATTATTAATAAAAATTTGTAACTTTATTTCATTATGTTTACCAAAAATAAATAAATAAATTAAATCTATACTTGATGTTGAATTAAAACTATTATCCAAATGTGCATAAAAATAAACCGACATCCAGTAAAATATATTTTGTTGTGTCATTATTTAATTAAAAAAATAAAAATTATGCAATTGCACATCACCCGAGCAACGCACGGGTATTCAACTAGTCAATGAAAGTTCGTAGAGTTTTTTCAATATTAACCCAAAAAATTATTATCTTCCTATATTCCTTTAAATAATAAATACTAATAATTGTAATACAATATAAAAACAAGTTTATTTATAATATCTATTTATTTTTTAAAACGCTTCGTAGTATTTGGTTTGGATTAACTATATAATGTATATTTATTTTTTAATTAAATTTTTTTGTTAAAAGTAAGCATGCATAGATTCATTTGACCCCATGTATTACCCGAGGTAACCTCCTTGCACAATTTTTTCTTAAATTTCTTTTTTTATGGTTATATTTCGAATTAACAATATAAGACTACTTGTAAAACACCATATAAAAAAACAAACTTGAACCATATAAACGTGCATGTTCAAAGTCACGGTAATGTTGTGAATATATGTTCACAGTCACATTACTTATTCAAGTTCACATAATTTTTACGGAGTTAGAAAGTGTGAATGTGTATGATATTTTTCAAATAGCATTATATTATTCGTATTTAAATATGAAAAAAATAAATAAAACAAAGTTATTAAAGTAAACTATGTAACAACAAAATTTAAATTATAACATTTATCTAGAAGATATATTTTTATTTTAGACAATAATTAAGATAAAATACATGATGATATAGTACAACCTCACTTACCCTCAAAGAATATTTAATTGAGTAAACTTAATTGTGACCATAAAAGTTTCAAAACACCTAAAGCGTCATACATTCTAGAAATAGAATTTGTCTAAATCCAAACACTATATCTTCTGTCGTTGGTAGAAAAGAAATAAAATTCAGATTCAATTCATTGTTGTTTTATGTTTGGTTTATAAATCTATCAAACCAATTAAAATATGATGATGACAAATGACCAAAATATATTATTAATAAATGTAAAAATTATTTTGAATTATAAAATTATTTTAATTGTATGTTCTTTTCTATTTTTTTCTTCAAAAACAATTTTTTTATAAAACAAATTGTTTTCTTCATAAAACAATGTTTTAAAATAGTAACATTAAATAGTAATGCTTACTACATAAGCAATATAATATCTGATATTGCAGGGTTAAGGTGCACTAGGTAGCATGTAGGGGTGGCATGCGTGGGGTTGGATTAGGTAGGATGAGTTAAAAGCAAAGTTGTGATACAATATGCTAGGATGATATTAAGTAGGATGAGTATGTGTACTGTAAGATTAGGAAGTGATGTAATAGGTTTAATAGTTGAGTAGATCAGTGGTGGCTGGGTGGGGTGGGGTAGGCTAGTTGTATCTTGGTCACTTATGGATTAAAGATAATGTGACGTTTGATTCACGGAATGTAATTTGAAGGAATTGAAATTTGAATTTTATTTATTAATATGGTTGATGGTGAGAGTAAAAAATAGTTTTTTTAGGCTATAGGTCGGAATCTAATTCACGTGTGGGTTGGAATTTAATTCATGTACGAGTTGGGAGGAATGTCAAATTCCTAAAATAAATTAATTTGATGAAAAGTGCGTTAAATATAACATTTGTCTTCGTTATAAAAAATTATATATAAGCTAAATTTCAATTCAAATTCAATTTGACGAACCAAACGTCAATGTTTTGAAGTTGGAAATAATAAGTTAGAAGTCTTAGCATTCATGCAAGGACGATTCCATGTATAAATGTTTATAATAGTCTTGCTAGTATTTATAAAGAAAATTTTGAATACTATGGATCCCAAGGATTTTCATATAATTTATAATTTAGATTGGTTTTGGAGTTGACAATTTATATGATATAAACTTATAGTGTTATATTGATTACTTTTGTCTTGTTAACTGTAATTTGGTTGAAATTTGATAAATTAATATTAAGTTACGAATGAATACAATTTATAAAGACCAACTATATAACAAAAAAAATCAATTGATGTGACATATATTGTCAAGAATCATATATTAATGATGCATTAGATAGTGTTGTTAACATTACATCTATAGATTATTTAAAAAGTACGAAAACTTAAATTTATGATTGGATATGAAATATTTAAGTGTTGTTTATTTTTTAAGATGCTAAATATTTGCAGTCTTTTTTCATGTCTACATACGTCTGTAATATAAAACATGATCCAAAAGTCTTCAAGCTGTAAGAAGTAGACTATTTGTTTTATAAATTAAAAAAATTGTTTGTTTAAGAAATTCTGTTATACTCCATAATGCAATAGTTTTCTCAACAAAAACTTATATAAATTAAATTAATATTATTTTATGTATAACTAAACATTTCATTCATTAGATAAGAAAATTAATCAAAATATAAAAAGGTTTTCAAAATATTATATAAGAAAAATAAATCAAAATATCAAAATACAATAATGTTTTTCCATAAATATGCTAGTATATGTTCAATCAACACATGAGCAACTCAAATAAACAAATGCCTATGTGGCTCTGCCTATCAACTTGAGTCTTGAGGAAACAATCAATTTAACATAAAGTTGCATACGCCTTATCAAGGTTTTATTAAGAAGCAAATAACGATAACAAACTATTTAATCTACAAGAAATAAGGTCTTTAAAAAACAAAATGTCTTCTAAGCTTTTCTAAAACAAAGTCTTCGAAGCTAAATATATGTTCATAGCAGATAAAAACAACCAAAAAGAACTTTTTTTTTTCTTTCTAAAAACAAACGAGTGCCTAGTAGTAATTTTTTGATGTTTTGATATTGGAACACAACAATGTTTAAAGTAGTATTAATTTTTTTTTTTTTGAACGGAAAACTAACTTACTCCTATTTCTAATCTACCAATTTCTTCAGAGAAATTAATATTTATTGTAAAGATATACCTGTTATATTATCGATTTAATAGCATATTATAACCAGTAATTTGAATATATATAATAAAGATGAGTTTTCACTTAAAAAGTTAAATAAAAAAGGTAATAAGTGAGTTATCACATATTATATTTCTTAAAACAACGTACATACACAGGGTATGTTTGGTAAAACAAGCTGTAACTTTGTATTTTTAAAAGAGGTAGAGCTTTTAGTAGCTGGAGGATTTTCCAAAGAGCTGTAGCTTTTAGTTTTAAAAATGTGTTTAGTAAAAATAGTTGTAGCTGTAGTTTTTAGTATTAAATTATATAAAAGGACATTAATATTAATTAAAGGTGGTAGTTTATGATTAATAGACCGGATAAGGACTAAAAGCTCCAGAGCTTTTCAACGCTAATTCTACTAGCATTTTATAAAAAAAAATTTTAGAAAATGAAAGTTCTATGTTTCATTCTAAACAGGACTTTAGTTTTCAGTAGAGTTTATTAAAAACAAAAGCTCCTAAAAGCCTTTAAAAACGCTCTACCAAACGTAGCCATGGTTTTTGACATGATATAACAAGTAAGAAAAAATGACAAAAGAACTTTTTATTGTTTATTTTTTTAAACAACATACGTACATGGTTATAATTATCATACAAATAAATGATAAATAACATGCAGTTATGTATATATGTTCTTTATTTGCAATTTTAAGTTTGTTTTTGTTAATTTCTTTTTTACGTAACACATGGACCCATTAAATTGCTATCATTTTGCATATTGTATTTATCATAGAAGAGTCTAGAACATTTTATTAAAATATTATCATTGTCTTATTTTCAATACCAACATAATTATTTAAAATTTATTTTTATAATTTATCATAGAAATTCAATTAACATTAAGTATACAAGTTGCAAACTTAGTTTTGAGTTTTTTTAGGGACAATGACACGAAAATAATAAGTCTGTATTTTTATAATATAATAATTGAAATATAAATGAAAATTATGTAATATAAGCAAAAGAAAATAATAATAAGTAACTCATACCAAACAATCCCTAAAGATGTATGAAAATAAAATGTCGGGTCTGTATAGTGAAATTGATGAACCACATAGGGACACATGGAACAAGATCTAAATGAACCGATGAAATCGGTACCAAAAAGTTTGATTTTTTTTGTTTTGTTTTGATTTTATGCAATTCAATCTGGTTTTGAATATCTTCAAAATAAAAGTCAATACTAAACCATAAAATCAACAAAAAAGACTGTGATGTCCAACTCTATGATATTATATACATTCAGAACGGACGAATAAATCTGAACCGTATATTGATACCATTCAATCTGCGGTGTCCAATTCTATTATATTATATATATGTAAATGAAAAGTATTTTTTAGTAAAAACCAAGTATATTTCATAAGAAAAGGTTACAAGGTTAAGAATTAAAATTCATATACATACGTATAAAATAATTGAAAAGTAGTCATTGACTGTCATCGTCATGGAAGTCGTCATTTGATCTGCTCCAGTTTGATTTGATCTTAGTATAAAAAGATGTAGTAGGTATTTATTGGACAACGATAGTCAAAATTTTGTTAAATTTGGTTGATTAATTAAATCAAATGATTAATCATTAACAAATAATTAAAATGCATTGCAGGTTATTTCTTGATCTAATATTATAATGTATATATAGTTCCTAATAGTTTATTAATTAAATAAGATTATAATATATTTATTTGCTTTTTAAATTAATTCCTACATAAACAATAGACACAACAGGAATATGTAACCACATGCAATTTAACAATAAAAATCTGCCCGTTTCAAATGCACAATTATTTGGCATGTCGGTCTAAAAAAACATTTCCAAAAAAGTATTTTTCTTGTAGGGAAGACCGAAGTTATGTAATGCTTTTATAACAAAAATCTTGTTTGTTCTTCAATTAATCATTTCTATATGACCAGAACATTACACACAATCTGGTTAATAACATCACTAGTTTTATTTTTCTCAATTTTATAATAATATAAGATAATATGTTATTTATACATATATAATGTACTTTTCTTTTTAGCTATAAATAATCAAAACTCATACTCACGTAAAACGATATTTTAAACCGATTATGATTGATACCATGATTTTAAATTAATATTAGTGTGATGTTTTGAGATTGAAAACAAAATTTAAAAGTTATAACATCTAATATAGGATTAAATATGTAGCATTTAGTTAAATATTTAAAAATCAATAAAATTTATTTGATAAATCAATTAGATAATTCTAAAGAAAATATTTTAGGTAATATTAGTAGATATTTAAAATAATTTAATTACATTAGTTTTCATTGATATTTAATGTTTTTATAAATCATTTATATGAGTTAAGCGAGAAAATGTAAATTAAAATTATCATCCTAAGTTGCAGTAAATTTAATATGAAACTAGCTTATCCTAAAAGAGGTATTATAATTTTATTAAGGGTTAAAGACGTACAAATGTCACATACTTTTCTTAATTACCTAAATGACTAATTAAATTTATTTTTTGGCTGGATGGTAGTTGTACTCCAAAATAACTTGTCGATATGGTACTTGTAACCAGTAACTATGTTGATATGACAGTTTTTGCTGATTCAAATGATAACGTGACAGATTATTAATGACATGATGCTTACGTGGATTTACCATATCAACATAGTTACTGGTTACACGTATCAAATCGACAAATTATTTTGAAGTACAACGTGGATTTATGTGGATTTTGATATATATAAATAATTTAGAAAATCCACAAAAGCATATAAATCATTTTCATACTTCTAAAAACACAAATATAAGATCATTACCGGTAGAACCGGTAATCAAAAGTATCATCTCAACAATAAATTTGAAGTACAAGTATCAATGAGATAAAAAATAACTAGATTAGTCATTTGAGTAATTTCAGTAAAGTAACATACATTTGTACGACTTTAAACCATTTTATTAAATAAACATTTAAGATATTAAAAATTATTATTAATACGAAGTGGCTACTGATGAGATTTCTTCCACATCACGAGAATGAAGCAAGGAGAAAAACTTCAACAATTCAAACTATTTTGAGACTTGATGCACATATAGGTGTGCAGCCCTGTGCATGCAATTAAAAAATATTTGGCCAGTGCGTATGAGATGGGTGTAGCCTTGTGCGCAGGCCTGTGCACGGTTCCGTAAATTCGATTTTTAATCATTATCTATCGGGTTACGTCTTTATTACGAAGTCACATCGAAAAATCTATATAAATGGGCCGTTTCTGCATAATTAAAGAGTGGAAAAAAGGAATTCAGTTGGGAAAACCCCTAAAACGTCCCATTTAAGTTGCGCGAAGATATAGAGTCCAGGAAAACCCCTATGATAAAGGTTAGGGTTTAGTCCTATCTCCACTCCGCCATTCCATCCATCAATCCAACAACTATGAACCATGTTCCTAACACGTTCAAAGCTCCGTCCCAAATGGTTGGTGATTTTCTCGACTATCGCTCATGGGTTTATTTGTTAGTTAAGTATTTATGTTTCGTTAGTTTATCATTGTCACGAATTATACAATTATTTGGGTTTTTTTTGTGATTATGAATATGAATGTTATTATTCTTTTCTATTCTATTTATTCTGTATTATAAGACGTGTCGTAGCCATGTTATATTCCATGCCGAACTCGCTTAGGTTAAGAGTTAAGAAGGATAGTTAATATGATACGATTCATGCACATGATACAGTTGCGATAGATGCAATTGTATAACTATATACTACTTAGTTAGGTTACGAAGACAACTAAACAATTGCTTGATTAATTAACTAATTGGTAAACATATGTTTGATTATCCATGTTCCACCCAAACGCATCAAACGATTTTATAACTATAAACGATTTTATACTCTCGATTGCATCGTATCAAACGCACCCTAAGGGGGCATTTCATACGACGAATTGTAGGGAATAGAATTGTTTAAGGCGTGTTTGGTAAAGAGCTTCTAGGAGTTACAACTTTTGATTTAAAAAAAAAAGTCATCCTTGAAAATCTACTTAAAATAGTTTTTAAAAGGGTCTTGGGTTTTTGAGCAAACAATAGCAACAACAACGTTTCGTAAACTATGGAAATGACATAGGGGGAGGTGGATGCGACGGTTTTGTCTTCATCTTGAGTGAAGTGAATGCGTCATATATATGACCTCAACAAAATGCAACCATGATTTAAACTTGCATATTGATCACGTGTCATTAATGCGTCAAAAATAAACACCACAAATCGTAACTAGGTAGATAGGATAAATGGGATCATATCCACTGGGGGCATGTGATCATGGATACTACACCATGATGTTTGTTAATCAAATAATCGAAACTAATAATTAAATAAACTAGTAAAAGCAATTAAATTAGAGAATGCTGGAAGCGTAATTAAAACTTCAATAATAATAAAACCAAGAATGTAGCAGAAACGACAAACACATAAGGTTTTAGGGGTTTTAGATTGATGAAATGAACTTAACATATTATGTATATAGGTTATATATAATAAGATATTATGCAAGTGATGCAAAGAATGTTCCGCATCTCCCCAGCCAGAAGCTTTTAAGACAGGCAAAGGTAAGGGGAAAAACAGAGAAGATTATACAAGTTAATTAACACAACATATATATCGTGCCTGATCAAATAATTAAATTAACGTGTATAATATATAACACTAATTAAAGAGCATATATAGGTATTGGGGTAACTATAAAGTATAAGGCAAGGCAATGTGATGGAATAGTTTAGATTGAAAAGATGATGGCACTAATTATTAATAATTAAAGGGAAGAAAAGTAAAGACAATAGTATACGATAGGCATGATTAATCACCTGAGCCAAAGATCTTGTGGCAAACCAAGAAGATCTACTGTTAATTATATATTTATATATATACACACACATATATATATATATATATATATATATATATACACACACAGATATACAAACACAAGTCACAAGTCATTGTAATTGTATAGAATAAGATTCATACTTTAATTTCATGTCGTATTGCTTGGAGTGGAGGAAACAGTGCATAACCCCCCACAACAATCTCTCTCTCTCTCTCTCTCTCTCTCTCAAATTAAAGTGTATTTAGCATGCGTTGTCCGAGATAGTTTCTTAAAAATTTGAAAATTCTAACATTATTAATATATAATAATTATGATACAAGTTTTACCATAAAATTAAAAGGGTATTCTATATGCGCGCACACCCACATAATTGCTAATCACACACCCCCTTCTTAATATGAGAGGATATTAACTTTTAATCATCGAATCTCATGTCGTTAACAAAAAATCATGTGAGTAAGAGGGTGTGTGATTAAAAAGGAAAGAAATTAATTACATTTTATTGATCTTATTTACTATAGTCTTGACACTTTAAAAAACCTTATATATTACTTATAAGGCACCATATGTATTATTTAACCTAATGCATGATAAAACATTAATAAGGATAAGATTCTATTTTCATATATATGCATATGTATGACAGTATTGACACAAAGCACTTTAGTAAATGGTGGGGAGAGGGTATTATTGGTGCATAATAAAAGCATATACATACGCGAGTTATATAGCATAGAATAAGATTCATGCTCCCATTTTATGCCATATTGCTTGGAGTGGAGGAAACAATCACTAAAGCCCCCAATCAACTTCCATCTACTTTCTCTTTAGACAACCATATATTAGTCTATTATATATTCAATGAATAATCTTTATGCATTGAAAAATTTTTAAAAAAAATCACATTACATCTGGATAGTATAATTTTGCATTATGATCATTTGAATCATAATGTAGTCGGTTTGATACGTTACAAAGGAAAGTATATTGCATCACGCGGGAAGGATGATGCATCATGATAACTTGATGCATCACATGTCCGGTCAGGGGTGGAGCCGGTCTAGTGGTCAATTCAGTCAAAATCGGTCTATCGTTTTTATACTTCTCCAAAAAAATAAAATATTAAATTATTAATTTGTTGGAAATCGAAGCCGAAACCACTTGTTCGATAAATAACGTTTTATCCATTGAGCTACAAGTCATTTTATTACCAAATTTATTGATTTATATATCCTAATAACATAGGTATTCTTTAATATATTAACTTACTAGTGTATCGTAAGAAAAATGTTGAATGATATTTCGATGTTGGTCTATGGATATAGAGATATTGAGTTCGATCTTTAGTTATTAATATATTAAAAAGTTAGTTTATTATTAAAAAAAATTGAGTCAATAACATGTAGCTTAATGGTTAAAGTGTTGCTTTATAAAATTAGATGTTTTAGGTTCAGTTCTCAACTAAGTAATTTACTAGTTTATTTTTGTGAAGAAACATAAAATGAAGGACCGACTTCGACTGGACGAACCTGTTGTATACCCTGGCTATAACGAAACAAACACCACTAGATTCAAGATTCATGATCATAAACTGAAACATTCAAATCATAACATAAACTGAAACAATAATAATCTTATAAATCTAAGATCACGCTTTGAAACCAAAATCGAAACATAAATCATGCCGGAATAAGAACAATAATAACTGTCAAAACCTAAATTATATCTCGTTCTGAAAACATTTGAAATATGAATATCAATTCTAAAGTAGTGGAGAGAACAAGATTTAAAACGAGAGATGACTCGTGGATCTAAAATCTTAAATCCTTCAAGGATCTGAAATTGGGGATCTAAAATTTTGAACCCTTCATTAGGATGTGTGAAATATGAAAAGTAGAATCATGGATCTGAATCTAAAATGAAGTATCGTATCTTCGAAGGTATGGAATTGAAGGTAGTGGTTGATGAACTCAAGGGGAAGGAGTCGGTGGCCGACGAAGGTAGGGGTGAGAGGCGGGTCTCAAGAGCTAGGGAAGGAGGAGGGTCGTAGTTTTATATGTTTGACCATTTCTCTCTTATAAAAATTAAAATGACAAATCATCATCTTAAAAATGCCAACTCAATGACAAAATAGTAACAAGATGGACACCTCGTAGTCACATCACCATTTAACCTACTATTACGGGTAGATGGATTAGAATGAAACTTAAGGATGAAAATGTTAAAAAATAAACTATAATAAACCAAACCGATAAAATACAAAAACATATTGGTATTTTAGTATAAACCGTATGTATACACATACATCCTCTCTCAATACAACTTCTACTTAAAAAAAATTATTTCATCTCTCATGTACACTTCCCCTGTCTCTCACATGTAACATATACAATGTATGTTAATTAGTAAACACTCACAATTCATTAAATCATTAATTGTTGTATATTTGGGATGCTTTTGGTAGCACTATAACACATATGATCAGTCTTCCATATATTAGGTATTGGGGGTGATGATATAAAGTGATGAAAAGCAAAAGATTTATTCCCCGCACGTCGATCGGTCTTATATGTTATTTAATCATCATAACCCACTTTAGTCCGTTACATGCTCCAAACATCATTCTACTACATAAGTGATACATATATACATAGACTGAAGACATGTACATACATACATACATAAATCAACTAATATATATATATATATATATATATATATATATATATATATATATATATATATATATATATATATATATATATATATATATACACATATGTGTGTGTGTATTCAAGTGAGTACCAATTAATATACAACACCCAGAAGGTATCACTCTTAGAAAAAAAAATTTTAAATATTTTTCATGAACATGTTTTAATTAACATTACAAATATAATATATAAATTTCACGTACATTAACACATTCTAAGTGCATGAAATCATGTATCACATAAATGCATGTTCACATATATGTAAATTTAAGTAAATGCACATTCACATCATTTTTAAGGAGTTAAAATATGTGAATGTATGTAAAATTTACAAATCAACTTTATAATGCTAATTAAAACATTTTTATTAAAAGAACCTTTAATAAGTGTTTTTAAAGGTGGTACCTTCTGCGTTGCATAATGAGTGGAACTCTCTCAAACCATATTACACACACATGTATGTATGTATGTATGTATGTATGTATGTATGTATGTATGTTTAGGTTATCGTGATAAACTAAAATTAAACTCCATTTCCTTCAATTTTCATTTCGTGAGCTAGCCAAAAACCCCGACATATAGTCTTAAATTTATTAGGGTTTTTTCTTTAAATGTTAGAGACTGAAACTAGAGTATGCTTGAGAGTTTGTTTTAAAAGTATTTAGAATTGTTGAGAGATATATTTTAGAACTCTTAATTATATTAGTAGTGATGTTTTTCTTATAGAGTATGCTTGAGAGTACGAACCAGTCCTTGGCATCGTCTGCCCTTTCTTAGTAATTATTTTGTTTATAGGGAGAGTTCCATACATGTGTACACATATGTCCTTATAATTTTTTTTTATTACAAATATATTCTTCTAAACTTTTAAAACTCTCATATACGACCAAATATCTAATTTAATATTATTAAATCATTTAAAAATTCATAACATTTTTTTTAATGCTCTCATTAATTAAATTTATATTAAATTGTAGTAAAACAACCGGTTTAAAAACCAAACGTATTTCTAGTTCATTCATAAAAAAACTTTAAATAGAATGAATTCAAATACTTTATTTGTTCTATTTAGATGATTTGATATTATTCGTCTGATACTAACAAAAATTTTATTTGATTGTCGGTTAATTTTTTATATAAAATCGGATTACCATTTAATGTGATTTATTTTATAGGGATAATTACAAAAATAGTCATTTCTTACATGTTTATTCACTTTTTAGCCACTTTATATACATTTTACTAAAATAGCGACACTTTACGTGACCACATTTACGTGATAGCCACAATTTACGTGATTTGTATTTTTTTTTCATTTTTTAATGCATTACGTTACAAAAGGTGTCTGGTCACGTAAATTGTTGTACTTTACGTGACCATTTTTGCTCCTTCCCCATGAATGTTTGGTGGGATGTCTTGTCACACTTTACGTGACCAAACACCTTTTGTAACGTAATGCATTTAAAAAATGAAAAAAAGTACAAATCACGTAAATTGTGGCTATCACGTAAATGTGGTCACGTAAATTGTGGCTATTTTGGTAAAATGTTTATAAAATGGCTAAAAAGTGAATAAATGTGTGAGTAGGGATGGCAATGGATCGGATTTGGATAGGATGTTGGTATATCCATATCCATATCCATTTATTTTTCCATCGTCCATATCCATATCCATATCCATTCAAATTAATTTCATCCGTCCATATTCATATCCGTTGGATGATGCGGGTAATCGGGTATCCAATGGATATTAGTAAACTTTTTTGTTTGTGTATCGCAATACATAATTTTTGACATAATTTTCAACGATACATTGTTTAAAGTAATTAAAAGTACAATGCAGACAATTTTTAAAAATTAAAACAACTACAATGACAACATACTTTATTATAAATACGAAGACAACAATTATTGGCTCGTTGCATAGTGGAAATTTGTTGGTCTTTGCATTAATCGCATCACAAAGCTCAAAAGGTGCACGTCATGTAAACATCATTGCTTTCGAACTAATTAAGAAAACGAATAGTAGAAAAATCCACACAAAATAAGAAAATGACAAATTAAAAACAATTAGGTTTTAGTTTATTCATAGGTGTAATATAACCAAAATTAAGAACTACAAATATATATATATATATATATAGGTATTTATAAATATATAAAATAAAAAATATATAAAAGCTATTAAATTTAGGGTAAATGGATATTATCCATGGATGATAAATCGTCATCCATATCCTATCCAATATTTATCCATATCCACTCCATATCCGATATTAGTCCATTTAACTTCGTCCATATCCACCAAAGGTGGATCGGATCGGGTGGATGATCATCGGGTAGGATGACAATTGCCATCCCTATGTGTGAGATTTGGCTATTTTAATAATTATCTCTATTATATATATATATAAACAATTAATGCTGATAAGCTGGTGTACAACATGGAATTGTAGTCATACAATGTGTGTAACATTATTAGACTTACATGCTAGAGACCAATCATTTTTTCGGCTTTAGAAAATAGTTAAATTATTTTTTTGTTTGGGTTTAAGAGATATACTTTGAAGATTTAACTAATGAGAGAATTAAAAAAAATTGAACTTTTAAATGATTTAATAATAATAATTAGTTATTTGGACATGTATAAGAGTTTAAAAAGTTTAGAATGATATATGCGTAATAAAAAACTTTACAATGATATATACGTAATTATGAAGTTTTGCATGAATATGTATGACATTCTCTCGTCCATGGTGGGGTTATATATGTTTTAGTACATCGTAATGTTAATTAATTTCATGTGACTCAATTTTATTTGTATAAGTATATATACAATTTATTGATGATAGTTACACATAATTTGATGAACATGATATTTTGAAAGTCACAAGATTAATAATATGGAAATATAATGGAGTGTAGGAATTAAATTCTCTTGGGTATTTAACCAATTAATCATAGGGTACAATTAATATATGGGATTTCACACATTTTAATATCAATGAAATGACATGCCTCAAGATCCATAGGTGGATTTATGGTATTAAGATGACCACTTAACCTAAAATTATGGAGTTCAATTTGTTTTAATAAACATTGCTAATTAAGGTGATGCATGGGTAGCTTACCCACTAAGAATGTTTTATATGGATGGTTATGTCATTGCACCAAAACCTTACTATTTGCCTAATAAACAAATCAATCAATCAATGACTTTGGATTTGTTTTCCTTTTAATTTAAAGTTGAACAAAAATATTATTTTAAAACCAAAATCATTGGTGTTGTGATATAATCCACTAATAATACAATTGCATGTAAATAATAAATTTATTTTCAATACATATATAAAAAGAATACACATCTTAATTTCTTTAATTATCATCGATCAACATCTTGAATGTTGTATTTTGTTCCTTGATTTTACCTTAATACTATCAGGCAAAGACTCCATAAAGCGTTTTTATATGTTTAAATCCTGATGTTATGATATTTAACAATTAACAATCAAAATAATTAACATTAAAAAAACTCAAAAAAAGTTGCCAAAACAATAATTAATTTTAAGTGTATATATAAACGAACTACGAACATAGTTCTTTTAATAACGATAACATTTCGTCGCAACTCCCTTTCTAATTATTCTAGATTAATGCATGCATATCGATAATTATTATACAAAAACTTATGTTTAAACGATCTTTGAAACAGACATGTTACGAATTTGTATCTTACTACTTGAAGTTTGTAAAAATTTTCACATTCTTAATTAATTGGATCCCTACTTCAAACTACATGAAATGAAGCTGTATATATGTGACCACTTGACTTAGATCAAGTGGCCACTACCGATGGTTGGAGAGGTTCCCGTTGGTTGAGTTCTCGTGTTCGAGCCTTGCCAATGTCGTTTCTTCTTAGGTGGATGTGTGAGATTTGGTCCTTATTCTCAAGGTGACTAACAATGGTGCTAACAACAAACCACTAACATCTGTTGTTCATATATATATATATATATATATATATATATATATATATATATATATATATATATATATATATATATATATATATATATATATAGGGGTGGGTTCAATGGAAAACCACTATGCACCTGAAAACTATGGACACCTACGCATACCGTCCGATTTGGTGCATTTCATGGAAAACGTGGTGGCATGATCGTAAATAAGGTGATGCATCACGCAGGATTTTGATGCATCACGCGGGAAATTTGATGCATCACGCGAGATTTTGATGCATCACGCGGGGAATTTGATGCATTTGTGGTGGTGCAGTGCGGTTTTCACAAGTTTTCAGGTGCATTGTGGTTTTCCATTGAACCCCTATATATATATATATATATATATATATATATATATATATATATATATATATATATATATATATATATATACCTTAATTTAGTGCAGAACCATAGAACCAATCTAAACCATTAGATTATAATATAACACTAGGGATAAGATGGTAATTATACAATTAACATTGAATTAATAGCAGCCTACCAAGTTTGACTGTCCACTTTGACTTTTTTTTACTCTTTTAATATATAATGGACATGCAGTGTTGCATCGACGTTAAATATACGATATCAAAGTGTTCATTCGACATCGAATGGTCGTATGGGTAAAAATTTTTTACGAAAAATAAACACGTAAATTTTTTTTCAAAAAAATATATTCATGACCGTTCTCGTTAAATCCACCAACTTTGACTACTAATTTTGACTATTATTTATCTCTGTTAATAATGAACGTATATGTAGTGTTGCATCGACGTTAAATATACGGTATCAAAGTGTTCATTGGATATCGAATGATCTCATGATCTCACCATGATATATTGCATCGTAGGCTGGGTAAAATTTTTTTTACGAAAAATAAAAAAATATATATCATAACCGTTCTCGTTAAATCCACCAAATTTGACTACTAATTGTGACTATTATTTTGGTTCTGTTAGTAATGAACGTATATGCAATGTTGCATCGACGTTAAATATACGGTATCAAAGTGTTCATTGGATATCGAATGATCTCATGATCTCACCATGATATATTGCATTAACCGTTCTCGTTAAATCCACCAAATTTGACTACTAATTGTAACTATTATTTTGGTTCTGTTAGTAATGAATGTATATGCAATGTTGCATTGACGTTAAATATACGATATCAAAGTGTTCATTCGATATCGAATGATCTCATGATTTCACCATGATATATTGCATCGTGGTCTGGGTAAAATTTTTTTTACGAAAAATAAAAAATATATATCATAACCGTTCTCGTTAAATCCACCAACTTTGACTACTAATTGTGACTATTATTTTAGCTCTGTTAATAATGAGCGTATATGCAGTGTTGCATTGACGTTAAATATACGATATCAAAGTGTTCATTCGATATCGAATGATCTCATTATCTCACCATGATATATTGCATCGTGGTCTGGGTAATTTTTTTTTTACGAAAAATAGACACGTAAAATTTTTTCGAAAAAAATATATCATGACCGGTCTCGTTTTAAAGAGTATAAAATTCTCGTTTTTATGGTATAATTTTTTTGATTTAAAAATTTATAATATTAATGTTATTTTAATTTAAAGAAAAATGGTATTTATTTTGCTAATGTCAATCTTTTTGCTATTTCCAATGTTTTCATTTTTTACCCCTCCAAGAATTAAAATATCACTATTACCAATCTTTTTTTCACTAATTCCAAACTTAACTCTTTTAATCAAGAGCATTAGATTATTCTAATCTATGGACAATATTGGTTCTACAGTTCTACACTAAATTTAGGTTCTGCAATGATCTCATCTATATATATATATATATATATATATATATATATATATATATATATATATATATATATATATATATATATATATATATATATATATATATTTGTGTGTGTGTGTGAATTCATTAATTAAAACCAACATGCATGATGAACAAATTAAGAAATCTTTATTTTCTTATTTGATTCTTTTCAAAAAGTTTTATACTTTGCTGAACATCTTTTCTTTCATGCATGCATGTATACCATGCACCTTAATTAATTACTCTCTGATTTGATAACATAAATGCAAGTACGTGATTCAAAAAGCAACTGACAATAAACGTGCTAGCAAAAAATACGTTGTAAGAGCTGAGCTATGATATGATAGATTTCAGAATGGTTAGGTTGGCCAATGATTCAATGTACGTGCCTTTATTCCATGTCTTTATTGGTCTCTCTTTTGATGGATATGCATGCCATGATAAACTACTAGCTTGTGTATTTGAAGACAGAAACTATTTGCATTTAGATCGAATTGAACCCCAAAAAAAAAGGGTTAATTACTCCATCAATTAAGCTAGGGTGAATGAGGTACGATCAAATGACATGGTGACATTGGCAAAATAATATCATCTATCTCGTGAGTTGATTATATTATTTACGTGTGCAAATTTCACTGTGTATATCTATAGTTTCATGTCATGTACGACACAAACGGTAAGGGAAATGATAATATTAAAGCAAAGAAGGACGGCTATATGATGGAAAATCGGGTTGGAAATTGGTCATTATATATAGATGTGTTAATAAATTATTAAAACTACACGTAATTGAAATAAGATATAGTGTCATCATCCAAAAGATGTGATATGATATGTCTACTAATCAACTTTCATATTTTATATATGTATATATATATATATATATATATATATATATATATATATATATATATATATATATATATAAATGGTTAGACACTAATTAATGTAACTAGCTAGCTAGTTACACAAAATAATTAGACAATTTTTTATATAGCTAGACATATATATTATCAAGATTGAATGATATTGATCATCAAAATTACACAAATTGACATTAATGTCAATAGGATGCCAATAAAATGAATTAATATATACAAGGTAACATTATCATCCCACATCCATTTTGCACATAATATCCAATATACTATACAAAACATTCACCATATATTCCTGCTCGTTATCGATCTATACAAAACATCCATGTTGCATGGAATATCATTTGAATTTATTTAACATCTATTATATAATAATTTGATGAAATATTTAATTAATATATTAAATTAAAATTTATTTGACTAGATATATTATTTTTCTTTAAATATTCCTAGGCATATTAAATATGTGCATTGCATGATGCACCAATGGTGGATTTAATCTAAGGACTAAGGTCGGTTCTTTTTAGGGTTCCTCGATGCACATGGCTGGTTCTCCACAGAGCTAACTCATATATTGAGTTTTAATGGAAAACTTTGATGTATTGGAAAACCTAAGGATACCAAATATGCATTAAGAGCATTTTAGGATTGCTATATATACATACATATATACAGACATATATTATTTGAAATAAACCCAAATTTACATCTATAAATATTGAAGAAACATAAGTTGCTTCATACAAAAAAAATCTATTACAATCCATGTTTTAAGAAGGTATATGGTGATCAATAACATGGAATAGATAATAAATGCAATATATATTTGTATCCAAATGTTCACAAAGTTTTAAGTTATTTATAAATTTTCCTTTAATTATATCCAAGACTTATGAAAAGTATAAGAAATTAAACGAATGAGACAATTTTGGGCATAAAAAGTGTCGTCAATAGGAATCTTGACATCGTGAATTTACAACTAATTAGTTGATTATAGAAGATTTTATCAATTATCATCATCTGTGGGTAGTTATATTTATGGTTTATTTATTGGAGGACATAAGAAATTTATGGCTTTCTAATATATTTTTTAATTAAAATATTAATATTTGTTTGACATCTTGCAGTTCATGAGGGTATTAAAAAACTATATTAAAAAAGGGAAAAAAATCACCAAGTAAATCAAGCATCAATTCTTTTGGTTTTTGTCAATTACCTAAACATAGTTGTTTATATATGGTTTTTAAATTATATGAATTACAAAGTACTTTTCTTTATAATCATTTGGTGGCGTACATAATTTTTTTTTTTCTTTTTCATATACATATTCTATCCATAAATTTATTAAGAAAACAAATATTCTAAATTAACCTTGTAATTAACAAATATAACAACCCGATTAAATCAATATGACGGTGGATTTAAAGCCCACAAATATTGAAATTATGGCTATTAGGGGATGAAATCCATTGTGAACAATTTATTCGTTGTGAACAATTAAAAAAATACATATAATCATTCATATAAATCTGAATTATATGATTTAAAGGGTTTATAAAAGTGTTTACAACAAGATTCAGAATATTCAAAAGGTTCATAGTAGTGTTTGTAACAAGATTTATAGGAACATTGATTTATTATAGTGAGAAGGGATGTTATAGTGAGAAATGGTGAGAAGAAGGTTTTTGCATTGATATTGAATCAACAAACTATTGATTCATGAACATTGATTTATTTTAGACATTGTTGAATCAAATGTATCTGATTATATCGAACCCGGATCACAAAAAAACATGGACAAAATTTTTGGTGCATCATGACCGTAGAAAAATGCATTATTACTGAATCATCATTTTTAGCCCGTAAATGATGATTCAAATCAATATATTTGGTTCAAAAGTATTGATAATGAATCAATAATCATGAATCAATAGTTTGTTGATTCAATATCAATGCAAAGCTCTCATTCTCACCATTTCTCACGTGATCCATATCCTCTCTATATATATATATATATATATATATATATATATATATATATATATATATATATATATATATATATATATATATATATATATATATATATAGGGGTGGGTTCAATGGAAAACCACTATGCGCGTGAAAACCATGGAAACCTACGCAAACCGTCCGATTTGGTGCATTTAATGAAAAACGCGGTGGCATGATCGTAAATAAGGTGATGCATCACGCGGGATTTTGATGCATCATGCGGGAAATTTGATGCATCACGCGGGATTTTGATGCATCACGGGTGGAATTTGATGTATTTGTAGTGGTGCAATGCGATTTTCACAAGTTTTCAGGTGCATTGTGGTTTTCCATTGAACCTCCCTCTCCATATATATATATATATATATATATATATATATATATATATATATATATAGACACACACACACACATATATATAGGTTCAAGTGAGTACCATGCACCTATTACACAGCGCACCCGAATGTACCACTCTTAAATTTATTTTTTTTCATAAACATGTTTTAATTAACATTACACAGATAATATATATAAATTTCACGCAAATTCAAACACTTTAAGTGAATGAAATCACGCATCACATATATGCACGTTCACATATATTCAAATTTATGTAAGTGTACGTTCACGTCATTTTTTAGGAGCTAGGAGATGTGAATGTATGTGAAATTTACGTATGATCTTTATAACGTCAATTAAAACATGTTTATGAAAAAAAAATTCAAAAAAGTTCTTTTTAAGATGATATCTTCTGGTGCGCTGCATAAGAGGTGGTACTCTCTCGAACCATATTCAATATAATACATAGAGGTGTAATCGAGCCGAGTCGAGTATCACCAAACTCGAGCTTGAAGTCGACAATAAAAACTCAAGCTCGATTGAGCTTTAGTTTTGAAACTCGAGCTCGACCATATACGTAACCTTTTATATTTCATTATTTCTTTACTAAGATAATTATAATCAATCAATCAAGGTTCAAAAGTAAATATATATTTTCCATTCTAATAAAATTAAATATTAAATGTAAATATAAACATCAGAGTTTTAAGTAAATAATTTAACAAAAAAGGGTGATAATCGTTTTCTAAACTTCTAATTTTAACTCAATGACTACTTTTAAGTTTGCCATTAATATAGTGTTTATTACATATAAAGATCGACTATTAAACTAATGAAGAATTGGTAATCTAAATTCTAACAAGTTAAATTAGAATGCAAGTGACTTTCGTTACATCTACTTTATGTCCACGACTACAATGATTTGGTTACATGTCACATTGAAAAATTGATTCATTAAACTTTATCTAGTGTAATCATATCAAAGAAAATAAATAACTACATTATAAACTTTATTTAAAAAATATTCAATTAATTGGGAATTAAAAATATGCATTTATATAAAAACTTTTATACAAAATTGCGTGTGTCAATTTTCTAAACGGTTATTAATATAATTTAGTGCACTTAATTTCATGATTGCTCTTCGAGTCTCGATCCAGAGAAAGTCGGCTGCAAAACCAGGAAAACACTAGGTGAAGGTCGAAGCAGAGAGGTCCTGCGTCGACACTCCGATGCTTAAGTCAGTATATATTTTTTGGTGAAATTTGAGAGTGAAAAGGAAATCTATTATATGGTGCCTACCGTTTTTTGGTGAAGATGAGTCCTATTTATACCTTTGGAGATATCTGCATATGGCTAGCTTCCAATCAGAGAATGACAACTGTCATTCCCTTTTCTAACAGAATTAGCCATCCTCTTTTTGTATGCCTTACGCGAATCTTTCAGTTAGCTATGATGGCCCACGTGAAGGCAACGTATCGATATGATTACATGGGTCCACCTCAGCTAGATTGTTTACACGTCACCAGGTATTAATTTCCACGTATCTCATCAATTGCCAAAAAAAAAAAAAAAAAAGTTTGGGAAATACATACCAGTGTTTACACAGTTTTTAAAAGAAAAGTGAATGTAAGCAATTGCTTGCAATATATTTATTACCAAAAAGAAGTTCTTATTTTTTAAGGGTTTATATTTAAAGAAAAATCATATTAATATAGTTTTATTAGTTTGATTTTTCAATTTAATTTTTTTTATCATTCTACTTCTTATATTTTGTTTCTATGAAATTCGCTACCGGTAATCGATTAATTGTTCATGTTTAAAACAGTGACATGCTAAGCTCTTTTTTAATTATGTTAAAAGAACAAACATTTTTTTTAGCATTTTACTAGTTTGATCACTGTGACATTTGTTTTTTTCATACAAAAACCCTTATAGAATTCACCATATCTAATCAATTAGTTATATCATATTTAGAGAATTATTTTAGTATTTTGATATTTTTAATGGGAAAGAAAACATCTCATGGGCCAAACTGATAAAATGATAAACTATGAATACAACACATGAAACACCGTACAACACGTCAGAGGTCATATATGTGACGTATCAGCTTCAACTTGGTGAAGATAAGATCGTCGACATCTAGCTTTCTCATCCTATTTCAATGGGTTCAGAATTTTTTGTTGTTGTCGATTTACTTTTAAATGTTATGTATTATATCATAAAATTATCACCATATTTTAAATTTCATAGCAAATGGTTTTAATAACCAAATTGTAGTAATTACCAATTATCATCATTAACTTTTGGTGCATCCTTACAACGAGTGGACACATAAAAAAGTCTTTTTTTATTAACCTAGACAACTACTTAACAGTAATGAATTTCATAATTTTAATAGAAAAATAACGTGAATAATAAAATGATAAAGAATAATGTTAAAGGACCAAAATAATCAAACTATAAAAAGATCATATTTGATTTTTTTTCAATACAAACTTTTTTTGTTAAACACATAAAAGTAACATTTTTTATCAATACAAACTTTTTTTGTTAAACACATAAAAGTAACATTTTTTGTATGATATAATGTTTCCTACTTTTTGTAAAGATAAAGCTAGTGTTATGAAAAATAAGTTTATTTTTTATCGGATTATCGTTGGTTACTTCCGATCACAAGTTATAGTCATGAGACATCATACAACACATGTCAGAGATCATATATGTGACGTAGTTAGGCTTGGCAAAAAAAAAAACTTATCAATGATGAAGACCTGAAACTCAATCCCGATTTGATCGGGGAACCCTCGACTTGTCGGGGATAAGGATGGGGACGGGAAAACTCCGATTTAAAATAACGTAGATAAGACATCGATGGGGGACACTTTAATTATCGACCCCGACCCCGACACTGACCCTGACACTGATTCTAATTTATGTTTTAATATAAATTACACACACGCACTTTTACAATGCAAATTATTTATTAAATTTTATATAAATTTTAAATATCTATATATATATAACTTTTGTATAATATAAAAATATTATTGTTTTATTTTTCCTTATAGGTTTTATAAGCCATTTGTATAGATTTTTTTAGATTTATTATAACTTACAAGTTTATATATGTAAATAAATCAAAACGTCTGAATTAATTTGTTTTAAAATTTAATTGCATATTTTTTTTGGGCTAAACTACTATTCATAGTTTAAATTTATTTATCTTTTAGGAAGTTAAGAAACACGATTCCTTGATGGGGATTCTCGATCCCTAATTGAGACGAAATTGGGGATATAAAATCATTCCTCGACAGGATGGGGACGGACATAAAAGAGAGGAGTAAGAAGCGGGGATGAAAATAAGAAATGAAATCTCTGTCTCGCCCCGCTGCACTGCCATGCATAGACATAATAACTTGAACTAGATGGAGATAAGATCGCCGACATCTACCTCTCCCATTCTATTTCAATGGGCTCGGAGTTTGTTGTTGTTGTTGATTTACTTTTTAATGTTTTGTATTATTATATATTTTTATGTCATATCATAACATTATCACCATAATTTAATTTTCGTAAAAAGTGGTTTTAATCCTCAAAATTATAATTATATTTACCAATCACCATAATTAACTTTTGGGGCATCCTTACAACGAGTGATACATCAAATCATTAAAACTTTGTCTAACGTATTAATACAATATCAAATTATGAACACTACGTAATATTGTATGAGTTGCGGTCTTAACGCTACAACTTTTTCAGTTGTGTTAAAAATTCTTGATTTTGAATACATTTTACATAGAATTATATAAACTTCAACTAGTTTTCAATAGTTCTTTTAATTCACATATTTTTGACACATGCAGCTGAAAACGTTGTAACGAAGCCATAACTTACATAGGTTATACAGGGTTCATAATTGATATTGCATAATGTTATGCAAAGTTTGATATTTTAATATATCACTTATAACTTAGTAAGATGGATAAAAGGTTAATTGATGATAATTTGTAATACGGCTATAATTTGATGATTAAAACTAATTGGTATGAAAATTAAATTATGATGATAATTTTATGATATGATATAAATATATAATAATACATAAGACTTAAAAGTAAACCAAGGTATAACTATGCTTAGAATATCTATATAAATCACATTCCCATGTAATTAAATCAATGCACAGTTTAATTATGAATTAATAGATAATAAATCATTAGAGACTCATTATGATCTAAAAATCACAACTACAAATTAATTTCTTTCCCCCGCCCCGCCCCGCCCCCCCCCCCCCCCCCCCCCCAAAAAAAAATTTTTTTTAACAAAATAATATTTAAAAGATCATATGGGTTTGATTGTACTAACAAAGTTAATTACAATTGATAGTACCAGTGAATGGAATGACTTTAATAAAAAAGTACATGTTATTTTGTTTGTACTTAAAATAAAATAAATAAATACACTCACAAGTCACAATTCAAGTATTTGTACATCCAGATTTGACAGTGTAGCATTCTCATAGTTTGTTATCTTTTTCAAACATTCTACAAATATACATATATATTCTCATCTCTAACGAAATCCAACAGATGTAAAGGTTGAACCTGCAAAGTCATAATTTTTATTTAAAAAAACTAGAACATTTCTAAATTAGTTACAATTTTTTAAGGATGAAAACTATTCAATTTATAAAGGATCAAATTACAAACAAAGGTAACATAAAATATAAAAATTAACAATAAATGTAATGTGAAAGTTTTTAGACCAAGAAAGCTAGGTAACATCAAATTAATTTTTTGTTAAAATAGGGTATTGATAACCAATTAAAAAGGTAAAATTTTAATTTTATGATTGCATTTTTGGTAAAAGAATAAAATTTGATTATTTTTTTTGACCTAAAATTTAAAATTTCATGTCATTTTCTGGTCAAAATAGAATTTTACGTTATCTTTTTCAGCAAAAAAATTTAAAATACCTTTATTGTCAAATTTCATATTTTATATTAACTTTTTTTTTGTGATTTTCTCATTTATAAATTAATTAATACACATTACATGAGTTAATTTTAAAAATAAATATTTATAATAATATATAATATATCAATTATAAGAATAATAAAGTGTGTTCAGTTTTAGTTAATTATTAATTAAATTAATCATATTATATTTGAATATATTTGGTTTACTTTAATATTTAAAGTAAATTTAATTATTTGAAGTGACAAAAGAAGAGAACGACATGTGACAAATTAAAGGAGAGCATGACACGTGACATATTATTTACTCATTTAATAGTATATATAGAGATAGATTTTATACTAAAAGTTTTTTAAGACGACAAACAACTATATATATTATTAAAATTTTTAGTAAGAATGTACAAAAACTAAACCAATCAAATTCTTTCTATTTGTGTTGATTTAGAGTAGCTAATTGATACCATTAGATTAGAAAGTACATAAAACTTTATATCATTAAACACAAAGTTGTGGGACATGAGAGGATGACATGGAGCCATTTGGTTGTGGATTTTGCAACCAAAACGACCACGCTTAGAAAGCTAAAATAAAGCAAAGATAGATAAATTTCCTTTCACTATATAGCTTGCTTGCTTGCTTATTATATGCTTTATTAAATATGAATTTTGCCCACAAACAAACCCTAATTCTTTGCATAGAATAAGGGCAAAAGTAGCATGAAAAAAGGGGATTCCTTTCGATATTTTACATTTCATACCACCCACTACCTTAGACTTTTTTCCCACATATTCTTACTTTATTTAATTTCATTTATTTAAAAATTGCCCATTAATTAGTTGGTGTCAACCTTTTTCTTTAAGGGCATGCTTCAAAATTAGTGCATTGTTAATAAAAATAGGGGTTCATTTTGAAAAAAAAAAAAACCATGTTCTCACGTTTTTTGTGTATTCATTTCTCCATGTTATTTTTTTCTGTAAAAAACCTCAAGTTATTTTTTTCTTTGGTTTAGTGAAATTTGGACATTAGACCCCGGTTATAATTTGTGAACCTGATTTTTAAACACTGAAAACCGGGTTTCAATGTCCAAATTTCACTAAACCAAAAAAAATAATAACTTGAACAACTTTTGTGGAAAAAAATAACATAGAGGGACGAAAACGCAAAACACATGAAAACATGTTGGTATTTTTAATAATAAACCCTAAAAATAAATAATATTTGTCATACGAAATATTATATTATTTTTAGGAAAAATACATTACATTGGTCATCAATTAAACGTACACGTGTACATTGGTCAAATAATAATAACACACACAGCACTAATTTTTCTTTAAGGACATGCTTAATTTCCAAGATCCCTCAGCCCTATGACTCCCACTATAGTATTTGTTAGGTGTTGGATAAAGTTAGGTTATATGAATCCGCCAATCCAGTATTTTAATTCTAATTCCTATGAAATTCAAGTAATTCTCTTAAATCTCTTTAGCTAACTAGAAATAATTAAATTTTAATTAAAAGACAAATGACATGAAAATGTAATGTATTTTTGAATATATGATATGAAATTGGTAAATTGTGTTTCATGAATGTTTTCATACAAGTTTATTTATATTTACACATTATTTTGTCAACAATATTTTATATCAAACTCAACGAGAATCTTAATGATTTGATCACCAAAATATGCATTTTTGAAAATATGATCCCCAAATATGTATTTCTAAACTACAATATCTTAAATGTACGTTTTTAGATTACGATCCCCAATATAGAGGGTGTTTGGTTTTGCGTTATGAACCAGATTATCAGCTTATTGCGTTACAATAATGCAAATAATTAGTTTAAAGTGTTTGGATTGCATACGTTAATAAGTGATTATTTGCGTTTAGCGTTAATCTTACCACACTTTTTCATAAGTTAAAAATTGTAGCTTATTTGCTTCATAAGTGATTATTTGGTCATTTTACAAGTAAAAACGCAAATCCAAACACTTTAAAAACTGATTATTTAATAATTATGATAGCAAACAGCAGAAGCTAAACCAAACACTACAAGTCCTGCAGCACTTTTTGTTACAGCTATTATCTAATTATTAGTTTCCAAAACGCTACAGCACTTTTTCAAACGCAAATCCAAACACCCTCATAAACAATGATCTTATTTTACGTTATAATATGTTTTATCACCTAGATTATATATTCAAAACCCATCGTCATTATTAGATTCATTACAGTTTCAAAAAGAAGAAATGATAGTATTGATGGTTGTTAGTTATTATTAGAAGAGAATTCAACCTTTCAAATTAACAATTAACAACAACAATAATAATAATGAGAGGTTAGTTGCCAGCGTCAAATAAAGGGATACTTTAAATGAATGGTACATTCTTCAACTAGCCATAATAATCAAAACACAATACGTGGAACAAACTCCCATCCTAAACATGCAAATACTAATTAAACCGATAAAAATACAAAACTAAAAGCAATTAAATATGAAACAAGTTTAAATAAACAAGCTACATATATACACAAATATATTTCCAAAAACAATTTAATAGCAAAAAATGTTACAATCCCAACTATAACCATCACTTTTAAGCCATATAGTCGACTTAATTGATACACCAAAATGGCAAAGTACATTGGAAGAATGAGCATGAAAAAGTAGCAAACCATCATGCAAAATGTATAAACACATCATCATTCTCTTTAGAAACTAGAAACTTCAATTCACTCGTGTACATGTATTTTTTGTAAGAATTATTTTTATGATGTTATAATCAGGACTGGATTAAGCACTTTTGAGGCCCCGGGCAAAAAAAAAAAAAAAAAAAAAAAAACTCAAAAGGGCTCTTATAAATATATATGTATATTCAAGATAAATAAAATTCAAGTAAAAATGATAAATTAAAGCAAAAAAAACTAATAATTATATAATATAAACTAAAAACGTTGAGAAGTCGATAACTTTGTTTAATCGTTAATAAACCTAAGAAATATGTAATAGATTTTTTAAGAATGGACCCTATGATTAATTGGCACTGGACAGTTGACCGTTGTGACTTTACTCAGGGCCGACCCTGGTTATAACATCTAATATCATAAACAAAAGTTTTTACAAAACAATATTAGATGTGTATATATATGAACTTTTTTGTGATATCATAAAAAGAGTTCTTGTACGAAATTTTATAATTTTGGATGTGTATAAAGATGACGTCATTACTAGGTTTTTTTAAACCGTACAAACAAATATTTTAATTTGTGATGAAATTATCATTAATTATTCCTATATATGCAGCATGCAATTACTAAATTGTTGAATAATACATAAACGTGAGAAGTAAGCTTCGAACACCTTTTTAGCATCTTAAATGAATTTAATTTTTTGACTTCTTTTGATTCAAAAAGAAAAAAAATAAATTAGAGGAGACATAAGACATCATTAGTTGTGGTCATTTCAGTTGAATTTTAACCATCGAAGAGTGATGTTCTTCATTATGTAGAGTTGAAAGTGGTTTAATTTTCGTTAATTGTGCTTTTTTAAAAGGTCTAATATAACCCATTGATTACTTATTATTTTTATTTTTGAAAATATATGGTTGAAAAAATGAAGTACTTTTGTGGGGATCAAGTCTCATTTTTAAGCAAAAATAATGGGATTTTCACACTTAGCTATTGCAATAATAATTTGGGTGTTTCTGAGAGAAATAAAACCATGCTAGATGATGAGGTTTGTTTGTCTCTTTATTATATTAACGTATATATATTATTATATAAATACATCGCCGACGGAGCAGCTGAAAGAAAAAAAATTATGACATGTCCATCATCTCGATCATCAAAATAATTAAGTCAACTTTTAATATCAACCGTTTAAATCGTGAAAGCTATAATGGGTGATCCTAAGGTTGGGGATTCGACTCCTATTGTAAACAAAAGTATATATTTAAAAGTAGTATTAGATATGTGTGTTGTTGATGTTTATCTTTTCCAGGATTTTTGCTTTTCGGTTAGTTAATTTCAACGTTTGCTTAAATAACTAGATCTTAATATTATCAAAAATAATATTTTATAAAATTATTTAAATACTATAAGTTATTGTATCATTAAAATGTTATAAAAAATATCACTTTTTATTCATTTTTATAATGTTTCAATTAACTAAATATTTAAATATTTCATTCTTTACTTATATCACAAAAATTAAATATTACAAAATAGTAGCTTAGTTTTTGTAGAGTCATGTTAGAAATTTAAATATTTTTTAATTAAATAATTAATTTTGAACATGCTACTTTGATAATAATGTCGACAAATTACCAGTTATATCAGTTAAAATTTAATATCATAATATGCCATTTAAAGGATTTTTAAAACAACTTATGATGATTAAACATCTTAATTGTTTGTTCGTTTTTGGATTATTATCTTAAATATTAAGTATTTATCTTAATTAAATCAATGATAAAGTTTACTGTTTTATGTTATTAGTATTATTTCAATAATGTAAAATAGTTATAAATTAAAAAAATCATGAAAATAATAAATATGTAATATAATTGCATAATTATAAATATGTCAATAAGTAATAAAATTTATATTTAACTTTATAGACACGTATATATAGTAACTATAGTAAAATTTAAAAATGTATTAAACTATATAATAGACTGATCCAAAAAGTTAATCATTAACTAGTGTAATACCCGTGCGGTGCACGTGATAAATTTTCTTATATTTATAATAATAGTTTTTATTAAAGGCTTAAAATAACAAACAGTTTAACCATCCTTGACAACATATGTTTAGAAGTATTTACTCGAAACCATTTATGTTTTTATACTTTTATCTCAATAGAACACAATCAAAACAGAATTTCTTACACATAGCATTGAACTTGATAAATGAGCTCGTCTAGCATAATTTTAGCAGTAACAATCAAATGGATTGAAATTGTGGTACTCCGATTTTGATGGCAATACTAAATGCACCTTTCTACAAAAAGATAAGAAAATAAATAAACAAATAAAAGTAGGTTATATTGATGTTTCATATTTTGTTTAACATATAGTTATTTTCAACTACAAAATAGACCGGATATGAATGAAATTTCAAGAACACTCTAGCTACAAAATATCCAAGCATTCTTCTTCGCAAACATGTGAACGACTCTAAGTGATTTTTTAGTAATTATGGAGGAAAACAAAGTATTAAAAATATATGACAAGAGTCCCCAATCAAGATCTTGAAAGCACCTAAACTTCCATCCCTACTTCATGTACCCTCTCAGAAGAAGAAAGCAAATTCACCGATCTTGACGACTTCCATGCATGTTTAAGAGTTTTTCATGTCAACAAAATATAGTCCCCTAGTTAAGAAATATGAGTCAAGGTTACAAGGGAAATATACGGCAAAATTAAAAACAAACAAGATATACATTGGCTCTTTCTATCCATACGCTTTAGAGGAATAGTGCCCATCAAGAACATGTGGCCAAGCCAACAATAGGGAAGGGGAAAGTTGTAGTCTTGCTAACGAACTTAAAGTTTCTTCCTAGAGTGAGTAGGATATAGATGTCTAAAAAAGCTATGGTGATTGGATACATAAATAGGTGGAGAATCTTTTGGAGTTAGATTCTCGAAACCTTAAATCTTTAGTCTAAAAACGGGAGCAATCGTCATAAAAGCTCCAAATGATCTAGTACCACCACTATGAGCACAAAAAGAAGTATGTAATCAACGATGTAATACTATAAAAGCAAATTCCTCTAACTTTTGAGACCAAGTGATATACTGCACTTATAGAAGAATAAAATTATTTAATCAATAAATTAAAAGGAGAAGAGTAACAGAAATGTGTAAGTCGACAAGATAGACCTGACAACCGATATCCAGATGACTTGAACCAATAATTTAATAGCCAACAACAGTAGATCTCCAGTTTCTATCTTGGTTGGGCCGTCCATAACAATCTGACATGCCAATGAACCTTTTCTCGTGGGTGAAGAGGCATCTAGATGTACACGGGTATCTTCTTCTACTAAAGAAACCATCTGCACCAAACATTAGAAAAATATAGTTGTGATCAAATAAATGGAAGGAGCATATCGTTGTTATATGTTGGTAAAAGAACATGCAAAATCTAAAGACCGGATTTCTTTTGTAAATTGCAGGGTACAAAGAGTTAAAGACAACAATTTGGTATTCATGTCCAAACAAAGCTCATTAAAAAAAATAATTAATAGCGTAAATCTGTAAAAGTTGAATGAGATTATAAACATTTGTAATTCCATTTAATAACAGAACATTTATTACAACTACTATTTGCAGAGTGCATTTTTTTCTTTTTAGGATAATTCAATAACTTCAACTAAAGAAGTATGCAACATGTATGAGCTTATATGTGTACATTCTATAGAGTTTGAATGTATTATGAACAAATGTGATTGAGAACTTGAATAAAAAAAGGAAGGCGGTATCCCAAAAATCAAAGTTGTGTTATTAAAGAAGATTTCAAGAGTCAAGAAACTTGACTATGTATGGCCAGTGGATTCCAAATGTACATGTTTTTGATTCTGCGTTAAACTAACAACAAATATACAGTTTGGGTGAAGTACATTTAATATAAACCCCAAACATATGACACAATTACAAAAGCAACATATCCGATCATACACCTAATGAAAACATTTTGGATCAACTAATGATATAGAAGAACAAAGAAAAGGATATGGAAATCTAACATTGGTGATGATGATCAACAAAATTTGTGACATGCATGTTGCACCTTGGCTCATACCTATTGAACAAAGGGATCCCGATTAAGCAATCAAGATATGAATGCATGGATAATGTAAAAGATTCAACTTGTGAGTAGTAGCTTGTTGCAAAATTAATCTTCTTCTTAATTATGTATCATAGAGTTTTGATATGCAGGTATTTGCACTTTGCTTCTCACAGACACAAACTCATGAAAACCACCATTTCATTAAAGCCCACATTAAATAAAAACTTAAGATTCATAAATCTGCTTTCGTAGAATATAAAAATAACATGTTCTGCTCACATGTAAACATTAAAACACAACGTCATGAATCTTAACCACTAAAAGTGTCAAATGATGTGTAAATCATTTCTCAAACAAAGAAAATTCGAATTACCTTCCCGGAAAAAGACAAAGAGACATACCTGGAAATCGAACGCCATATAGAGGATAGATTTTCCTCTTTGAAATAAGCAGAATTTGTTTGTATCCATAAATGTTGTGCTGCAGTGAGAAGGCCGAGGAGGGAAAGCAGAGACGAATTAAGGAAGCAAATGATTTATGGTTCTAGCACCGAGAGGGAGACCGACAACATCGTACATGAGGTTATCGACAGTGTTCTCTCCTCCCCCTACTGTAGTTCTGTGTGTGATGTGAGGGGATGTTTATCACGCTACTAATAACTACATACTACAGAAAGAAGTTTAGTTGATGATGGTCGGATAAAAAATGCGTAAAACACTTGTACTTCATACATTAAAATAAGTATATATTTACAGCGGTGACGAACTTAGAGTTTATCCAGAATAGATCTAAGGGTGCATATCAACCCGTAGAATAACTTTTTCTTTCCTCAATGGGTAAAAAAATTTGGAACAGAACAATTTACTACAGGAAGAACAACTATGATCCACTTAGGAAAAAAACTCAATGAAATCAATTACCAACCAAAATACAAAATTAAGCAGTAACTATTGATTGTTTTCAGCAGTTTTTTCAGAGCTTTGACTGAGCATTCTTACTGTGACGGCGACTCGATATCATAATTCCATGCTTTAAAGCGGAGTGGACAAAAAAACGAAACTGGTTTGGTTCGTAGAAACAGTAGGTTGCAAATTTGTAGGAAAGGCCTGGTATATAAGCATTCTTCATCATTAATCCATGTTCAAGTCTCATCGTCTTCATGAACTGTATCATTCGTATGCTTACATCTGCAAAAAAAATGATAATGTCACAAATTAGTATGTGAAGATCAACAATCTTTATATATAACCCTTGTAAGATAACATTTGTTTTTCTCATATAATGCATCAAGGAAAATAATAACCCATTAGACAACGTGAAAGAAAAGAACATATTAAATAGAAACATCTCAGTGATCATTCCCTCACATAATGCATTAAATGAAACCCACCTCTGATTTCTTGAAGATTTTAGGAATTTTTATTTAATATTGTAATGTAAATTAAAAAAAAACATATAGAAGTTTTAGCAAATCATGTAGGGCATAACTAAAGAACAATTGAATATGTGCAATCCTCTCAAACGTTAAACTAATTTAAGCAAACCCAGATAAAGGTAATTAAATAGTTAAAAATCCGATTATTTCAAGATTGATATTGGAACAAACAATTCAATTGATTAAAGTACAAATATTCCAAAATTGTTGTAGCAAACAATGAAGAAAATAATAGAGGAAAATCATCACAATATTTGCACTGATTTCCTATTGATTCTATTTAGGCAATGAAATTTCACCTATGGCATTGTATCGCTGATTTCCCATCTTTCATCGTATGATCATAGAAGATAAAACCAAAGACAAACAATTAGGTCATATGCGTGCATCCCTTACAAAAAAGGGTTTTCAGAATGGTAACAGAAATAACAACAAATACATGAGCTAAGGGTTTCAAGTGGGAGAATGTAAGCAAAATTGGAGCAACGTAGGAAAGGGGTTTATAAACATCAGAGAAGAGCCTTCGATAAAGCTTCCAGAGAAGCCGTCGAATGTGTCCCTGGAAGAAAGTACGGAACAGGGGATGATAATCACAGGGGTGAATTTTTCATCTTTTCTACCAATCGTCCAATCTCGATCTCACCAAAGAAATCCGTTGTTGAAGAAACCTGCACTCCACCATTTTTGGTCTCACACTCTCACCGTTGTTCTTCTAATTTGCTGTGTATCCTCGCAACTTTTGATACTACTCGACTCTCATCCTCTCTATCTATTTGTCTGTCTATCTCTCTCTAGTTAAGCATGGAAATCAAAAGCAGGGCACAAAACTGATGAAGAGTGGGTTTCACAACGTGGGTAAAACTGATCCCATTTTTCCGGCATGAAGAAGAACGGTTGGGTATAGTAACATACTGGTTTTTGTGCAATGAAGGGTTGTAATATATGCATGCACATAAGTAAAGTAATTAACACGGTTTGGATTAAATCTTGATAGATCCTAGGGCTGATAGTGAAGGAGAGAATTACACTCTCTCTCCTTCTTGGGTAATATATAGGGGGAATTTTTAGTTTTAGAATTTTTAATTATTACAATTATATGGTTATTTTTTAAATCATTTTTAAATGTTATTAGCTCTTTATACCATGACAAACACAAGATATATGTAATGATAAAAAAATAATCTTTCAGAAGGTTTAATTATTGAATTATTAATAATAGAAAACTATAACCATCTATCGTTTTCGTTGGAGAGCACATGTGATTAATCTCAGCCGTTGGATCATGGGTCCAAAATTAAAAAAACTATAAAAAATTATAAAGTTTTATAAATATATGATCATACATTCAAAAAATTTATAAATTTTTTAAACGGAACAACTCGATTAATGCACATGTAAAATACTAGTTAATAAGGATTAAAGTCACACACACACATATATATAAACACTACCTTATTGGTTTCGCGTACCATATCGACAAGTCATTGTTGAATACAAGTACTGACGAGGTAAAAAACTAAATTAGTTATTGTAGTAATTTCCGTAAAATAACATATATCGTATAATTAAATGGGTAACACGTCAATTAGTAATAAAATGTGATTTTCCAACAATGTGATAAAATGTCTTCATTCTTGATTTCATCGTCATAGCCAAATGTGAACAAGATTCGATTTTTCCATTTCAAGATGGCACGTAGAGTTAAATATCCAATATTATGGAAAAGCTTGCATGCCCCATTGCTGATCAGATTGGAACATTCATCCTCTCTAAACAATTGATGGAGAAAGATTTATTTGAGTCCAAGGCCCAAGAACACTCATCCTCTCTAAACATACCCGTTTTTATTCTAACTTATTATATAACTTGTTGTATCTAAGAATCAATTTTTTTTTTTTTTTTTTGCATGACATTAAAAATTAAACAACAAAATTTATAAATTTGATCCAACCGTGCCAATCCAAAAACATTAAACTTCATCTGTGTCACTCCAAAATGCTCATGTGATCCATTTAGAAAATTAGTTTCAAAAAAAAGATAGACACAAAAGACATAATATATGTTTTTCAAAACTAACCGAAGCTAGAGCAGGTAGTTAAAGCTTGTAACTAGAACTGATAGCTAGAGTTATTTTTAGGAAAATTTATGTAAAAAATCCTAAAGTTGGATCATTTTGTGATTAAAACTCCTAACCATTTTTTATTGCACAGAAAACTTCCAACTGGTAAAATCTTATGGAATTAAGGTGTTACCGGTTATAATAGGTTGCTATGCTTACATGACACGCATGTGACGTCCACATGGCAAACCCAACATACGTGGCGCCTACGTGACATTACATGTGTAATTATTAAACTGATTTTTTTCATAACAAATCCCGAAGTTGGTGACTTTTTGGATTAAAACTCTTAACTATTTTTTTTCCTCACTTCCTCTCTTCTCCTCTACCTTTGACAACTCAGATTACTCCATCCTCTATTTGTGTTCAAGGTTTTTTATTTTAGGTATGTATGTTCGATTGACTTTTGCCCATTAATCTTGAATTTCAACTTCATTTGTGCCGATGTAATCGCTTTCATTTTATGTTCACAATTTGCATTTTCAGGTTCACATTTATGTTCAATTTCGTTTATTTTAGGTTTCATTTTAGTTTCTCAATATGATCAGTCATAGCAGTGAGATTCGATAGCGGGTGGAGGTTTCATCGAAGAACGATTTTTTTGTTTAATAAATAAAAAATTAATAAATTCTCAAGTCATCAAAAGGCAATCGATGAAGAAAACTCAATTTTAATAATTTTTGTTGGTTGGAGGTTTTTTGTCGGTGAAAAATGGTTTAGGGTTTTAATTGAAGAAACTAAACAAGTTGGAGGTTTTTTACGCAAAAATCTATTTAAAAAAATTTACACGCCATCAAGTTGCAACCGGCTAAACCAGTTGAAAGTCATATTTATTTAGAAAAAAGCCAAATTTAAAAAGTTTTAGTCGGTTGAAGGTTTTTTTGTGCAACGAAAATTGGTTGAGGGTTTTATGATCCAACTTATGAGTTTTTTGCGCAAATTGGTAAACAGATAGCGATTGAGCTGAATAATATAAAATGCCATGCAAAGACATATAAATAAAAAGGACATACTAAAACAAAGGGTTAATCACATATTTATGAAACAATATTTATCTCTTTTTTTTAAATCAATTTATGTAACAAAATTATTTTTAAGATGATTTATGCAATGACGTTTGAATTTGTTATCAAAATATGCAACATCATTGTCCTTTTTTACCAATTTATGAAACAAAATCATTTTTAAAACGATTTATGTAATGACAATTGAACTTATTATTAAAACATACAATTATTAAGTTGTAACCTACTTACCCTACGAGTGATTCAATGATTTGTTATACGTTGTTTTACGACCCTTTTTCGTATGATTTTCAATTTTAAAGTTTGGTTAGGACTTTCACCCAACCTTTATATTTTTCGCATAACGTGAGTTTTCGTCCCGCTTTGCAAACCGACTAACCCCAGGTTGACCACACACTTCGCAATGAGCCTGGAGTATTTACACGTGAACTTATGTGGCCACAATGATGCATTTCTTTTTGTGTTATTTATAAGGATCAATTTTGGATCTCTAGGTATTTTGGTTGTTCCTATGGATCAAATTTTAGACCTCTAGGTATCTTCACACTTACCATTAGGTCATTATTTAGGGGTGACAATTTCAGCTCGTTCAAGTAAACGGATCAAACGGGTTGATGACCAAAAGTTATAAATTTTATATAATTTTGATTTTTTTTTTCAAAGAACAATCTGTTTAATACACCATTTTATAAATTTCCATTTTTTTAAAAAAAAATATGTTTTAGTTTAGTTTTATCTAAGGACTCAATTTAACTATACGAACCGTTGGATCAAAATAGAAACCCTACTGCATCACCCATGTGATCACCAATAATTTATTAAGGAAAATGGTGTCGTGCATTTTTGGACACATAGATTTGTTCACGTAGGGTTTAAGTGGTATGTAACAAATCAATAATTGACCAGGTAAATTGGTAGGTTAAATGTCGCATATTTTAATAACAAGTTTAAACGTTGTTGTATTAATCGTTTGAAAAATATTTTTGTTGTATAAATTGGTACAATAATGAAAACGTTGTTGTATTTTTTTCATTACAAGTTTAAACGTCATTACATGAATTATGTTATATATATGATTTTGTTGCATAAATTGAGAAACAGTATATATGCAATGAACTCTATATATGCAATTTATGCAATGGACTCTATAATCCTTAACAATATATGCAATTATATATTTATATATATCAATTAATATACTTAACCTTTTTTAGTATCTTGTGTGTTTTCTTCGATACGAATATTTACTTTTCATTTAAAATTCATTTTTTTTATTTTCTTAACAAGCTTCCTTATCGTGATAAGTTGGTTTCTAAGGTATTTTCATTTACACTCCGATTTGTGATTCATGTAATGAAGTCTCTGCGTCCTTGCAATGTGTGTTTTTTTCCTGCCATAAAGTAAGCGGTACTTGGAGACAAATTTGAGTTTGATAGAAGGTTTCAGGAAACCTGGCAATCGGAGACACGAATACATGAGTTTGTGAGAGACACGACACGACACGACACGAATACATCTTAATAATTGAGATAAAACTTATTGCCCTTCGTGTATTAATGTTGTGTCAAATCCGAGTCTGACACGTAAAAACGACACGAATACACGAAATGTCAGGCCGTTTCAGCAATATTATATTTGTCTTTACAGAAAGTGGTTTATAAGATTAGGTTCATTGTAAAGAATCATTGGGAAAACAGGACGATAAAAGCCTAAAAGGGATTGAGTATATCACAGTTTGGGTGATTACGAATTGACGGACTCAAATTATTTTTCCTCCAGGTTTGCAAAAAAGGGTGTTGAGAAATGAAGATATATCATGTTTAGAGGGGTTGTTTTCAGAATTTTCTCTTGTTTTTTAGAGTAGTAAATCCGAAAACATTTTCTTGAAATTAAAATTGAAAAATAATATAAAAATTTCGTCAACTAAACATGGCTAAATTTTTAAGAAGAAAAATAGATGTGAAAACGAATTTGAAATTGAGACTCTTGGATTCGGAAGCCTATGAGATCTTCAGCATTGCTACGTCGTTTATTCCTAGGGGTGTAATCGAGCCGAGTATCACCAAGCTCGAGCTCGACAATAAAACTCGAGCTCGAAACTTGACTCGAGCTCGATCGAGCCTTAGTTTTGAAACTCGAGCTCGACTCGATAAACTACTCGATACTATCGAGCTTTACTTGACTCAGCTTGATTAAATTCGGATAAAGGAAATTGAAATACAAATGCAAAATATTCAACCTAATTTTATCCCAAGAACAATCAAGAAGGATAAAAATGTAAGAATGTAATTTTAGGTTTAAGATTATATAGTTTGAGTTATAAAACAGTGATAAAAATATAATATTACAAAGTTGAAGGATAAAAATGTAAACTTAAGTTCGATTAGGCTCGCGAGCAGGTTATTTAATACTCGAGTAGCTCGAGCTCGGCTCGATTAACTACGAGTTGATTTTGAGTTTTCTACGACTCGATCCTGAGTAGCTCACGAGTTGTCTCGTGTCGTTTACACCCCTATTTATTCATTTTGGCTTTGTTCTCGATTTTTTTGGGGGTGGATGTGCTCCTTCTAGGAGCCTAAATAATAGTATGGTATGTGTATATCATTTTTGTTGCATGCATCTTAACAGATCCTATTTTTTTAATTATAGATTTTTGTTACTTAAATAATATTAGAGAAAATTACTGATTTGGTCCCTGTGGTTTGTCCATTGTTGCTGGTTTGGTCCTTTAAGATCAAAAATTACTCCGTTGGTCCTTATGATTGTAATTTTGTTTCATGGAATGCCCTTTTGAGAAACGACCGTTAAGTGTCAAGGTTAGTGAATGGGCATTTTAGTGTTTTACCTTCTCTCTCTCCTCTCCCTTCTTTCTATTAAATAATCTAACCTATTTCTTCATCTTCTTCATTTCTCCTTCTCACCATTTTCTTCATTTTCTCCTTCTCCATCATTTTCTTCTTCTTCCTTCTTCCTTCTTCATTTAACATAAAACTTACAAAGCTTCCACGGCAAGAAGAAATAGCAAATGAGAAAGCGCATCCTCCTGACTTAATTCCCGTTCCATAACAAATTCTTTTGATGAAGATCCATTTAACATTCTCGAAACTGAGGTCTGAAGCACCCTGCAATCCATTTGCAACACTGTCAAAAACTTTTTCAAAAGTCAACTTTACAAAGTAAAAGTTTCATCCCAGATTTCATCCATTTGCAACACTATCTATATCAATCAATTTACTGAAAAGAGAGCTGCGAAAGAACGATCTCTGATGATTCTGCTCTTTGAACCTATTTTCAAAATGCATCAATATTATACTTTTCAGATGACCGGGCTCATCAACCCACCCTCCAACCAACAACCCTCTAATGATCTGTTTCCTCACTGGGTAATGGCAGGTGACATGATGTACAGATGCATATATTTTGTCATTAATGATAAGAATAATCAACAAGAGAAACAATGATCTTTAACTCAACAGTCAATGCAATCTAAGTACGGCAGTTTTTATGAGGGCAAAGCATTGTGTTGATCAAATGGAAAAAAAAAAAGGAAGAAGGAAGAAGAAGAAAATGATGGAGAAGGAGAAAATGAAGAAAATGGTGAGAAGGAGAAATGAAGAAGATGAAGAAATAGGCTAGATTATTTAACAGAAAGAAGGGAGAGGAGAGAGAGAAGGTAAAAGACTAAAATGCTCATTCACTAACCTTGACACTTAACGGCCGTTTCTTAAAAGGACCTTCCATGAAACAAAATTACAATCATAAGGACCAACGGAGTAATTTTTGATCTTAAAGGACCAAACCAGCAACAATGGACAAACCACAGGGACCAAATCAGTAATTTTCTCATAATATTATAGTTTATGTCACTTGAACTATATTTCATTTTTAAAAATAAAAAAGAAGAAAAAACTACAAAACTAGGTAATGGTTTTAAATGCTGATCGATATTAAATAAACATAAACTTTGGGTATGGATTTGAGGGTTTTGGTTGCATTTATGATATATGATAAATGAATTAGGTGAAAAAGATACTAAATTATATGCATGTCTTAAGATATTTGAAAAAAGTTGTGTGTCAGAATGCAAATTTCTAGAACTTCTCATAAATCTTCCTTTATCATTAATTGGCAAGAGAGTCGCACAATGCAAACACATATTTTTATATCTATATATTCGTAGAAATTGATCAATATATATATAACAAGAAACGTACGTGTAGGATATACATATAAGATATAAAGATAAGATGAACCGGGTCGTGAATCGGGAACCCGCAACCATGAAACTTGTTACGGGTTGGTAAAAAAGTAGACAGAAATGGCAGTAGAAGACGGCAGCAAAGCAAATGATAAGCATGAAAATTAAGAGGATGATGGATGTATTTGTGGCATCCATCCGCATGCATTCGTGCACGCTTCCTTCTGCAAATTGAATCTCCAATTAATACACTCACAAGTACAATTATAACACGCCTATAATAATTTTTTTTTTATTTTCATTTCAATGCTTAATTGCTATCCATCATCTCCATCTTTACCATACTCATCAATTCTTTCAATTTTCTTTTTCTTTTAATCCAAGGATTCGTTAAAAGTTAAAACACCAAAAAAAACCCCCAAAAGGCAACAACCAAACAACAAGAAGGCTCCTCCTAGTAATAACCAAAGACAAAATATATATATAAAAAAAAAAAAAAAAAAAAAAAAAAAAAAGTGACACCAACCTTCAACTCTAAAATAACGTAAAAGTCTTTAGAAAAACAAGAATCTTGAACGCAACCTTTTCAACTAATTCCAACAATACTGCTTCTATTCTCAAACTAAATTGAAAAAAGATTTTGAATACAAGGAAAAAGATTTTCACATTGGATCTTTGTTATTGGGACTTGACTCGATCCCCATCTGCAAAAAGAAAACGATTTTGTTACTTCCATATAGACAAAATTAACATAACACACCATATAAAACAATTTTGCTAAATCTTAAGGCGGTAAGGCCTACTAGAAATGAGTTTGCCAAATATGATATCTTTTTTTTTTTTTTTTTGAAAAGCTAATATTATTGCCACTGAAAAGGCTTCAAGAAGAAGCCAAACCAACATTAGAACAAACCAAAAGAACCAAACAAGAATAAACGAAAGGCACAACAAAACTATGAACCCAAAGCACAAGCCATCGGATTCAAGATCCAATCACTTCTCTTCCAAGACCCCCTACCACATCGACTTTCCAGCCAAAGCAAACTAACATTCTGAATTTTTGCAAAGATGTCCTCATTAGCACATTCCACCTTACTGTCTCCCTGCAAAACTCTTATTCGATTTCTCCAATTCCAAATTCCCCATAACGCAGAATAGCACATTCCTTGAACCAACTTCTTGACAAATGGAGAATTAAGATTGAAATTCTTAGCTGAAAATACCTCCTCCATAGAGGTTTCCAAGTGAAACGGGATGCCCCACCAAGAACTAATCTTTCGCCAAATGCCCCTGACCTTTGGACAAGTCCAAGCAACATGATGATGGGTTTCAGCTTCATTATTACAAAATAAACAACAATCATCGTCCAAACGGATGCCCAACTTTAGAAGATTTTCTTTAGTCGTGAAACAATTTCATATTGAAGTAACACTCTGATGCCTAAGGTTATAAAAAGAGTGAAGCCTATTCATTGTAGCGCTCTCCAAACGCATATATATATATATATACTTTCATCGGCACCAACTTATTCCATGTAAATTGTTTGTTTCATTGGCTAAACAAGTAAATGATTCTGCAGAAATAAGGATAATTTATTAACAAAAATTGGAGATGGAAGAATTGGATTAGAAGCCCATGGTTGGTATATATATAGATTGTAATTTCATTTCTTGCAGGGAGGTGATATTTTGCAACAGTTTCGAAAGAGATGTTGTAGTTTGTAGTTGTGTGCTCCTCCTTGGAACACCATGCTTTTTTTAATGGTTGATTTTAATAAAGGTGGCCTTTCAAAATAAATGAATATCACCTTAATCCAAATTCCATCAGCTGCACATATCATTCATCCCCAGATCGAAAGATGTATTGACAATCATTTATCAAACAATCGAGATCTCCCCTCAACCCCCACTACGGTCTCAAATCAAAGACCACCATCTCCATATCCATCCATGTTATTCACGTAACTATAGTCTCATACATTGATAACTGTTTAGATAGATGAATATTTCCAAGTTAGAAAGGTGGGGAAAGGTGGAGAGAGAAAAGCTGATGTGGCGCTGAGATGTACAAAAATGTGGGTTTGGGAAACGTGTGTATATACCTTTCACTCTAATAGTTAACATGGATGATGTAATTTATGTAACTTATTATTAAGAGGATGTGTTAGAGTTTAATTGTTAATTAGGACTTTTTATAGTTTCCATATTCCTAGAAAAAGAAATTTAGTAGCCAAGATAAACATAACTTTTGTCTATTTTGGAACTGAAAATAATGGTAGCGTAGTGGAGATCATTCTCTATTCATGATAAACTAAACTTTTTATGCAAAATAGCATTGAACATTCAACATTTGTCTATTTTGGAACTTAATTCGTCTTTTTTATTATGTAAATCAAACCATTAAATCTAGTTTAAACATCATTATGATACAATTCAATAAAGAATGGGAGTCAGAGATATTGCGTTTCTAATCCTAGGTTGATTGAATTTATGTAGCTTTTGTGCTTTTTGTTGAAAACTCTTCATTTTTCATGTTTTACTTTTTGTGTAGTTTTATCTCATTTACTCGAAGAGATATTTGGCTATATGTTTTGTTTGGGGTTATCACTTATCAATAAATTTGTCTTTCGAACAAAAATATATGAAAAGAATCACCGTCAATAAACGAAACTTAAAAATATATTATTGATCTATATTTTATAAATCTAACTGGAATTGAAGTTTGTGACTATTTTTAAGTAAGAAAAATGGATTGCCTGTAATGAAAGATAGTCTAAGGCATGTATATATTGTGTCATTTTAGTTATTGTAAATAGGATATGCATAAATTAGGAATGAACTGAAAAAATGATTAACAGCCAAACCATGATTAAGCGATACCATCCGGTTCGAACCTTGATGACATGTTTATTTTTTAAAAGAGATTTTACGTAAAAAAAAAACTACCAACTTGTTAGTTTTTTCAATTAAAAGCCCAAATCATTTTTATTACACAAAAAATCTCAAACCGACAAAAAAATCATTAAAGTTTTGGTTTTCTTACCGATTGTATTTTTATGCATAGATTTTTTTATTAAAATCTAATCAAAGAATCCTTCTCCAGCAAAACCCCTACTCTAGCTGGTCATATTTTAGCAGCTAAAATGGTACCCAGATTAATGAAATTTAACACAAAATGAAACTTAAAAATGCAACTCGTGAACCTAAAATCTGAAACCTTTGCATCGATATTTAGATGTTCTACTTTAAATATAAAATTATGAAAAAATAAAAATATGATGGCTAGAAATGCGTTACATAGCAATTTCTATTCTCCTTTACTCTTATATAAAGATTCATTTGTTTTTAATATTTTACTTTAAATCGATATATAAAGATTCATCTTTCTGTGTTTCTTTTTAAAAAACAAATATCCAAGACAAGAGCACCTCAAAGGCTATGAGAAAAGGCCTAAAAAGGAAATACAATCCATCAAAAAACCAAATATCGGCATCGAATTGCAACGACTTTAGGAATAAATGGCTTCCGGCCAGAATCAATTGCTTTGTTTGGCAAGTAATGTTAGGAAGGATTCCCACAAGAAGTAATTTAGCAATCAGAAATATCATCTCAGGGTCAACGATGTGTCCCATGTGTGGATTGGAAGAGGAAACCGTAGAGCATTTATTTTATAAATGTTCTATCAGCAAGGAATTATGGAGGTGGGTGTTAGATTGGTGCGGAATCTCAATCAAGTAGCATCAGTCCTTGAAGCAAATTATTGATCTGGTTTGCAAGACCGGACAGTCAATTAAATGACGAAAATTTTTGGAAACGGTAGTGGGCGGTTTGATTTGGGTGGTGTGGAAAGCTAGGAATTCGGTGGTATTTAATAATGGAAAAGTTTCAGCGTCAATGATAAAAGATGAGCTTCTTGCAAGTATTTTTTTCGTGGTTAAAGTTTAGGACGAATTGTAAGCATTTAATTTGGTCGTTGTGGGTTGTATGTCCCTTTTCGTTTTTTTGAATTCTTGTATTTGCTAGCTTCTGGCTAGCTGTTCTCTCTTGACTAGTTTAATAAATTTGGGTATTCTATTCGGGGGTGATAACATTGTTGTAGCTCCCGGTTAGTCTTGCCTTTTGATGTTCAAAAAAAGAAACCAAATAAATAAGAAACAATGAAATAAAATTACGAAGATTAAGAAGTTGACTCCTTAGGCTTTGAGAACCATAATAGCTTTCAGTTTCATGTTTTCATCTCACTCCTATTTTCCATTCATAATAGACCCAACTTTTGAATAACCAAGAATTTATCACTAGACCTAGCATCAATAAACATTATCATCAAATCAACCGCACCGTAATATTACTAATATAACATATTCTATGCCACACCTTAAACCATTTGACAGCACCCAAACTGAAACTTTTCCCTTGTACCAATGACAATATATTATGCTGACCTAAAGTACTAATTAAAAAATGTTACATATCGTAAATATTATAGTACTAATTAAAAAATAATATGTTAAAAGAATAGGGTGCGTTTAGTTACCGGAAATTTTCAAAATTTTCATCTCACTTTTCAACAAAAATGAAAACTTGTTTACTTAACAATAATTTGATAAATTTTCATATCACTTTTTAAAATACCACTTTTCATATTCTCTCTCTTACTTTTCTATTACCTACCCTATTTCTTTATAATACTCTCTTTCTCTCTCTTACTTTTCCATCACCTATCCTATTTTTTTTTATTTTATAATCACTCATCTTATTTTTCTAAAAACTAAAACTTTATCATCTAAACAAGTTTTCATTTTTCATAGAATCCCTTGTTTTTTCCTAAAAACTATAACTTGAAAACTGAAATTAAAAAATGACTAGTTTTCGTTAACTAAACGCAACCTAAGAGTTTCCAAGGGTAAAACAGTAAAATGCAAAAAACCTAGGTTGTGAGTGGGTAAGTTAGAGTGAAATTAGAGTCAAAGTCAAAGGGTAAATTATTGGGATTAAGGAAGAATGCACGCGAAGAGGGAGGTAAAGTAAAGAGTAAAAAGTTTGGCAGAAGCCAAGGAGGAACTGAAAAAGCAGAGCCGATTTATTTGTTGGGCAAGCGGGTCAAGATTGCGACTTTCGGTTCGTCTCAACTCTCATCCCGTGATACTGTACTGGGTCTGGGTCTGGGTCTGGGTCTGGGTCCCCTCCTGCCTGCCAAGTGCCAAACTCCATGCATGTCCTTTTGTGTATAAGTTTCTTCTATACAAATAACTTTTTTTTTGAACAGCAAGGAGGAAACGAGCCCAAGAGCTACGGCATTGCCATCACTCCAAAAAAGACCCGAATCCAGGAAATATTATTAAAGAACAAAACCACTAGCAAGATACTAGAGGAACAAAGTACAGAAGACAGGAAACAACAAAATTAAAACAGTGAAATAGGATAAGAACCCTAAAGAGACCACACCAAAACATTCATTCCAAGTTTCCAACCAACTTACAAATTATTAATTATTGTTTCTCCCCTAAATAAAATATTTCAATTTCACTTGAGATTTGAGCTAAGTCAACCTCTAGCTACTCGACTCTAGACTAGTTCAGATTAACCTCAAATATTCACTATTCCACTTCCTCAGCCTCAGCCTACCTGAATAAGTAAATTACCTAACTCATAGATGAAAATGATGCGAGAAATACTGTGATTCATTTTTTTATATATTGATTCATAAATTTTTGAATACATAAATGATAAATCATCAATTTCAGATTAAGTAAATAAATAATTTACTACTTTTTTATATTGATTTATTAGTTTTCGAATATAAATAATGAGTCAAATTTAAAAACAAATGAAACAATGTACAAAGTTAGTGAATCGTAATCTCTCTCACTTCAAGATATATTTACATTCATACAATAACCTATATATAGTGTGTGTGAGAGATTTAGGTTTAAGTGAGTATCACCCATTACGCAGCGCGCCAGAATGTACCACGTATTAAAAAAATTCATAAACATGTTTTAATATATAAATTTCACATACATTCACACATTCTAAGTGCATGAAATCATGCATTACTTAAATCTACGTTCACATACATGTAAATTTACCTTAGTGTACATTCACATTATTTTTAAGGAGTTGGATGTGAATGTATGTATAAACTTACATAGTATCTTTAAAATGTTGATTAAAACATGTATATGATAAAAAAAAATTTAAAACGTTTGTTTTAATGTGGTATTCTTTCGAACCATATTTTATGTAAGTGTATATGTGGTAAGTTTATTTAAGAATAATCGTAAAAAGTATCCAGCGGATCCATAAAGTAATAAGATTATGAATCGGTTCACTTGTGCAGTTGTGCCCCAACACAAAATAAATAGCCAACATGTGTTTGTTTTGTTAACTTGTTGCTAAATTGGCCAGTTGGGTATGCATCATCTATTCATCTTGCTTAAAGATGGGATATTAGTTTTTTATTTTTAAATATGGTTTTTTCCTTATATACTATATTATTATGTTACTTTACGTTCAAGATTTTTTCCATATTTTAATTTTGGAATTTAATGTTTTTTTATCGAAATTGTAAATTTGTATAACTTAATAATTTTTATTTAAGAATATATGGTTTTTATACTACTCTAACGACTTGATGTTGGTACAATAGAGTTGCAGGGAATAGACATGTAAAAGAATAAATGGATTGAATTATTATATCACTATATACATCTAAAAGTTTCTTCTATTGACTTTTAAGTTGATGGCAAAAAGAATTAATGAACACTAAAAAAGTGTTATTATTTTTATTCTCGTAAATATATGAACAATCAATTAAACATAACACGTTGGGAAAGCTATTGAAATATAAAATTTTGATTAATTTATTCTCATTTTCATAGTTTAAAAAACAATATGAGTCTTCTTATTTCTATTTTTTATGATTTTATCTTATCAAACACATCCTGAGTTAACTTTCATTATGCTTTTCGATATACAAATTTTCAGAAATTATGGGAAAAAATATTAAATTTTAGGGGTGAAGATTTAAAGATGAAATGGATGGTTTAAACCTTTTGGGCTTATTAAGTCCATTACAGGATAAAAGTTCTTTTATGGGCTGAGCTCACCATAATATTAGATATGCCCATGGGCCATGGCCCATGTTACTTATATCCTGATGTTAAAATCCATGCACCTAAACGTAATATTTGTGAGGCCTAAAACATATTTATTTTAACGTAATTGCATTTCACCTTTTTTTTAGTGGGTGCACTTGCCAGTATTTCATGAACCTAAACCGAAAGAGGGATTTAATGTGAGTGTAATATGTCTTGTTAAAATAACCTGAAGTATATGCTTAAATGATTTTCATATTTTCTACTACTATTCTAATTATGCCAAGTAATATACATATTAGTCACGATTTACATGAGTAACTATCAAAAACTTTATAATGTCATCAAATTGCCAAGAACTTGCAATAATTTTATTCTGACGTGATTTACTACACGTTGATGGGATGTTTTGAATTCACCGTGTAAAATTTTAAACTTTTAATGTATAATGTTGTTTTTTATACCTTGAAACATATATTTGTAATAATAATAATTAGAATTTAGGACTTTAGACAAACTTAGTTGTGTAGCTTATGGTTTGATCAATATTGCTTGGTGGAAGATAATGTATTTGGTTCAAGTAGCAAGGACAAAGTAGAAAGTACGATGACACCACAGGACCACACACAAGGACATTGCAAACTGTAAAACACCATGTTAAATATCTTTATGTTTCGATTTTAAATGGTAGAATATCGAATTGTACGATTTGTTTTAAGTATGTGCAATCAAGGGATTTGTGTTTATTTTCCAATAGAGTCATCTTAAACATACGTTTAATTGTGAAAAAGCATTCAATGTATTCGTTGGATTAAGTTTTAATATGAATTGCGTAGGGTTTAAGTGATGTTGTGGTTGGCATCTTTCTTTCCATTTTTGGGTCATGAGTTATGATTTAATGTAAAACGGTCACAAATCTGTAGATGTTATAACTCACATCATAAACATACAACTTCGATATGTAAATATAAATGTCACAACAATAGTATATGTGTTAACGGTGTATAGGTTATCTATTTAGCTAACCTATTTTTGCTTATTTAACAATTTAATTATCATACCTTTCTTAAATAATTAATCACTCCATGAACTTTACAACCACGAGTCTACATAAATTTAGTTAGGATGAGCATGAAACGGTTTGGATTGGTTTTAGTAAAAAGCAAAACCGAAATATCAGATATTAAAAACCAAAAATCAAATGTTTAGTTTTAAACAGTTTAGTTTTTCGATTTTTGTTTTTGTTTTGACTTCGGTTTGAATATTTAGTTTTTTATTGTTTCAAGCTTTCGGTCTCTAGATTTTTAGTTTTTCTGTCCAACATTATATTTTTTTTGGCTTGTGAATTTTTTTTTTCTAGGACAAAATGTGATATTATGAACAACATTCAAATAAAAATTATTTATCAAGCATCAACCTATCCAATTTCAAGTTAGATAATACAAATTCAAAAGGTTAAACATCAAGTTTCAATTTCCAAACATTTAAACTCCAAAATGAAAATTTAAAGTGTTCAACTACATGTTTCAAACATCTATTATCCAAAATATAAAAATGTAAAATATGAATTTTAAAGCATTTCAAACATCGGTTTGGTTTTTATCGGGTTTTTTGGGAGGTCCACATCGAAACTAAACCGAAATTTTTGGGTTTTGAAAATCTAGAATACAAACCTCTCCAAAGTTCAAACGGTTTCGTTTTTCGGTTTTAGTTTTAGTTTTTCCCGGTTTAAGTTTTTGATTTTGGTTTTTCTACACACCATTACAATTAGTTTGAAAATTAAATCTTAACAATTCATTTAAGGGTTAAGGTCAATTTTAACCTTCAAATTTTAAGCATTGTCTCATTTAGCCACTAGATTATTTTTTAACACATTTAGCTATTAAACTTTAGTTTAGTGTTCTATTATGGAAAAATAATTAAAAGTAATGGCTAAATGTGTACAAAATATACTTGTTTGGTGGTCAATGGTGTATAAATATGATAGTTTTGGTGACCAAATGTATACAATTTTCAATGGCTAAACAAGTACAAAAATAATTCAGTGGCTAAATGTGTACATAAAATATAGTTTAGTGACAAAATGTGTAAAGAAATAGTTTAGTGGTTAAATAAAACAAATCTCCCTTCATTTAAATAAACGATTAAATGCATATATATTATTATAAAATAAATTTTCAAGTCCTTATAATCATCAAGTTGACCGGTTATAAATCCATTTATAAGGTTTAGGAACTTAGGTTAAAGGATATGGGTAAGCCGATGGGTCGCCTTGCCATAGGGGTAACAATCTTGACCCAACGGGTCAAATGGGCCGAAGAGTTAAATGAACCCATTTTAAAAAACTGATATAGAACATAACTTTTTTTAAAAATGAAAAGTTAGAAAACGGTGTATCAAAAAAATTGTTCTTTGAAAACAATTTCAAAATTATATAAAATTTATGAATTTTTGTCGTCAATCCGTTTGACCCATTTGCATGAACGGGCTCAAATTGCTTGCCACCTCACTTCACCCAGGCGGGAACACCGCCCCACCCCCAACAGTGTGACCGCCCACTTCTCCCCCGACGCGGGGTTCTCCCCCTCCAATGGCCTTTAGTTGTTTTTAAGCAAACGCCAAACGGTATTAAAAATATATAAATTGAAAATTAAGAAATATTTTGATATATAAAATTTGATACTACAATACAATATCTTTATATGATATGTAACATAACAATGAAACGAAAAAAAGGGAATTAATTGATGGTCACATAATTCATGGGGTATGGGAAGAATGATTGTTTTGTGGAGACATTCTAACAAAATAAGGTCCATTTACCCTACCTTCCTTCACCTTCTGCCTTGTCCCTTTCGATGATATCTTATTTCTGCATTGCATTTATTACCATTTTTATTTTTATTTTTTTAACTATTTCAAGCATGAAAATAAGCAAATTTCTTCACATTATAATGTCTATATTTGCGTATATATTCCTATTTATAATCTATTTTTTGAATTAAAATAAGTACTAATTATAGAGCTATAAGATCTTTATATAAATTTAATTGTATTGATTGCAAAGAAAATTATATATCTTTGTTTTCTTGGGACTTAATTATATATTGAATGAATTTTGTTTTAATTTGATTTAATATCCGATAAAATTCAATAAATACTGTTGATTTTTTTAACGTTTAGTAATGCAATGAGTAGAATTATGCATAAGTAAAATTCCCGACTTTATAAAAGAATCTCAAACTTTAACCATTAAGAAATTGAGATAGTAGAAGCTTCTCGATCGATAGCTCTCAGCGGGGCCTTTTTATACTGGCTGAGACGGGCCTAGCGTGCCTTATAACCCATATTTAACTACTTTTAGTGCATCTATAGGGTTAATCAATACGTTTTAAAAAAACATTTTATGCGATTTAATAAATACTATGTTTTGTTATCTCTCTTACACACATATTCCGCAAACAAACGTTGTATAGTTTGATGTTTCTTCATTTCTAATGTATATTATTCGAATGAAATGAATGAAGTGATTTAGATATTTATTGTATGTTTTTAAATTAGTTGACTTCAAAATTTGTACTAATATTTGTTTTGTGGTACCAGATTTTGGAAGATATATATTTTTAGATGTCTAATATCTACTAAAATTATGTATTAACATTAGGTGAAATATCATTTTATTTAATATAATAATGCATGTAACTTTTGTTTGATTTTAAAATGATGTTTTATTCAACAAATTTATAGTTAGAGTATCCTTCTAGTATATCACTATATCGTGCCTATAAAAGTACTATGTTTGAATTTTAGATTAGAATATATTGTCAAGTTTGAGATTCTACCTAGAACTGTTTTTGTAATTGCAAGATCGAGATCGTAATATTAAAATAAGATCAAAAGATCCTACTAAAGAAACATTCGGTTGCATCTGTTAAAATTTATATCAATGGTTAAAATTTTATGTTTGGCAATGAAATTAATATTCAAAATTCAAATTAGATGATTAATACATATGTTTGCTTTCTTATTTGACAAAGGTAATTAACTCGTTTATAGTTCTTAAAAGTTTTATATAAGTGAAAGTAAGATCGAATCGGATCAAAATCTTAAAATCCTATGATAGATATTCAGATCTTGACTAAGCTTTTTATTTGACAAAGGTAACTTTGGGTCGACATGTTTGTTGATGAAGATCATAAAATGATAAGATCTTAAGATATGATTGTGATCTTAATAACCATGGACTAAAACTCTAAATTTCTAGTTCAAAATCGATGAATTTATGCAATTGTATGTATAGTTTGTAAAAGATTATTTGTCCAAAACTTAATCTCAAAAAAATTATGAAAATTACCTTAAAAATTCTTAATCATGTTCAAATACGGATACCTTTACTGGTTAAAATATTCAAAAACATTTATATGTACGTTTACAAAATAAAGCAATAACATATCAATGAGTTTGTTTATAGATCAACTTGAAACTTTGTATTTTAAAAACTAAACAATACAACTTGTCCTATATGAATGGGTGTCGATGTTATAGTGAGAGCTGATATATTTTTTCCCTCTAAGGGTTTATAAAGAGATTTTACAAAACAAATGGAAACAAGGTTTTCTTGAGCTTTAGAGTAAATTACATAAATGGGTATTGTGGTTTAATGAAAATTATGGTTTTCGTCCTTAACGCCATTTAGTCTCATTAATAGTCTTTAATTTAAAAAGTGTGACGAGTTTCAAAATTAAGGACTATTCATGAAACTAAAAGGCGTTCGGGATAAATACCAAAAATTTTCGTAAAACCACAGGACCATTTATGTAATTTACTCTGAGCTTTATTAATTTAGTTATAAAATCGAAAACCATGAGCTCCGTTTTTCAAGAAATTAATTTAAAAACTCTATCTAAATCCTGAGAAAATACAAATAGCTCTGATGATCAATTAGTTTTTCAACTTACTTGTTTAACATTATAAACAAAATACAAGTAGCATCGACCTAATTTTATATCAATTGATGAACGTATCTTCATCTCTACTCAGTTCCAATTTTCTTGGTTGCACATAATAATTGTTTTTAAAAAAAATACTAAAACTGAAAACATGAAATTAAATCATATCATGGAAAAATCGTGAAAGAATTTAAAACAAGTGTGTGTGGAAGTGTACTTGTTATCACAGCTCATGAGTAGGGCATATATCTTATTAGAAACATTTCCAATTATTCATATTTATCATTTCTTGTCCTTTTCAACCTCAATAAATATATGACCATCACCATGGCCCCATTTTTTTTTAAATAATTATTCAAAATTTTATTTATAATGTACCCCAAAAAAGAATAAGTTTGAGATTCTATAATTGCATACATAGTTAAACTGTTAACACATTTTTTAAGTTTATAAATATTTTTTATTTTTTATTTTTACCATCAACAGACTATATATAGTATACCAAAATTAATTCACATTTAGGTTATGCTTTAACAATCATATGATACTCATACTACTAAATATGAAGGTTTCTATGATTTTTCAACGATAAATTAAGTAAAAAGTTACCGAATAACAAGCTTCCCTTATCCAAAATTTTATAAACAGGAAAAGTAAAATACTAGAATAACACTTGCATGGTTGCATTCGATAAATTTTGAAATATTTTTTTAATTTATTATATTTTTAAAACAGATTTTAGTGTACAGTGTGAAAGTTTGTCATATGTGTATTTAGTTAATTTGATCAACTCGAAATTCCATTTAATAATTGCCTGTTTGGATTTGTGGGCTTGGGTATTAACTAGACGGATGTTGGGCCCATACACAATTATGCCATTGATTTAAAAGAAACATTTATAATGTATATTTAAGTGTTTACATTGAAAATAAATAATATTTTTGTAGTTTTATTAGTTTGGTTCGTCAAAATTTTTCATTTTTTTTACTATTTGATATTTTATGTTGACTTTTATTACTAAGACGGTGAAAATGATCCAATGGTTACTTGTAATACCCAGTTGAGTTCTACCAGAGACAACGAAACATTAAATGAAACCCAAACCTTTTTTAATTGGCTTTAAGCTAATCCAATCCAACGAATAACCTAAACCTTATTTAGTTTGGTTTTCGAATGGACTGTGTGATGTTAAATTGTAATAAACCAAAACCCGCACAATGGATGCGCACCCTTGTGTTTTAGACGTTTCATGTTTTTGATCTTATAGATTTTTCGAGCATTTAGAAGACGAGTAAAATAACTAAGTTTTTCTTTGTTTTTTAAAAGTTTAAATAAACGTCTGAAGTCTTTTTCATGTCTGTAATTAGAACAAAATATTTTTCCACGTAAAGATATAAATGCTTTAAAAGAGCTTATTGATGTCTCAAAACTTTTCGATTTGCACATACATGTACATGTGCATGCACATACATACATACATCAACATGTGTGTGTATAGATATATTAATATATAATTGTTGGGCCACATTAAGGACATATATGCCGAAATAATTGAAACAGATTCTTGAACTGGTTAGAATGCATTAAATAGTTTCACCTAGGAAATGTGGTTGTCGAGTTGACTTCAGACAATAAATTACACCCTACATGCATGTGCTATTTGTACCGTACTACTTTTCCTGCACATCTTTCATGGCTTGTAGTTTTAATGAAGAAAAACTGTTGCATATATAATCAATCAAATCATGCATGTGTCAATTTAACAAACATTAGTTACCCTTTATTAATTTCACACATAACAATTTAATTAAATGTCGAATTATTCAACCATATCCAAGAATGATTAATTTTATTGTAGCGTGCCCTATTTTAAAAATGACTTGGTGCTCTTAAACTATATTTCATGTGTTATAAAACAAGACTCGATATGAAATAAGGATTCAAACATGATGATTTCTTTTCAGTTTATCACTATATATAATCAAATGAGCAAAATTCTTCATTGGTACGTTACATCTGTTTAGTACGGTGGAAGATGAAATTATATGAGATTTTTAAGTCTTTCAGTTATATAACAGAAGTCTTGCTTTTCATGAGAGGGAGTAGAGAATAGATTTTGATGTAAATTTCATTTCTCGTATTTTACCAACATGAAGAGAATAAAAAAATGAAAAGTAAATGAATAATGTTATTATTGAATAAAATAGCTTTTAAATTTCATTTTATTTTACCATACCAAACATCCCCTTAATAGAATCAACAATGCAAAGTTGAAACTTCAAGGGGTTACATAAATAACATAACATAATTACATATCATAAACATTTGGGGTGTTATGGATAGCTATCATGATGTATTCATAACACTCTCCTTAGCTAACCATCATTAAAAGAAGGGATAACAGGGATATGGACTCTTGGTGTAACAAAAATATTAGTCTCATAGTTTTGTTTCCTAGGCTATATGCACTCGAAAACAACAAAGATTGCAAGTATGGGTGACAATTTTGACCCAACGAGTTAAACGGACAGAACGATCAAAAGTCCCGTAGCAAAAAGTTAACTTAGAACATAAATTTTTTTAACAATAAAATTCTAGAAAAATCATGCATTAAACACATTGTTTTTTTGAAAAAAAAAATTCAATATTATGTTAGATTTTGGTCTTTTGGTCGTCGTCCCGTTTGCTTCAACGGGTCAGAATTGCCACCCCTAATTGCAAGCTTGCGAAGGGTTGGGTTTTCAGAGAGGGAAAGATTCAAATTGTCATGACCTTCCGCGAGGTAGATCAAAGGAAGACAAAACTAGACTATTAAACCCAGTGATTCACAATGCGAGAAGTTCGGACAAGTGGTTATGGAGGCTTGATAGGAGTGACAAGTATTCGGTCAAAGGTATTGCTTCATTAATTCAAAAGAAATTATCTAATTTCTCCTTGGGTCATGTAGAATTTCCATGGAACTCTTGGGTTTTGAAGGAGGAGTGTTCTTCCCTTTTTAGCTTGGATTGATCTTGGACGTTCAAAAGACTTCTCTTTTTTCGATTGAAAATAGGTGTAACAAAAGGGGTTTGAGTTGCGCTTCGTGGATCTCAAAACCTTGGCTTATTGTTGACAATTACGCTTTCTACGTCGATTATATATATGGTGTTGACATTGTTTGGTGTTTCAATAATATTCTAGCCAATAAAAAAACATTGGATTTATTAGAATAAATGTTTATAACATCCTATTCTTTTTCCAAACATATGAACTCGTTATTAAATCACCGACGAAGTGACGAACTAGCTTTTAGTTAGGATGTCACGTGACACCTATAAATAATTCTAACATATATTAATCGTTGGTATTTTAATATGTGGTAACATTTAGACATAATATTCATGATACTTTAATTCTTAAATTTAAACTTTTAAAGGATGTTTGGTACATTGAAATTGAATGAAATGAATATAAATTCTTTTACCAAATAAATGTTAACATAAATAATAATGAAAAATTCTATTTAAATTTTTATGTTTTTTATTCTCTTCATGTTGACGAGAAAGAAAAGAAAATGAAATTTATACTTAACTTGATTCTTTTTTTTTTTTTTTTTTAAGTTACGAATCAAACCTCTGACTACATAATAACAGGATCTTGTAAACTTCACTTGATTATATACTCTCGATTCAACGATACCAAGCGCCCCTTGATGGTATAAATTTCTCATTTTGATATTCAACAATGTGTTATTTGTCCATGTGTTACTTTAAGATGAAAGTGAAATATTATAATCATATATAATGTAAAATACTTAAAAAAAAAAAAATACAGTCTAGTTTATTGAATAGGTTTATTATATAAATTAACCTAAACTTTTTTAATATAAATATTTTATGCTTAATTGTGACTTGTATTTTTTTTTTTTTAATTTGCGTTATTATGGTTAATTATAATGAATAATAATAATCTTTTTTGTTTTGTAAATTTTAGTCATGTCTAATATTTTCATGTTTAACTTGTCATTATATTGAAGTATTGAACTATGTAACTTTTTATCATTTGTAACAAGTTGCATTTGTTATTTATATGATTAATGTTATTATGTTTTATCAATCATAAAGTTTTAAAGAGTCTATTAATTATAACATTTAGTTGAGTTAAAGAAAAAAAATTTTACTTGAATTTTGTGTGATCTATAATACTAATTATAAAATTCAAACAACTTTAGATTGAAAATTTAGTTCATGTGTTCTTTAAAATTTAAATTTATAGTTATAGTTATTTTAAAGTAATGGTAATCTCATAGGTTTGATGAATATAAAGTTGGTTAAAAATAATATTTTATAATATGAATTAGAAATATAGATATATATAGACACACACACTTACAAGTTAGAAGCTAAATATATCTTAAGAAATGTGAGAAATATTGTAATTTATTTTTTTACACATTGGTTCACCATTTTTTGAATATATAAATTATGAATCATAATTTCGGAATTAAATAAATCAACAATTCATTACTTTTTTACTTTGATTCATTACTTTTTTAATTTATAAATAATAAATCACAAATTAAAAAAAAAATGAATCAATGTATAAAATTAGTAAATCAATAAACAGATTAGTGAAATCATAGTGTTTCTCACACTTTTCAAGATAAATTTAGATTATCACGATAACCTAAGCATATATATATATATATATATATATATATATATATATATATATATATATATATATATATATATATATATATGTGTGTGTGTGTGTGTGTGTGTGTGTGTGTGTGTGTATATATATATGTATATATATATATATATATATATATATATATATATATATATATATATATGTATTTATATATATGTATGTATGTATGTATGTATGTGTGTATGAAATATGGTTCGAGAGAGTACCACTCATTATGCAGCCCACCAGGAGGTACCACCTTTAAAAAAACTTTTTTAAAATTTTTTTTCATAAACATGTTTTAATTAACATTATGAAGATCATATGTAAATTTCACATACATTCACATCTCCTAGCTCCAAAAAAATGATGTGAACACACTTACATAGTTTTAAATGTATGTGAACGTGCATTTATGTGATGCGTGATTTCATGCACTTAGAGTGTTCGGATTTGCGTGAAATTTACATATAATCTGTGTAATGTTAATTAAAACGTGTTCATGAAAAAAAATTTAAAAAAAATACTTTTAAGGGCGGTACCTTCTGGTGCGCTGCATAATGGGTGGTACTCACTTGAACTTAAATCTATATGTATGTATTTGTGTGTGTGTGTGTGTATCTGTTGTGTGTATGCATATGAATATGTAAAGAAATAATGTAAAATAATAAAATAAGATATTTTATCAAAATATAATGAAGTATCATGATAAATTAAAGTGAATAGTGTCAATTTAGTAACATAATTAATATGTATATGTAAAGAAATAATGTAAAATTATAGAATAAGATATTTTATCAAAATATAATGAAGAATCATGATAAATTAAAGTGAATGGTGTCAATTTAGTTCCATAATTAATAGAAAGAAAGACGAAATATTTATAGACATGTATATACAAGGATATTTATAAAATTGTGACTTACATCCTCTTCAGTTTTATTGCTTTAGCGTCCTACAAATTATTTAATATATCTCCATAAAAATTTAATTTTTGAACATATTTTCAATTAACACATGTTATAGTAATACAAGAGTTTCAAACATAAGAGTGGTGGGAGTACCCACCTTTCTGTACACGTCAGCGCCACATCAGTTTTTCTCTCTCCACCTTTTTCCACTTTTTCTAACTAGGAAATACTCACCTTTCTTAACCTTTCCATCTTTCTTAATTTTTTTAACATTAAATTAATTTTAACTAACAAAACAAATACTAGAATTAAAATAATTAATTTCATAAAATATTTAAAAACTATTACATAAACTAAAATTAAAAATTACCGAATTAAAATAAAAAAATACATAACGTAAACTATTCGTAGGAATAGTTCTTTGCGCATCCGGAACCTCCTTCTGAACATATCATCTCCATAGACAGGATTTTGAGTAAAATAATTGCGCATCAGACGTTCATTTGCAGCTGCTCGGTCTCTCTGAATTGGAATTCTTCGTCTAGGTTGCGGAGAGCTGGCATTTATAAATGCTTGAAAGAGTTCTTGATAATGTTGAGATTCGTCTTCGGACGACTCTTCGGTTGATGAGTTTGACGACGAAGACGTAGTATACGGTTCCATCACAATAAAAATAAAATTGTGATTGATTGGAAAAAATTTTAGGTTAAATGAAAGAGAGAATTTTGAATGTGTATAGATTGAGAGAAATGGGAGTTAAATGTATTGGGAAAGATGTGAGTTAAATGTATTGGGAAGATAGGTATTTATATAGAAAAAAAATTATTAATTTTTTTTTTAAATTCAAACGGTCTATCGACCGTTGGGGGCACAAAATGACAGCAAGTGGAGCGGCCTAGAGCGGGGAGGGGGAGCCGGGCCGGGGAAGGAAAGAGCCGGGGCCGCCTGGCGGGGGTGGTGTAGCCGCCGGGATGGGGCTGACGTTAGGGGTGAGCTCGGTACCGTACCGAACCGAACCGGTACCGATCCCGAAAATACCGAAACCGAATTATTAGTTTTGGAAGAACCGAATACCGAACCGTATAATTTTATATGGTGCCGGTTCGGTTCCGAATACCGAATTTTAGCTAATTTAAGGACCGAATACCGAACCGAAAGTACCGAATACCGAATTTTAGCAAATTTAAAAACCGAATACCGAACCGAATATATTTATTCGGTACCGGTCGGTACCGGTTCGGGTTCGGGAAATGGTACCCGTTGCTCACCCCTAGCTGACGTGGAGGAGCCGCGCCCATGCGGCCTTGGTACTCCTCTCTCTCTAAGGGTGTGAGATGGACCAAAACAAGGATTGGATTGACATTGAAATTTTTAAGAAAAATGACAATTAAGAACCTGCTAAATGATATTATTAGTACAAAATAAAACCTTTCAAACCCATATAATAAAACCAGGTTTCCTAATAAAAGACTAAAAAATCAAGGTAGAAACACATCCCGTATTTTTATAAAAACAAAGACCACAGTTTGCTTCCTTTTGTTATTGATATGAAAGCCAGCGTTGTTTGTTTGCTTCGTTTTGTTGTCGATACAAATATCGCTTGTGTTGCGGTAAGGCTCCACACTCTCATGCCAACAACTAACTCCGTTAATTTTACATTTTAATCTCACCTTTTACAACCCTTTAATTTTTGGTTTTAAAATAAATATGTGATTTATAAAGATTTTTTATTCATTTATGACAAAATAACCATCATTAAGTTACATTTTCCATACACATATTATTTGTTAGACTACATATCAAATGTTTAAAATGGATTTATAAACATTATATTATTCGATAGCAATTAACTATTTATCTAATTCATTTGGTTATTGTACCTTTTTATATAAAATAAATCATTATAATTTTAAAATCCTTCTCTGTTTTTTATAAGTTACAACTCTCAAGTATGATGTTCTCATGATTTCTTGGAATTAAAACAAAGAGTTAATTACAAAAATGGTCCCTGTGGTTTGGTCCAAATTTTGGATTTGGTCCCTGGTCTTTCAATTTTGCAATTTTGGTCATTATTTGGATGGTTTGCTTTCAATTTTGGTCCCTCCCTCAAACGTCCGTTAAGGGCTACCGTTTAATGCCATCATGTGCAAGTCATGTGAGGGTATTTTTGTAATCTTCCCCATACCCTCTTACTTATTTACCTTTATCTCTCCATACCCTCTTCCTCATCTACGTTTCTCTCTCCTAAACCTTCTTCTTCCTCATTTCTTCATTTCACAGAGAATGGTGATATGCGAATGCGGCTCCCATGCTTTGATAAAAACTTCATGGACATCAAATAATCCAGGAAGGAGGTTTTTTTCATGTTCGAGACAAGTAAGTGCTTCGATACTTTGTTAGTGATTTTTAGGGTTTGTAAAAATTTCATGTTGTTTTTGTAGGGATCAACCTGCAGGTTTATTGGTTGGTTTGACCCTCCAATGTGCAACCGATCAAAGGAGATAAAAGTCAACCTTTTCTGCCCTTTGGAAACGTGCAAGACCCAAGGGCAGATGACCTTTTCTGCCTCTTTGACCATTTTGCCCTTACCTTTATCTATATTCTCATTGTTACCCTTGCTTGAAGAATCTTTACTTGGGCCCATTCCTTCATCATTATAAATAGGAATGCTTCCCCTGCAAATTGCTCTAACTCTAAGCAAGTCATTCTTGACCACGTGGATTTGTCTTCTTGTTTCAATTGCATGTAATCTGATTTGCTCCCTCACACTTTCTTTGCTTCCAAAGATTTGTCCAACATAAAAGTCAACCTTGGGTCCACTTCCACTTCCACTGCCTTTTGTTTTTTCCTTCCTCACTGCCTTTAGTTTTTTCTTTCTATGATACTCTACATCTTCATCTGACCCTGAATCAAAGTTTTCAAGGTCCAAGTCCTCTTCGTGTTCTTCCTCATCTGATCCAACCTCAGTGCATACATTCTCAATGTTCACATAAAAGTCCCCCATGTCTACATTAACTTCATAAAACATGTTTTCCTCATCAACCAAAGTGTCATCATCCACATTCTTCTCTGTTTCATGCCTAACCTCTTCTTCAACATTGTTTTGTACATCTTCATTAACCTCTTCTTCAACAAGGTTTTGTACATCATCATTAACTTCTTCTTCAACATTCTGTTCTTTTTCATGGGAATAGTACGGTTGTTCACCAAAGAATGGATCAAATTCAAAGTCCATAAATCCAAAATCAGGAATATTAAACTGTCCACTACTATTGCCTTCAACTGAGATGTGTTGCTCTCCAATTCCTTGCACATCTGTATTGGCTTCATCTTGCACCTGAAACCCAACACCTTGCACATCTGTAGTAGCTTCATGTTGCACCTCAGACCCAACACCTTGCACATCTGTAGTAGCTTCATGTTGCACCTCAGACCCAACACCTTGCACATATGTACTAGTTTCATGTTGCACCTGAGACCCAACACATTGCACATCTGTAGTGGTTTCATCTTGAATCTGAGACCCACTATGTTGCACAGCCTTATTCCCCTCGTTACTTTCAACCCACTCTAACATTAGTCTTTTCTTACTTGCAACCTTCTTTTTTGTAGTTTTTGGTACACTTGATGGTTCAGAAGGCAACTCTTCTATTCTGACTTTACTTGTTTGGGGAGACTTCAAATAAGTCTTCAAATGAGTTGTGCCATGTTCAGTGTATAAATCGATTACCTTATACTCACCAACGTATCCTCCCAATACTAACACATCCAAATCACTTGCCAAGGCATGCAACCCATAGTCTAAGTCAAGCTCTGGTTTTTTAAAGTTGTAGAACATTTTATCACTTTCATTTTGAACATAACCTAACTCTTCCATTATGTAAATCAACTCATGTACAGAAAACATATCACAATCAATATTATCTATGTAATCCACTTTTCCATTAACATATCTCCTAGGGTATCTTGTAAAAACTCCACCATGAAATATCTTCAACGTAAACATAGTTGGTTCATTCTCTGTGATTAAAAAAAACGAAACTTAACTACTAACAATGACATTTAAAAACACATTAAGAAAAAAAAAATCTAGAGTAGATCGATAAAACCAAACTTACGATAAGCAACATTTGGATCAAAAGCATCATATCGACCACGAATCTTCCATTGAGTAGCCATTGTTACTTCGCCCTAAGCTTCAAAACTCCAGATGATCACGAAGAAGATGAAGAAGCTCTGTAAATTTCTCAAACCATGGGGACGAGATTGAAAGTGACGGGTTTGATAATCATCAGTACAGATATCAAGGTAAATAAGTAAGAGGGTATGGGGAAGATTACAAAAATACCCTCACATGACTTGCACATGATGGCATTAAACGGTAGCCCTTAACGGACGTTTGAGGGAGGGACCAAAATTGAAAGCAAACCATCCAAATAATGACCAAAATTGCAAAATTGAAAGACCAGGGACCAAATCCAAAATTTGGACCAAACCACAGGGACCATTTTTGTAATTAACTCTAAAACAAATTATGAGTAACTATACTTGTTTATGAAAATTGTGTCCTTTTGTTTCAAAGTGATAGATAATATGCATGAAATCTTCTCAATCATCTATCTATTCTATTATATGAGTAACTAGATGCCACATGGCATCTAGATAGAACGCCAATTGGCTTAACATAGGATTGCCACGTGTACCTAACAATTTCCTATTAATTTGCTTCTAAAATTTGTTTTTTCCAATCTATTTATAATAAATAATTTAAATAATATCTAATCAAATCTAAAACTTATCTAATATAAAACTTAAATTTGAATTTGAATGATAACTTTTCTTTTTATATATTTATATTTATTCTATTATATAAATAGAATTTATAAATTTGATAAAATATATTTAAAAATTATCCTACAAGATTAATGAAATTAAATTTTTAAATGTATGTCCATGTTATACATGGGTTTATAAACTAGTATATTAATAAAAGAAAACAATTCAAGACACATGTCGTTTCCTCATCGCATTAAACTTTCATTTTCCCGCCTTTTTTTTCATAATTAAATATTTCATTTACTAATTTATCTATTATTAATAAAAGAAAAGTCTATTTTGAATACTTTCCTATTTAATTCATGAAATGCAATAAATGAAACACATTAAATTTAAAATTAATTTTAGTAGAAAAAATTTTTTTATAAGTAAATTTGTATTTAATTTTAGGGTTTATTACGAAAAAAATCAACAAGTTTCACGGTTTTTGTGTTTTAGTCTCTCCATGTTATTTTTTTTTTAAAATCTTCAAGTTAATTTTTTTTCTTGGTTTTGTGAAATTTGTCTATTAAAGTCAGATTATAGTTGGTAGATTGAGTTTTTAAATACTGAAAAATTGGGTTTTATAGTCAAATTTCACTAAACGAAAAAATTAACTTGTTGATTTTTTTAAAAAAAAATAATATGGAGAAACGAAAACACAAATGAAAACACATTGAATTTTCATAATAAATCCTTAATATATTAAACTTTTAAAAAACATAAATAATTATTAAATACACCCATGTTTACATGGGTAAATAAGCTAGTGTTACACTATAACAAATACTATTTATTAGGCATATAAGATTTGTCATAAAACAATAACAACAATGAAAACAAATACGTAATTATTACCTATCATTAGCGTGTTTTTATGGTACATCGTCGGATACACATCTAATCCAGTGTGGAAAAACTCGTGTTCGTATGGAAAACATAGTTTTTTTCGCGAAAAGATTATGGCATAAATGATTATTTAGAGAAAAGCTACATAATAAAATTGGATTTATGAAAGAGAGAGAAAACAAATAAGGAATTCATAAATAAAATTATTTGCAAACCACCAATTCTAAAATAAATTAATTAAATTATTTGTATGGTTTAGTAATTAAAATTTTATGTCAATATAATAGCATACAACCATTTTATCCATATGATTGTACAAACATAACTAGGCATTGTTTAACAATCATTAGGATAATATGATTGTACAAAAGTTGGTTGTGAATCAAACTCAATTTTTTTTATTTTTTATTTTTGAAATTAGAAGAAAAGAAAAAAGACTTGGAAATTTTCTTTTTAACTTTTTTAAATTGCCAATCCACATGCCAAATAATTAATAAAGAAAAATTATACCAAGCATAAATAGTATGTACCCAAAAAGAAAAACAAAATTTAATGTATATATTTCCATTTTAATATTTTTCCTCATCTACTCTCCTTACTTTAAAGAGTTTGTCATAAATAAAGATACCATAACTCTTTTTTTTTTCTACCATGCTACCACCACCACCACCCCCTTATAAGTTATTTTCCCTTTTTTTTCATTTTCATTTTCATTTTTTTTATATTTTCTTGAGGGGCAGTTTTGACAACTCATAGCCATACCAAGCACCCACCCATCCTACCAAAAATTAAAAAAATAAATCCCAGAAAATTCATTTTCATCCATTTGTTTTTTTCACAGGCTAATGTTGTTGCTGAGCCTCCTCCTTTTAGGACAAGTAGGTGAATCATCAGTTTTATAGCTCAACATTGCAGCCTCAAGCACACCTATAGGACTTTCAGGCAAACTTGTCACTGTACCACTCCCAAAGCTCATGGTACAACCCCTGCTCACAACCTCCATACATTTAAGAACCCTCTCCTGCAACAAAAACCCATATATCATAAATGGTTCATTACAATTCATCAATCAATCAATCAATCTTTTTCCTTTTTTTTCTTTTTTAATGGATGGATGTGTACAACTAAACATGCACAATGTACTACCTTCTTTGCATGCTCAAAGATTGCAGAAATTCTAGTCTTTTCAACTCTAATTCCAACTACAGCAATTGCCACTGCTGCTGCTATCTCAGAAGGTTGAAATTCCAAGAAGTCAATCCCTACATTGTTGAAATTACTAATTTATCCCTCTTGTTATCAAGAAAACTCAACAGATATTACACAAAATTTATATCTTTTTACCTTTGATCAAACTTAAAATGAGGTGGGTAGACTTGAGGATCAGAGATCTTGAATCTGTCTGATTTTGATCATCATCATCATCATCATTCAGCTTCCAAATGAATGAATCAATGAAAGAAAATGGAGTCACTGATTGCATCCTCCATTTCAATGTGCTCAAAACAACCAGTTCCATTCTTTGGATTGTTTTTGCTTGGAATACAAATCTTGTTTCACCAACCTACAAACAAATTAATTTTATTTATTTCATTTTTTTTAGTTGGACTAATGTAAGAAAAAAGTCAATCTTGTTCAATTACTAATCAGGACTAAAACCAGAATGTAAATTCAATCATGTTTAATGGCAACAAACAGAGATCAAAATTATCTTATCAAAGAACAAAAATAAGAAAACAGACCTGAAAATCCAGAATCAGGGGTATTTCAGTCTCTTCCATTTTTGCAGCAAGTGATAAGCAGGTTACAGCAAGCAACTGCATCATCCAAGGTTTGTCCTTCTGTTTATCAAACCAAAAAAAAAATCATTCAAAATGGGTTTAGGTTATTACAGATTTATTATTAAAAAAAGTATTTAATCATTATTAAAAACTTACTGGTAATTCATAGACAGCAAGAAATCTGTCCAAGTAGTTTACAGATAGATATGCACATAATGGTCCAAAATTTAGTTGAGCATGAACCTGTGTCAAAATCAACAACATATAAACCATTAAAACATCTAGATTTAATAATTAAATAAATAAGAAAACTAATTAATAATACCTGTTTTTCGTCTGGTTTTTTTTTTTTTAAAGAAATGCAAATCATCAAAACAAAATAACAATAATAAAAAGCTGAAACAAACCTTAGAAATCCAATCAACAGCCTCTTGTCTAGCAACCAAGAACAAATTATCATTCTTCAATTTATTCAAATAACAAAGAACACCCACAAATTGCTCAGATTCTTTTACAGTCAACAAAGTCAAACACTCGTCATTTTGCAAAGGCAAATCAACAACAGGGTACTCTGTTTCAAGATTCCTAATCAAGGTCCGATTTTGATCTTGACTTAGATTAATGTTCCGATCAAACCCCTTGAAATCATCCTCATTATCATCATCATAACAAATGCTATCATTGTCTTCTGCACACAGTAAGCTTGATACTGCGAAATCAAGACTGGGTGCCATTTCAAGAAACCCTAAAGAAACTTACTCGAAATACCCAAAAAAAAAAAAAAAAAAAAAAGAAGAGGCTAAAATCAAAGAATGTAAGCAGATCAAAACTGGGATTTCGTGATTTCGAGAAAAAGATTCATCTTCATTGAAGATTGAAGGAAGAAATAGATGAAACACACACTCTTTGCCTTGTGGTTCTCTCTCTAGAAGCAAGGAGAGAGAGACTACTGTATGAAAGAAATGAATAGCAAAGAGTGCGGCTTATGTAGAGGAGAAAGAGATTTATTTGGTTTTAGGGCAAACAGAGAGAGAGAGAGAGAGAGAGAGAGAGAGAGAGAGAGAGGGTACACATATTTAGTGAATATATATATATATGTAATGTGAAAATCAAATATTTATTTTTACTCTTATTATTAATGATTATTAAATTACTCATTAGTTGGAGAATTTTTGGGATGATATATATTTTATTAAACAAAAATATGAGGCTGATATCTCTTACTATGTAATTGGAATGATACAAGAAAATTGGATTTTTCTTAATGAAAATGGTTTCAAATTTTAATTTACAGATATTGGAATACAGTGCAAAATTCACTTGCTGAAATCTTTTGTCGTGAAGCGTACAGTGTCGTTTACCACATACCGGTGCTGAACGCATGATATTATAATATCAATACATTTAAGTTTTGGATTCCAAAATAACAATGCGTGAAACTCGCGTCGTCTTGTTAATTATTTTGTTTGAATTTTGACTGTATCTTTTATTCATATTAGGTGTGAACTCATGTTTTCTATACCGCTGATACGTATTTTGTTTGTCAGTTATAAATTACAAGTTATGATGTTGTTAAGCTTGACTAATTCTCAAAATACAAATTTATTGAGTTAATCACATTTTGAAATTGTTTTTAAATATTCGTCTTGTCAAATTATATTCAAATTTTCACATTTAATCAGTCCGGTAAATGCTATGACCATATCTAGTCATGATATGTTACCGTTATGTACAAAATGCGTAACTTGTTAAATAAACTAACAAATATGTCACATTTTAAAGATATAAAAATGTGATGATAAGTTCAATGAATGATAACCCTTATTTAGATCCTTCATTTATATTATTATTAATATTGTGTGGTTAAAGAAATAAAGTTTAGTTATTGAATAAATGTAAACGTAATAAATAATAGTTTGAATTTAAGGCATTCGAATTTTTATACAAGTTTACCTATATATTTTGTAATATGAATTATTTTCCTTGAAGAGAACATTGATAAAATCCCAATTGACGTCGGGTAGGATAGGGGTGAGCTCGGTACCGGACCAAACCGAACCGGTACCGATCCCAAAAATACCGAAACCGAATTATTAGTTTTGAAAGAACCGAATACCGAACCGTATAATTTTATATGGTGCCGATTCGGTCCCGAATACCGAATTTTAGCTAATTTAAAAACCGAATACCGAACCGAGAGTACCGAATACCGAATTTTATCTAATTTAAAAACCGAATACCGAATCGAATATATTAATTCGGTACCGGTCGGTACCGGTTCGGGTTTGGTACCGGTTCGGGTTCGGGAAATGGTACCGTCGCTCACCCCTAGGGTGGGAAGTTTAATTTCGGGAGATTGAAATAAACTAATACCAAAATGACAATGCTTGAAAGATGAGGGGGCAAAGAGTATATATGATAAATTTTATGGGTGATGAGTGACCAATGGGAGGGACACTTTTTGTCTTTTTCTTTTAGGGTGCTGACACGTGGACCCTCTTTTTCAACAACCCATGAGATGGCCTAGATTATTATTATTTTTTTTAAACTTTAACTTATATCTTTTTATATTTATTTTATATAAATATACACTAATAAATCTTAAAACGAGTTAATTTCGCTAATCATGAAGACAAATCATGGATTTATCATTTATGTAATACCTCCAATTAATGTGTGCCAATAATCCACCCATCTAAATTTTTTTAAGTGTGTCTTACTGCGTTCAAAATTAAGTTTGAAATTAAGTTTTAAAATAAATTTTATAAACCGATAAACAAGTAAATGTAAGTATAAAATTCGACATTAGAAAAAAGGTATTTTATTTGTATATGAGTTTTTAAAACTCTATAAAAAGATAAATAACTTAGTATTCTGACTAGATTTATAAATAATTAAGACGATTAAAACATATGTTGTATGTAGCAAAATTATGATTTATATAGTTAGATAAAAGGATAATTGTGCAAAAAAAAAAAAACTCTAAACTTGTCAGTTTTTTGTGATTAAAACTTCAAACCATTTTTCGTTGCATAAAAAACTCTGAACTAACTAAAACTCAGTAACTTAATGTTTTATTAATGGGTAACCGGTTATTCTATGTAGACCAGTATATAACCTACATTGAATACTATTTAATTGTTTTTTTTAACGATAAAAGGTAGAACTAACCGGGAGCTTCGGCATTGCCATCACCCCCGCCTAGAACACCAAAATATATATAATAAAATAACACGATACAAATTGCTAATCAGGAACTTGCAAGAAATACAAGAAGAATAAAGTCAAAAGAACGAAGACGGACAAACTACCCACAACGACCAACTTAAAGTTCTAAAATTGCCCCTAAACTTTAATCAAGAGAATACATTTGCAATCAAAAACCGGTTCCCAAATATTATACATCATTTAAACCCCCCGTTGATGATGTGATACTGTTTAAAAATTACAATTAAAAAAGATCAACGGGGGTTCAAATGATTTGTAATATTTGAACACCGGTATCAACAACTAAATTTTATTCCACGTAGGATTGATAACCTGTTTTAACCGGTTACCCAATGATAAAACATTGATTTACTAAGTTTTAGTTGGTTCGGGGTTTTTTCTATGCAATGAAAAATGTCTTGTAGTTTTAATCACAAAAAACTGACAAATTTGGAGTTTTTTGCGCAATTATCTCTTAGATACATATATAGTATTTATCACGTACATCCATTTAAATATTTATTTAAATTTAATTGAAGTTTTAAAAACTCAAACAAGTAGACAAACAGCTTATAATTTTAATAACAAACACCTATTGGTACGAAATAAATAACCTTCAATAAATGAAGTATGTATATTTTGAATTGCTTTAAGTATAACATATCGAGGAATTGCTTATTTTACGATTGATACTTTGATTCAACTAATTCATAATAACTTAGATGTTATATTTCGTAACTTAATGAAAATAATACTTAATCTAATAAACTATTTTTTTTTTTTGTCGTAATGCGTAAATATCAACTTATTATATATTATTGTTGCTCCTTTTATTTTTATTACTATTATATTAAGCTTATCAATATAATATTAGTTTTAAGAGGGTGGAGTTGTAAATGAGAGGTCACAGGTTCGATCCCCATCGGAGGCAAGTTGAAATTTAGGTGGAGTAAGTAAGTCTGGAGGTAAAGGAGTAGTTTAGGAGTAGGAGTATGATAGTTTGCCGTTCAAAAAAAACCTATTAGTATTATCAATACGACTATAATAATGACAATAATAACCGTAATAAATATCTTTTGAACAAAAATAATTTGTTCTCTTGATATTTGCTAACATTGTTCGTATTCTTAATGTTGTCTTAATGTCGCACAATACCAACTACTATTTCAAATGTACTGATATGATATATCATTTTTTTCTTCTCGTTCATAGGTACAAGTAAATTTGTTTTCCATTCTAATGTAGTACATTTTAACATAGAGTCTCATTGAAAAATCGGACTCTATTTATATAAAAAAAATCGAGCTCTATGTAGAATTGTATTATATTGGGTTGAAAACTAAAATACATGTTTCATATGGGTAAAAAAAAATTATGTACAATATTGATACATTTGATAAAGTACGTTGGTATTATACAACCTTAACCCTTAATTTTTATAATATAATACATTATTGATAACAATCATTTAGGTATCGTTTGTTTTTCATTAAGAGCCTCTTAAAAGCGTCTGAAGTCTAAAGTTCAGATCTATAATAAATTAAGTTTGTTTGTGTGTTTAAGTTCAGGTTTAAAAGGTTGAAACTTCTGAATTTTAAGAGGATGAGAGTTGTATTAATTAAAATTAAGAGTCTCTTAATTTCAGATGTTAAGGCCTCCTCTTTTAAATTCAGACGTGATTTTCAGACTTCAGACATTTAACCTCTTAATAAACAAACAACACCTTAATGATGATTTTACATTCAACGCTAATTACAAACAAACGGGTGATTACATACATATATACGTGTATATACTAGTCTATTAATCCATGTACTATGGGCTAAGTCAAAAAAATATATTTTTAAATTAAAAGTATATTTATAATGATAAAAATTATTAAATGTATTAAACTTAAAATAATATAAAATAGTGATAATAAATCTATCTATAAATAAAATTAAATTCTGAATTTTTCATACATTTTTTAAATAGATTTAAAGTTATATTTTGAATTGCTTCAAATTGAAAGGTTGTTTTAAAATTTAAAATGCGAATTGACAAATGTCAAAAGTAAAATATGTCAAGTGGCCTAGCTTAAAGAATGACAAGTAAGATGTATATTTATTCATTTAATAGCATTTATACATACATACACGCACGTACACACATAAATATATAAATAAATTATGGTTCGAGAGAGTACCACTTATTATCAGTGTACTAGAAGATATCACATTTAAAAAAATTTAATTTTTTTTCATAAACATGTTTTAGTTAACATTGTAAAGATGATATGTAAATTTCACATAAATTCACATCTCCTACTCCTTAAAAATGATGTGAACGTACATTTATGTGATGCGTAAATGTGTGAGTGTGCGTAAAATTTATATATCAATAATGTAATATTAAATAAAACATGTTTATAACATAAATCTTAATAAAAATAATTTTAAAAGTGGTACCGTAGGTGGTACACAACACATATGTGTGTTTGTGAGAGAGAAATTTGGTCCACTAAATAATGAATTTCTATTGGAAACAATATTATTTGGTTTATTGTACATGTGCAACTATTATGTAACAATGGTAATAGTTTTCCTCAAACAAAGTCTAAGTTTGAACTGCATTTAAAATCTTTGTTATAAAAAGAGTTATAAATAAATAAAACAAACATATTTATACGTTTTTTATGATTTCATCTCTTAATGTTTTTATAAGAAAAATTCTCAGGTTAAATTTTTTTTATGATTAGTGAAATTTGGCTATTAAAACCTGATTTTTCAGTCTTTAAAAAATCTAATTGAACAATTATAACATGCTCTAATAGTCAAATTTCAGAAAACCAAAATAAATTAACTTGAGAACTTTTTTACAAAAAAATAACATGAACGGACGAAAACATAAAACTGTAAAAACATATTTTTATAATAAAACCCTATAAAAAAGTAATAATGTCACCGTTTATTTTGTCATGCTCAGTTGCTCACCCATAGGTGTTAGGGGTGCTCAAAACCGGATATCCGAAATTTCGGATAGTGAATTTTGCTATCCGAATCTGAAATTCCGGATATCCGAAATTTCGGATTCGAATTATCCGAATATCCGAAAATCATATATTTTTTTAATTTTTTTAAAAAATTAAATCAAATATTTAAATATCTAAAATACAAATTCATATATCCAAATAAATATATCACAAACTAAATGTATCCGGAATTATTTTACTCAAAACGACTAAAAAAATATTAAAAAACTAAAATTTATAAAAATATTAGTTAATAAATCTATAATACTAAGATAAAACTCAAAAATATACATTTGAATAATAATAAACACTCAATATTATGTAAATAATCAATACTAAAGATATAAAAAAAAATTTTAAAAATATTTTTTTTTGAATTTTCGGATATCGGATTATCCGAAAATATGGAATTTTACTATCCGAATCCGAAATTTCGGATAGTTTCGGATCGGATTTTCAGATTTTGTTTCAGATGCTCGGATTCGGATTTTTTTGAACACCCCTAATAGGTGTAAGCTAATAGGATTGAAACTCAATACAATTATGCATGGTATTTGGTTAAATATATTTATTGGTTGTTTTTTTATAATCAATGGTAAAATTAATACTTTATGTTATTATCAATATCTGAATTAGGACTTTAAGTTAGACCATTTTTGTGATTAAAACTCCCACCATTTTTCATTGCAAAAAACCCCTCAACTCACTAAAACCTATCAAAATGGGTTCTTTTTATAAAAAATGAACTTGCAACCTGATGAACCGATTACAATCTATTGACAAACTCTCCCTCTTCAATGAACCTTCTTTCCAACGAACTCAATTGTTTGACGAACTCCCTTGTCCAACAAACCCCACCTACGGTAATCAATTCATACAGAAAAATCCAAAGATTATAATGATGAAGAAAACGATATATAAATCTATGAACACAAAGCATTGTTCAATTCCATATTTCTTGTTGATTTATTTGTTCAAATCTGTGTTTTTGGTTGGAATTTAATTTTTTGGCAAAATTCTGATGGTCACCGGTGACTTGTCGACGATGGTCAGTGTGTTTCAACCGCATGTAACCGATAATATTTTTTTACAAATTTTATTGGTGGAAAGTTTTTTTGTACAATGAAAAATATTTGGTGGTTTTAATTGCAAAAATGATCCAATTTAAAGTTTTTTGTGCAAATATTTCATATATCTACTTATGAGCAAAATTCCATTGTCATCAACAACTTGCAACAATACTATATATAAATAGGTAATTAGACAAGAAATTTTTTTAATATGTATAAATAAATAAAAATAGTACATAAAATGCCAAAAAGAAAATGTATAAATTTCATATTACATATATTCATATTGATAATATTTTCATAAATTGAGAAGTGGTGGAATGACAGGAAATTGATGGTACTAGATTTAATACCAAGAAGCTCCACATGCATCCATTTTCTTGACTATACTGATAAGGGTTGGTATTGATAAATAAAATTACTCTCATGATGCAACAATGTAACTTTCTATTTTTTTAGTCCTTACTCCTCCAAAAATATGTATAAAATTAGCTATTTGTAGTACTCTAATTTTTTCTTCGTATCTTTGTGTTTTAAATGTTTTGTCTAATTTGTAATTTTCATTTATCATTTTGACTGGTCTAGATTCAGTGGACCGAAGGTTGTATGACAAGTCCATCAAGAAAGTTTATAGATTTTTGAAATAAAATAAATAAATGTTAGAAACTAAGGCAATGAAAATTGAAGTAAAATCAACTATTAATATGAAGACAGTACGTGACATTAAATTAAAATATTATAAAATTCTATATCATCATTAAAATAGTTGTTGATGAAAACTTTTAAGAAGTATACATGAATAGAAAATTGTTAAGAATCATACCAATAAAATGATTGATGTATGCATTTTAATATTAGTAATATAAGATAATATGAAAATAAGCTCAATATTAAATCGACAACGATATCTTAAAAATAAATTTCAACTCTGATAACCAAATTAGAAGAAAATATGGCTTTCTTTACTGTAAATGAGTCAAACTTTTATTAGATAACTCAAACTCAAGATTTTACGGGACACATAAAGTTTTAAAATGAGCCAAATAATGAAAATGCAATAAAAAAATTAGATATCGAATATAACATTTGTATATATATTAAAGATTTTTGAGACCAAATTGAGGATTTCTTTAGCTGAGCTTGCACATGTATCTTAGAAAGCTTGTAAACGATCATACTTAGTTGACTTGAGCTTTAGCTCGGTTAGACTCGGGTTTTAATCCAAATTGAAGCTAGAGGTGTGCACGGTTCGGTTAGCAATTAACATGCAACTATGCGAGCCGTGTTTTCGGTTTCGGTTACCCGCGGTTCGGTCCATGGTTACCCTTTAAAAGCAAATAAAGTTTTAGAAATATATCTTTTTTAAGCACAATTTTTTTTAAGTTCAAAGTCATAGTTATTTAATTATAATTCTTAAAAGTTACATTATAATAAAAAAATCATTTAAAAATTTAGTATTTGATTATTAGAATGTCTAAATGAAATTATAAATACATGCTATTAACTTGTATATATATATATAATCGGTTTGGTTCAGTTATTCACGATTTTCTAAAAATGAAAACCTAAACCGCCCCATGATCTTTCGGTTTTGGTTTTCTTCCGGTTTCAGATCAAACGTTTAAGCGATTCGGCTCGGCTTTTCGGTTTTGTTTGAACACCCCTAATTGAAACATTGTTTTTAACTAAAGAGAAAGAAGGAAGGGAAATCATAGTAAAACCATAAATATTTGAAAGATAAGGGGGTGAAGTGTAATATGTATAAGAGAATGACCAATTGGAGATTGAATATTTGTCTTTTAGTATTAGGGTGCTGACACATGGACCCTCCGATTCAGCAACCGATGACCTGGCAACTGTTCTCAGCAATTAGTAACTAGTTGAATACCCGTGCGTTGCCCGGGTGATTTGCGACGAAATTATTATTTTTAAATAAGTAATGACATAAAAATGGATTTTATTTAAGAAAACTATACATTAATACATGTGAGTTGATCGAAAGACTAATTATGCGTTAAAAGATTGTTCTATCAGTATTAAATATACAGAAAAAAAGTTAATAATAGTTTATGATAAAATGAAAACCCATCATTTTCCCATAAAATTATACACAAACATGTAGTTTTAAAGTATAACTACGAATATAGTCTAACATAATTTTATAATAAAAATTTATTCAGACTAATAAAAATTAAATATTATTGTAGTAATAGTTTTTTGATTGTATTTGAACTCACTAATTATTCATAAAAATTGGAAAACTTGGACAAAAATGTTTCATGCCAACCCAACCCAAACCATTCAAAAATTACTCATAAACCAACTTGCCCATGCGTTGCTCGAGTGATGCATGACGAAATTAATATTTTTAAATAGGGAAAATGGCGTCAAATAGTTGTGTACTTTTGAGTTTGTACTCATTTATGTAGTGTACTTTTTTTTGTGCACATTTGGTAGTTAAACTTTCAAAAATGTTTCAATTAGGTAGTTGGGTGACTTGGAAACCGGCACCAACCGGTCACCATGCTTACGTGGACGGGTTTTTCAAGAAAAATGGCATCAAATAGCTATGTACTTTTAAGTTTGTACACAATTATGTTGTGTACTTTTTTTTGTGCACATTTAGTAGTCAAACTTTTAAAAGTGTTTCAATTAAGTAGTTGGGTTACCTAAAAATCGATACCAACCGATTACTTTGCTTATGTGGACATATTTTTTACAATTTTAAATTAAAAAAACTTAAGATGATTTATTTTTTCTATAAAACTATAAAAAGATTTATAAACCGAATATGTATCAAATTGATGAAACATGCTTTCATTTTATAACAATATAATAGAGCATTAATTTTCAACTCCTAAACATGATATCTATCAAATGGAAATGATATGTTTTGAATTTGATAAACATCGTGTTTAAGAGTCATTAATTCTAAGGAGAATTTCATATATATCTTTGTAAACTTCCAACACTACGTATATATCCTTACAAACATTCTTATTACATATATATCATTCTAAACCTTTAAATCTTACATATATATCCAAATGACTATTTTAAATTTAATTACATCATTTAAAAAATATTAAATATCATTTTTTAATTAATTTATTATTGAATTAAATTAGAAAACGATATTTCTTTATTTTTCTAATTTATTTTTGTGGGAATTTAAGAAGGTAGTTTAGGTATTCAAAATTTTTTTAAATGATAAAATAAATTTATAATAGTCATTTGGATATATACGTGAGATTTAAAGATCTAGAAGGATATAATGTAATAAGAAATTTTGCAAGCATATATGCGTAATAATTAAAGTTTAGAAGGATATATATGAAATACTCTCATTCTTCTATGTCATAAAATATGTCAACATAAGTATCATAATCGGTTTGTATCAATTTTTAGGTAACGTAATTAACTACTTAATTGAAACACTTTTAAAAGTTTGACTACTAAATGTGCACAAAATAAAGTACACAACATAAATGTGTACAAACTTAAAAGTTCATAGCTATTTGATGCCATTTTTCTTGAAAAAACAGTCCACGTAGGCATGATGACCGGTTGTTGCCGGTTTCCAAGTCACCCAACTACCTAATTGAAACATTTTTGAAAGTTTGATACCAAATGTGCACAAAAAAAAGTACACTACATAAATGAGTACAAACTCAAAAGTACACAACTATTTGACGCCATTTTCCCTTTTAAATAAATAATACCACAAATTTTTTTCAAAGAGAACTATACATTGTTCATGAAGAAAAAATTACTTATTTTAATCCTGAATATTAATTAGGACCAATTGCTAAAAACATAAACAACTTTATGTATTTTTAGCATTTACAGCAACATTATTTTTTATCATTAATAACATCAACTTTTATATTTTTTTATCATTCATAGCAAAACTTAAAAAAATTGTTGCTAGTTGAATACCCGTGCGTAAAAATTACCCATAAACCAACTTGCCCGTGTGTTGCTCGAGTGATGTGTGACGAAATTAATATTTTTAAATAAATAATAACACAAAAAAATATTTTTAAGAGAACTATACATTGTTCATGAATAAAAAATTATTTATTTTAATCGTGAATATTGATTAGGACCAATTGCTAAAAACATAAACAACTTTATGTATTTTCAGCATTTATAACAACATTATTTATTCTTTATCATTAATAACATCAACTTTTTTTATCATTCTTAGCAAAACTTAAAAAATTATTGCTAGACCAATTTTTCTCATAATAAACCCAAAATATAATTATATAAATATGCTCATAATAATTATAAGAATAAATCCAAGCGAGACGAAGGTGTTAACATAATTCCAGATCATTTTTGAAATTTTAAATAAACCATGTAGACCATTTTTGTAAATTATTCTTATATTAATTATCTAATTAAATAATAAATAAATATAAAATGTAATATATTATAATTCTTTTAAAACCATGAAAGTTTATTACACAAAAATACACATAGGTATCCCATTACATGAGACCAGTGTTGCCCTTGGTTTCCTTCTTCACGCACTCCCCTTTTAGAAACCCTAGCCCCATCGTTTTCCTTTTCTCCCCCTGCTCCGCCATTCTCCCCCCGCTTCGCCGTTCTCCCCTTGTTTGGCCGTCGGTTGGTGATCAGCTGGCCCTCCGATGCATGTCGAGAGGTATTCAAGTTTCCCTCCGTTTGTAACTAAAAGCAAGTTACTTTAAAATCATAGTTTTGACTAAACTCAATTTTTTTTGTTCCTTTTTATGATTTAGGTTTGTATTTGTGGTTCAAAGTTTAGTGACACTCACTAATGCTTCTCGTATTGGACAAACACATGGTAAATAAACCCTCTTGATATTGAAATTGTATTTTTTGCAATTCATTTTGATGCAGTAAGGATTTTACTATCTGTTTCTATTATATTGGTTGATGTTATTTTAACATTCTCAGATATCGACAATGTGTGATTGTTTGAGTATGTTGAACTTTTTGCGAGGATTTGAATTGTCTTGTATATTATAAAATTGATAGAGAAAGGGCAATCCGTGAAGATTATAACATAAATGCATATCAGCCTTTTTCTTTTTTACAATTTTAAAGTAGTACTATCTATGTTCAAAACATGTTTATTTTAACTTCTAGAACTTAACAGAATTAAAAATCTGTATACTTTGATTTTTTTCTACTTGTTTTTATTTACGTGGTTGACATTATGCTTAATGTTATGATACTTATTGTCTTTTTCCTCCTAAACAGCTAAAAACTCTCATTTGTATGAAAAAATAGGTTGATATTAGTCAACTCAATTGAAACAAATAAATAAGAATATTTTGACTGTGAGATCTAATGATCACGGAAGTTTACCTTGCATATTGGGGTGTGTGTGTGTGTGTAAAATATGGAGTGTCTTTCATCTCGTAGTTTGTATTAGTATTATTACTAACCTTTTTCCTTTCTGCAGACACTTCATCTGGTTGGACCTGACATTCATCTTCATAATGGTACAAAATTTTTTCAATCTTGTGATGCAGTTTTCACTAATATTTTGAATATAGCTTATGTTAAAAATGAATAGTCCATGTATATATAGTTGAAAATATTAACCAAACAGGATTCAATATCCCTTATTTTCCTGATTTTTTGTTATATAAGTAGCCACATTTTATTTCATATATTATCTCACAGTTAGTTATTTAACTGACGATGATATATATCCTTTTTCCAGGTCTGATACGTTTTTTCTGCTTTGATATTATCCAGAATTTCAGCTGCAAATATTAATAAAACGGGATGTAATATCCCATATTTCTGATTGTTTGTTATATCCAACAACCCCTATTTTGAATGTATCAAGATGCAGTTTTTCAGCACATATTATCTAGATTTTTTTGATTTTTTTGCGGTTCTAATGTCTATATTCATTGTTGTCACCTTTATTGCCTAAATTTTTTTATCCCCTATTATTCTGCAATTTGTTATGCAATATTTTTACAACCTCTTTAATAGATGTTATCCCTTTTTCAAATGCAGTTTAAATTTCTGTTGTGATCCAACCTTATTTATAGCAGTGATTTAGGCATTAAAATCTTAATTATAACCAATGATATGTTGCCAAATCAGCATTAAATATAGGAATTTCTACCAATTATTGAATGCCACGTGAGCAGATTTCTCTCTGCTCCGTCGGCAATATATATATATATAATTATGACCTTTCCACAGTTGTTTTCCTTCTTTTTCTCCATCCGAGTTAACTCATTTATGGATAGCTGCCTAGCTGGGTTCCAAACATTATTTAACAAATTTTCGAGTATTTCTTTCTGTAATTATTTATTAAAAAATATCATATTTTTATCAAAGCAAGCAATTTAAATATAACATAAGCATAATAACACTTTTGTATTTAAACTTGTTATTGAACATTCACGCGTAGCCGCGAGATCTAAAATATTAATTACAAAAATAAATAGAAAAACAAATAAATATATTTTTTCAATCAATCATGGTTGGCCACTTGGCTATGTGTCAAGCCCTCATTGGGCTAGGCCATTTGATAATTATATATATATATATATATATAGGGGGTTCAATGGAAAACCAACATGCACCGGAAAACTTTGGAAAACCTCCATGCACCACCACAAATGCACCACAATTTCCGTGTGATGCACCAAATTCCACGCGTGATGCACCAAATTTTCGCGTGATGCATCAAATTCCCGGGTGATGCATCGACTTTCTGCGTGATGCATCACCTGATCTAATGGCTATAAAGTGGTTCCCGGGTTTTCCGATGCATATAGGTTTTCCATTGAACCCACCCCTATATATATATATATATATATATATAGATTTAGGTTCAAGTGAGTACCACCTCTAATGCAGCGCACCAGAAGGTACCACCCTTAAAAGTAATTTTTTTGAAATTTTTTTTCATGAACATGTTCTAATTAACATTACACAGATCATATGTGAATTTCACGCAAATCCGAACACTCTAAGTGCATGAAAACACACATCACCTAAATGCATGTTCACATGTCTTCAAAATTATGTAAGTGTGTGTTCACATCATTTTTTAGGAGCTAAGAGATGTGAATGTATGTGAAATTTACATACGATCTTCATAATATTAATTAAAACATGTTTATGAAAAAAAAAATTTAAAAAGTTTTTTTAAAAGTGGTACCTTCTGGTGCGCTGCGTTTGGATGGTACTCTCTCGAACCATATATATATATATATATATATATATATATATATATATATATATATAAAATACTGACATAATTATAAAATTTTGGTTATATATCACAATATGCATGTATACATTTCCATTAAAAATGTTGCTATTTATAAGTGAATCTTACTAATCTGCATTTAAATATTAAAAATTAAGGTTTATTAAAATGGAACATAAATAAAATCATTATTATAGAAAGATATCATATTCGCATAATAACAATTTTGTATTTAAATACCAAATATGTAATATTTCAGAATGTTTAGAAGATATATTCATTATATAATCAGGGTCGTCTCATGAATTTTTGAGGTACTGTGTTTATGATTACAACATAGTCCCTTAAATATTTTAAATAGTAAATTGGTCATTTGAGACTCAATTTTAATAGGTAAAATCTAGTTCGTAAATAACAAAAAACCCTGATTAATGAGAAATTAAAATAAATAATACGAATCAAATTGAATTTCACATAAATCTCATTTTAACGCATCGATGCACAACGTATACATGTCAAATATAGAAAACTATTATTGGTCTAAATTTGGATCTTTATTATAACCGTAAGATCCTACGAAATTGGGGGCCCTGTGCGGTCGAGCCTTCCACACACCCTAAAAGCCGTCCTTATATATAATATTTGGTAACAAGTAGAAACATCATTACACAATTTGTATCAAAAAATGATAAAGAAATAAAATTTTGTTGCATAAACATGTATTTAATTAAGGTATATATTTACAATATTTGAATATGTATTATTGTATTAACTGATATCATAATTGAGTCTTGGTTTAGTGGTAATTAAATCAATATAATTCAAAATTGTAGTTATTTTAATATTTAGTGTATTATAATTTGTAATATGTTGTAGTTTATAATAAGTTGGATATTTTAAATTATTATGAATACTAATTATGGTAATATTACTTTTATCTTAAAAGCGGGGACCGAAGAGTCAAATGTTTTTCAAAAATTTTGAAATCTTAAAAACTAGTTTATACGTATCTTATACGTTTCAAATATGTATCATTGTGTAGCACGATTTTTATACGTGTCTTACACTTGTTTATATGAGTAAATTCGTGTTTGACTACTATAAAGCATAAAATACAAATTTGAAATTCGTGTCAACATGAATAGACACGAAACACAAATTTATAAAACCTAAACACGAAAACTCGTGTCAAGACTGTCATGTACCGAATTGCCAAGTCTAATCCCTAGTTGATCGACTCCAGCTTCAACTTTGTTAAAAAGTGTCAACAACTGTTGAAATGCATCATCTTCAACGACAACTGTAACACCGCAAAATATTCACTAAATACCTCATGGCATATTATGTCCACAACATCATGATGACACCATATATATTTAAAATATAATACTAATGCATTAACTTAAGTTATAAATCATGAAATTTAAAGCATATGTGACAACCTGTTTGGAACTAATTCGTTATGGAAGTCTAATCCACAACCAAGTTATATTATTGTCATCCAAGTAGTGGTGATATGCGTTATTGCGTTAACATAAAAGGAGTGGACTACTTACTACAATAGTCTGCTCTAACTGCTAATCACTCTTGAGGGTTGATGTTCGAGCGTCTAATTTTTCTATGCACAACTAACTACCTAAGATGCACAACATTATAAGCTCATTGAGCTTGTAAGTATATGATATATGTAATTAAATTGATATTATATGACAAAGTTATTTAGTTAGACGTTTGACACGTAATAACAACTAATGATTAATAAAATAATTTCATGTTCCAACAACTAATTTTGAACCGTCACAACAGTTTTACTTGATTTGCAATTGTTGATCATCTTCAATATCAACACTTAAAACCCTTAGGCCATCGGAGATGGGAGTGTCAGAGGGCTTTCACCATGGTTCACGCCTACTCTACAACACCACCACCCTTCAGTCTGTTTCCCACCACGATGAAACCCTTTTTCTCTCCCATGCCTCAACGGTCAAAAATATTGACCATTTGAAATTATTATTTTTATTTATCTAAATAAGTTTATCCTATAATTACCACCATTTTACTATTTAATTTTTACATCTCTCAATCTACAAACTTTTCTACACTTCTCAATCTATACCTTCTTTTCACACACAATCGATCTAAAAAATACTCGACAAGTGTTCCAGCTCGATCAATCTCCTATACAATTTTCATCACTTTTATCACCACCACCACAACCCTACTATACATCACAACCATTCTATTCATAATTGGTCGAACTTAAAAAAGTAGAATACTTTCAAAATAAAACACAAGTTAGCCTCGATGCAATTCATTAATAAATGATCTGATGATTTATATGCAACTTTCAACCGTTCGTTGGTACCTAATAACAATTGGTAAAACTTAGAAAGGTGGAACACTGTTAATAATATGCAATTTCTTTTTTGCACCGCACGAACACCTAACCGGAGGGCAATGACGAACAATTTCTGTTGTTTATTATAAAATTATTTTTTTTGTTTAATTTGAGTATTTTGTTTAACCTAATTATGTTTATTTTAATTTGAAATTTTTTTACTAAAATGAAAAAAAAAGTTGTAGTAGGGTGTGAGTTGTGGGCTATGGTGGGAAGGAAGAGTGGTAGTGGTGTTGACGTGACAGAGTGTTTACTTTGGTGTAAAATGCTCAAACCTGATGGAGCGAATGATTAAATCTTTACACCAAAGTTGCAAATTATCACCAAGGGAATTGTCAAACACAAAAACACTTTATATTTTCGTATTTGATTATGCTTTAGCAGCGCTGCCCCTTAACCCTGTAAAAAGTGCTACCCTTAAGACCCAAAATGTGCCGTAACTTGCTTGACCCTCGCATAACGCATGTGTCTTGATGACTACATAACTTATATGGATGTACCCTCCGCACCCTTAAATTTAGTCTTCCATCAATTATAATTCTCAATTACTCAAGTAATTACATTAAAACTATGATTTATAAATACAATTTTTTAGTGATATCTAATATTGGGGGAGAAAGGTTATGCATTTTGCTTTGTAAAACCACGTCTCAATATCGCTCGTACCATGTGCATATCACTTTTGTGATTATTATTTCAACATTATCATCTGTATAGGGTTGCACGAAATACAATCAGGGATAATATGATATCAATATAGTTTTCGATTAGACAGTAATAAAAATTCACACCACGAGATGTTGATAGTTCTAAAAGAGATCAATAATACATATATATACATTAATCATCATAGCTAACATGTTCTTATTATTAGTGTTTAAAGGGGTCATAAATCATAGTGTAAAAACGGTGTTAGCAATAACCGTCCATAACTGCAATAATAAGCCAATATTAAAGTTGGAATGATTACACAAGCAATTACAAACCATCAGGTCATCAGTGCCTCGAACCACCACTAGGGGTGTTACCCCTAAGACTCTGCTTAAGGGCGCAACCCCCTCGACCCCTGAATTATGTTCGGCCTAGACTTAGATCAAATTTCACAACACATTTCTTAGCTCCATGCAGTTGTTAATCTTGAAATCTCATTGTTCTATAGATAAATATAATGAACCTAATTTAAGCACACAATGACAGAATAATCACCAACAGTATACGTGAAGTTTTCCATCTGAAAAGAAATATTTTCATAGAGTTATGAATATACTTAAGCGTTTAGTTGAAAATAAGACAATAACATTGTGACTTCTTTTATCTAATTTTTTTTTTCATTTTATAAGGAATTATCTATATTTTTTTTGCCTTTTAAATTAAAAATCAATATATATTCATACATACATACATACATACACACAAAGTTATAGGATTGGGTTCCGACTAGAACCCTTCATTTTAATGAGAACCACTCCAAAATGCATAAATTTGTACATCAAATGCATAAATTTGTACATCAAATGCACAAATATAAAAATTAAATTTATAACTTAAAACCATTATTGATCTTCAATATTAATAAGTATCATAATCTAGTATTAAAATCACCTTTAAAATTTAAAGTGATTAAATTATATAGTAAATGCACAAATTCATACATAAAGTGGACAAATTTATTATAAGATGCGTAAATGTTTATATGAAATCCATAAATTTATCAAATGTATAAATTTTAGCATAGCCTAATTTTATACATTAAATGCAGTGGTTGTCACGTTCTCACGAAATCGAGAGATTCTTACCAGAACCCAATTCTATATATATAGGTAGAGAATCATTGTACTCAATACTTATATAGTCCCAAGGAACTAATGTCAACTATTAGATTTAAAAGATAAAGGGTAAAAGATGTAATGTCAAGTATCTATTACATGTGTAATCGTTCCTATTACATATGTAGTTCCTAGTACATGCGTAATAGTCTTATTACATGTGTAGAGTATATGATATTATACGTAGAAATGTGGTATTACATGAATCATATTGGTCTAAAAAAGAATATGCATGACATTGATAACATAAATTTGGAAAAAAGAGGAGTGCGAATGGAAAAAAGTAAGAAAGATGATGCATTTTTTTGGAGGATAAAAAATTTTGTGGGTTTTTAACTTTTATCAAAATACAATGTTGAATTATTATTTTAATTTAAAAATGATTTTTAATATTTTAATCTAATGACTAAGATTGGTTCTTCGAGACTTTAAAAATATTGAGTATTACAAAGATTTCACCCACGTATGTGTGTATATAAAGACATACATTCATCCATGAAGTATCAGTATCTATACACACATTTATCCATACATACGTATCCATAGTTCCATACAATTACTTTTTTGTAGAAAATAAAAAATCTAAAATAGGCTTTATGACACAAATTCCAAACCCCTTTTAGTCTTTTACCCCTGGCCTGTAAAATATATGAAATGGGATTTATTTACATTCCCATTGGAAATGGGTCCACTTTTTTACATATTTAAGCAAACATTGAACACTTTATTTAACTTCCCTCCCAAAGTGGAATTTGGAGCAAGTATGAGTCCCATATGGATCATGTCAGTCTTGTAAATATGCTCCTCAATCTCTATGTGTCTTCTTTTTTCTTCTTTCTTTTTTAGGTCCCCTACTTCTTATCTTACCCTCTTGTGGTCCAATCTACCATTTTTTTTTATTAATACCCACAAATTATTTACAATTTTTTTTTTATGTACAGAACAAATAGATGATTTGGTTTCTTGTTATTGTAATATGTAACAAAAAATATCATACATAAAAGTTTTTGCTCCATAACCTTTCTTTTCTGAAGTATTTTCTTTTTTGTATTTTAATATCAATAACTATTTGTCTATTTCTTTTGTTCGCGACGGATAGAAAGTATAGTGCTTCGAAAAGTAGTAGCCTAGACAAAATCACATTTACCTAGTTTGATCATCCAATGCTTTATTTACATAGTTTGGTTTCAAATATCAAACTCACATTATCAGAGTCTACATGAAAGATCGCTTTTATTTGTATTCATATTTTCACAAATCCTCATCGATTGTGCATAATAGAGCAATATTATTGCATTTTTACAAAAAAATATTGGTTGGTCTCAAGTCTCAACCAAAACTATGGTTTAAATCAATTTAATAAATTATAATGTACTGATATCATTTTATGACTCTCACTGGAAAATTAAGTTTGATTTTTTATGTTACATGATATAGAGATTAATCTGACTTGTTAGTTACATAAATGTATTTTCTGATAATAGTGTATGTAAATTTGCATTTACACATACAATTACTTTGTTAAGATAATGATATACATTTTAATTGTATAAGTCTAGTTGCGATTATCATACTATTAATTGAAATTATAAAAAATATGTTTGAGTCAGAAAACAACTTATAGAAAAACCTTTTAATCGTATAGAGCAATAATGTTTTGAACGAGAAAAAAGTATGAAATAAAAACGTTAAGTTATTATATAATTTTTTTGGCAATACCCAATTGTTGAAATGTACATATTATGAAACACAATTCTATAATGTATTTATTTTAATAAGTTATATATTTGATCGTTTATTTCATAATTAATATCAAAAAATATTTCAAGTAAAATTATTTTTTTAGTTGGAAAATAGTATATTTTAGTGTACTAGCTTAATAACACAATAAATTCATATATTTCCATGAGGTATTTTTGGTCAATTGCTTGCTGCTTTTGAGATCTGAGCCTCCAGAGTGTCACCCACATTAACTAGTACTACCATTGTTTTATGATAAACTCTCACTTTGACCCTATACTACCGTAAAATCAGAATATACCCTCAAAGTTGTTTTAATTACAGAAAAAACACATAGAAAGTTTATACAAGGTTGGATTTTATTTTTTTACCAGACATGAATGAATGGATTATAATTTATAAATTTTTATAAGTGTTTATTATGAAAAAAAACCATATTTTTCACGTTTTTTTTGCGATTTTCGTTCTTCCATGTTATTTTTCTCCAGAAAAATCCTCAAGTTAATTTTTTCTTTTTGGGTTAGTGAAATTTGACTATTAGAACATGATTTTTCAAAATTTAAAAACACACTTTACTAATTATAACTGGCCTAATAGTCATATTTCATAAAACCAGAGAAAAAAAAATTTAACTTGATAACTTTTTTGGAAAAAATAATATGAATGGACGAAAACGCAAAAACCGTGAAAACATGTTTTTTTTTTCCATAAAAACCATTTTTATAATGATGGACTGTATTTTCACCTGTCACAAAACGTGACAGTCCTACATACAAAAACCTAAGCTACCGTTAGATTTCATGTACAATATATCATATATTATCTTGTTTTAATATAATTCACATAATATATATAAACTAATATCTAAAATTAAAGTTGATCATATTCAAATATAATAGAAGTGTGTCAACGAGCAATGACATGAAATACATTGTAATGCAAAGAAATATGGACAATATATTTTTGAATGAACTAGTTACAATTCATCCTGCAGAAACATAAATATGTATATAAAAAAAATACATTTACGTTATGTTTGTTTTTCCTAAGAAGATCTTCGAACCTCTTATGTTTACGAACTCGAAGACGCGGGAAGATGTTTTATATGGAAGTGCGTTTGTTTTTTTCCGTCTGCCCGCGTCTGCGAAGGCCGCAGACTTTTGACCATCTCTTCTGACAGCAGATTTCTACAGCTAAGTCCGCAGAACGCAAACATCAACATCTTAAAAAATAAACAACACCTTAATATTGGATAGTTATAAAATCAAATTAGATTCTTTTCCAAACATTATAAAGGTATAGAAAATACAACCAAAAGAATCATAATAATAATAATAATAATAATAATAATAATAATAATAATAATAATAATAATAATAATAATAATAAAAAAGTTGTAGCCTAATTTTGAGTGATTTGGAAACCTTAAATAAGCCGAGTGTTTTTAGGACGGGTGGTCTTAGACAGGCTTAGATGGGTTTCGGACTTACGGGGTTTGCCCATTTTGTCCTTTTTTGTACACCAATTTTTTTAATTAAATATATATTATACATCATTTTACTTTTTAGATGCCGTTCGGTTTACATAATTAAATTTGAAGTAACTAAAATTTATATTTGTATTGTATTGAACCTTTTATAACAAAGATGAATAGTTAAATTTTATTTATTTGTCATCAGATTTTTTGTTTATAGGATTTTGACATTACTACCAACTCATACATGAATTAGTATTCAACCAATACAAAGAATTATCTTTTATTCATTACCACCAAACATACTAATAACTAAAATTGTAATTGTAATTATAATACTTTCGATTTTCATTCTACCAATCAGAATTCACCTTACATCCATCTATTCTATTATGTCAAAACAAATAATGGTAATGTAATTGTAAATAGTAAAAATAAATAAATAAATAAATAAATAACAATAAAAAATAATAATAATATAAGAATGGGACCACAGAAGGGGTTGGGTGGGGAAGAAAGCCATATAAAGACTTCCCTTTTTAAGAGCTTTTGTCCCTTTTTGGGTACATATAGATGCTCAAATCGTTAAATATGCAGTCAAATGTGCACTTTCACCATCAAGATTCTCAATTTTAGTAATAAAATAAATTTATGGGAATTGTTATTTTGGGTATGTCAATTTGTATAATCTTTATTTATTACTATTTGTTCAGCGAGTTTAGTTTTATCTAAGATCCGATACTAATTAACAATTCGTGTATAAATATATTTTTTTTTTAATTCAAAATACCAGATACATTATTATTAAACTATACATATGGCATTAGTTAAAAAGACAAGATAGGGAATCGAAATGCATACTTTAATTCTTGTTTGTGGGTTTTCAGAGCTTTGTAAATATGATTTTAGCTTTAATTAGGATGGAAACTGATTTGGCACATGAGTGGCGTTCTTAGCTAACACTGTTTAGATACGATTGGTTGGTGTCACGTTTTCGTAACATTTACTATTTTAATATATACTTTTATTGAGAATAATTGTGTATCGAAAATCCTTGAAAAACCAACCATAACCAAAAAATTAGATACATAATTGCTGCCTATGCATATGTTAGATGTGCAGAGAAATATTTTTTAAAAACAATACTTCTAGTCAAATCAATTATAATTTTATATTGATTGAATATTTCATTTAATAACCATACATTAAATTTTAAATAAATTTAATCAATAAACTTTCAAATTTAAAACAAATTTTAATTAAATTTAAACAAAATTCATATGCATCTTTATCTTCTTCATCGTTATCATCTTCAATTCTTCATCAACAAAAAATCACACATTTTGACAATACACTCTACCAAAACGACGATATACAATAGACAATAGTTCATCGACAGAAAACGTAGGCATTTTGACGATGCACAATATCTTTTCATCAGCACAATGACGACGCGTCAATAGTTCATCAACAAAATGATGACGCGTCAGTAGATCATCAACCAAAATGACGATGCATCTGTCTTCATCAACCAAAACGACGATGCCCTAGTATTCATCAACCAATACAATGATGCATCGGTATTTATCTACCAAAACAACAATAATCCATAGGGAAAAACTTTTCATTGTGTTTTCATAAATAGTTTTTTCCTGCAAAAAAAAAAAAAAAACGATTGAGAGATTAACACCAAACTGAACTAGTCAGTTGTAAATAGTATTTTCCTGCATTTGGAACGAAGTTTTTTTTTTTTTTTTTTAAATTTAAAGTTGCATATCAATTCTTGACTATCTGTACATCCCTATTTTGTAGCGTGCAGCAAACTCTTGCGGTTGCAGCGAAACTGAGCCAATTGGAGTACAAAGTTTGTTGGCTGGAGGAAAACTTTTCTGGCTCAGGCAGATGGTTTCTTCTTCACCTATCCAACATATTGTACTATATGTAACCGAGGATTTATGAGTTTCTTTCAATGTTCCAATGCTGAGATTGCTCAGCAAATTATATTAATAACATATCCAATACATGGTTTATTTTTTATTTCGTTAAATTGGTCAGATTGCACCAAATTCATAGCTAATTTAACACTAGTTAAATCCATCATCAAATCATTTATTGTTTAATACCAATTTATATTTTAATCGCGAATATCATTTGTGCCTCTTTCAAATTGTTAATAAAAAGCAAGGTCATAGTGGTATCATCAGCATATCAATGTCGGATTACAGTAAACAAAAGTAATGTACACGATTACTTCGGTATAACATTACGTCATTTGTGGAATATGTGTGTGTGTGTCAAAAGATCGCTGTGCTTTACACAGCAGATGGCGCTCTCAAAGATCTAGATAGATAAAATGATAGAAGTTGCCGAAGCAAACCAATTGAAGAAGAAGAAAGGGTGGTGGAACCGACCTTTAGGCTTAGTAAACCAACCAGTCTATTTCCAGACCAGCAAGGACCAAAACTGGTTTCTAGATATTGTCTATGGGCTCTTAACCATCTTTGTGACATTAACCATATAACTCCATCAAGGCTCAAACACTATAGTAGGGCCTCCAACTACATGATTGTTCAGAAATTAAAAATATGTAACGAAGAGAATTAAAGAAACCAGGTAGCTAGAATGACTGCAAATGCATTGATCTGAACTTTCTCCAGTGCAGTCTGGAATAAACGAATGAAAATTCTATAAAAAGCAAATTGTGTTGTTAAAGATATAGAAAAACATATGCCGTTCACACGAAACAAATGACATTACACGCCCACCTCCTCCACCAGACACAACCATCTATCTTCTTGTTCTTTGACACTGTATACACACACCTATGGCTCCTCCAGCTGGTCCTGCAGTCACCCCAAAGTACAAAACATTAAAGAGCGTCCATTTCCATTCAACTCCTTAGACCTATATCAGGGAGTTCCTTTATCATTAAATTATATGTGTTTTTAGGCAAAATTCAAACTAAAATTTACTAATAGCCCATTGAGATCACCACAATTAATTAGTGATAGTGACTTCAATCCAAAAATTCCTCTTTTTTTTTTAAATCAACAATCTTTCCATCGGACGAAATTAACCCATTTGCAAAGTTTTATTTTCCTTCCTGGCAAAGCTCTATAATAAGATTTTACCAATTTGCCTATTGTGATCAACAATTTATTGAGGGCAGAGATTTTAGTCCACAAGATTCCATCTACTTTATCATCATTTAATGGTTTAGACAGGTTAAACTACAGCAAGTCGAATGCCCCAACTTCCATGGGAGGAATACAGATAACTGCAACTGCCAGGGTGGTGTGTGTGTGTGTGTGTGAGAGAGAGAGAGAGAGAGAGAGAGAGAGAGAGAGAGAAGAAGAAGAAGAAGAAGAAGAAGAAAGAGAGACCTGTGCATCCGAGGTCCAAAGAGTGAGATTGTCTCTCAGTAGTTGCATGATCAGAGTGCTATCCTTGTATGAATCTTCACCTAAAGTGTCCAGCTCAGCTATGGCATCCTCAAATGCCTACTCATAAGCAAAAACAACACAAATATTGTTATGCCACACTCCATAGATTTTTATCCCCATGAGATGGTAAAACAATAGGTAAATATAAAACAGATGATAGTAACATATTATGAAGCAGTAACCATAACAGGATATGCAATTTATGGAAGACGATTCCAGATCTATAGCCTAATGCTACTTATTATGAACATATGTGTTAATATACAATAAAATGGTAATGTAAAGTCTGATCATATTTACATAAATTTCGCAGACACAAGCACGTGATAAAGTCATCACTGTTCATAATGATTTATGTAACCAAATACAATGAACAATGACAAAAGCTTAAAGATATCTATATTTCCAAGTTCTAGACATCCATGAACTTAATACTCATCAGAAAAACAACTTGAGATCGAGTGTGTTTGTTGTTATATTGGTATAAGTAGAAACTAAGTCAAATAAAGTTGATTCCTCTCAGTTTTACTGTATGTCTGTGTGTATATTCTTATCCACTATAATATATCGTTATAAAACTAAGCAACTCTTTGGGGGAATGCTAATGACCTTAATTTTGTTTAATCAAAGAAGACCATGGTCTGCACAATAGCAATACCAATCTCTATTTGGGGAATTTTTTAGAAAGGATGGACAAAATAATCCACTACCTGGCAAGATTCGAAACAAACAAGGTGCCAACATCTGTATCATTTATATATAAAAAAATGTAAGTCTTAAGTCAAACCACTAGAAAAGATACACACCATGTGACACACATCATTTGTAACTCAAAGCCTCTGGGATAGATGTAAGATAAATACCCACATACTTGAGCTTGAACCTTATCCTGGTTTTACTTTTCCTTAGCATGCCATAACAGTCTAAATTGTTTAGGAAAAAAGTATTTGCTCTATATCTGTCACAACTCACAAGCATAATACTTGAGTTCCAATTCAGATTTTTAACCATTCTAACTTCATAACAAAGCATCTGGCAAACAAATTCAACAAGTGGTACTATGGTAGACATTGACTTCCACTTCCTATGTGGTAGGTTATCATTGATGGATGTCCATCAACACCAGTGAAACACATGAGATACTTGGACTCAAAATCCAAACTACATACTTCAAATAGTGGAAAGTGTATACAACTCATGCTCCACTTGCCCCACCTTTTTACTTGTATGAAGAGCCGTCCACTTGGTTGGAAAATGAGCCTTTTGAGTCACAAAAGCTTCCCATATCAGCACATGTGAAAAACTCACTTAAATCTGCTATGTGGCCTTAAATAATAAATGCATAAAATGATATATACTATGAACAGCATAAAGCTTCTAAACGAGATTAAGAATACGTCAACATCTAAACGACTCATTCGTCATCTTAAAATAAAGTTGCCATTTATGTGTCCCCAAAGATCAAGTGACAAGTGTTATACTAGTTGACACCTATAAAGTCAATGGCTAACTACCTCATGAATATATTTAAAAACCTAGTCTGAATTTAGCTTTTATCCCTAACAAATACCAAAACATACTTAATAACAACACATATTGAATTCAGAACTGATGTAACTGAATTACAAATATTTTATGCAAGAGAAATTTATCTAAAAAATAAATCAAATGACAAAGGTCAAGAAATTTTATGGGCGTCCAACCTGTTTCGCCATGCTACAAGCCTTGTCAGATGAATTGAGAATCTCATAGTAGAACACTGAGAAATTTAGTGCAAGACCCAGTCTTATGGGGTGAGTCGGAGCCAGATCTGCCTCTGCGATATCCTTCGAAACATAGATAAATGCAAAATAATCAATAACAATTACAACAAAAATAATTGTCACCACAACCAAATGCCTGATTCCATGGGTTACAATCCGCAAGAAAAATAGAACAATACAACTGCAGTCTTCTTGTTCCCTACAAACAGAATAATACAACTGCAGTCTTTTTTTGGTTGTTAAGGTAACGACATCAGCTCGAATAGGCTGCCAACTCTATCCAAATTATGCAAATCACTTTTTAGAACCAACATCTTCGGTCTTCACAAATTATAAATTATATATTTATATGACTAGCGAGATCCTCAATCCGTAAATGAAAGATAGTATTGTAGTACCAAATATTTGCATTGATCAAAAAAATTAATGGCTTCTTCCTTAATTTCATAAATCACCATACAGAAACATATTAAGAAAGAACACTTGCAACATAAGCTGTTTAGATAGCAGCCGAGTAACGATTTTTTCAAACTAGGGAGTTAACAAGATGATTATACATGATACATGATACATGTATGCCTCTTTAGCCAAAAGTGTCACAATCGTATCACTAGTTTCTGTAAAATAGTCATACACAGCTCTACGAACTCTAATTATGAACCTAGAAATCACAACCTAACATTAAGTTTACTATCCCAAATCTCCCATATACTGAACCGGATTTAGTTTCAAATTTGAACTACTCAGCCAGACATGCAAATCAATAAATATGAACAGTAATATAGTTATCAAATCTTGACCTAATCACAATTCTTCAAAGTTCAACACAAAATTCTAGTAATTAACTACCTGAGCAGCTTTGTACGAGTTCATAGTCTGCTCCGCTGCCTCCTTCCGCTCATCTCCGACTTTAAACTCCGCCAAATATCTATGATAATCTCCCTTCATCTTCAAATAGAACACCTTCGATTCAGCCGTAGAAGCTGACGGCACGAGATTTGACTCCAAAATCTTCAAAATTCCTGAGCAAATATCTGTAAGCTCGTCCTCAACCTTAGATCTGTAGTCCTTCACCAGCACAACATGATCATCATTCTTTCGTGACTCTTCTTTTTGTTCGATCGATGATACGATACGCCAAGCTGCTCGGAGAGAGCCGATGACGTTCTTGTACGCGACGGAGAGAAGGTTACGCTCCTCAACAGTTAGCTCAGACGCCGGCGTTAGTCCGACAACGAGCTTTTCCATGAATTTCACCATCTCTTCGTATCGTTCAGCTTGTTCCGCCAGCTTCGCCATGTACACATACTGTTCTCTAGTAAGGTTGTCCGGAAAAGTTGCCGTCGGCGCCATTGATGGAGAAGAAATTTGAGAGAGAGGAGAAAATAATAGAGAATCGAACAGAGAAATGTGTCGTTGCGATGGAACACCCTGTTAAGTATTTATATATAGGAGGGAGTTTGTATTCCGGTGTTTGAATGTGTACACATTACTTTGGCGTCGGTTAAATCACAGCCATTGATATTCCCGGACCCGCACTTCAATACTTGAATCCGAACTTGAAACACAATTTTACAAAGGTATTAACGTTCAAAATAACTTTTATGATTTTTTTTTTAAAAAAAGCTAACGCTACTCTTCCATTTAATTTTGTATTACGACCAACGTTTTAATTAAATTAAGACTTGATTGCACAACTACTTGGTTAGGACAACATCTAGGATCCTGATACGCTTTTACTCTTTGGTAATTTTTATGATTAATGATTATAGATCAAACTAATCAAGTTATAATTAACTATAATACATAATGAAATTACAATTTTAACTAATTATAATGACTGAATCTGTAATTTACCTAAAAAATTATTTTGTAAAAATGACCACTAAAGTATTATGACTTTTATTTCATCCCTTTACTTTTGACCAATAAAATAATAAATCATAAACAATAAATGTTTTGTTAATGAATCATCAAACTTAATCGGTTTATTAGTTTTAACAAGGTTTGTATCAGTTGATACATAATTTGTGGTCAATCATCAAATGGTAACTTATTTGCTTACAATAAGTCAACGTAACAAAATAATTAAATCAAGAGTAATAAATTATTAAATTTAAATCGAAACGAATTAGCCAAACAAAATATTCAAATTAAAACGAACAAAAACTTAAATTATATATTTTTCATAAAAATCATAATTAAACAAAATATATTAAGCTAATGAAATGGTTAAATGAGATAGTATAAATAATAAAAATATGCAAATAGGTTAACAAATGGTATATAAAATAAATAAATATTTAATAAATAAATTTGAATATATAAAAATGGAGATTGCTATAAAACAATAAAAATGGTTTGATTTAAAATCCTAGCAAAATGTACACCCCTATTTATTCTTAATCAACCACAATCACAACCGGTTTACACGAAACAACCAAAGATTAGCATCAACCTTCACATTTCAAGTTGCAAGATCGATGCAAAGTCTTAAGCAAATTTAAGATTTGTAGTTAGCATAGCCTTATAATTAAGTTTGTTACCATGGCACACTCTTTTAGCTTTCGGCCTAGATTATACAACTTTCAAGTACTTGATTGATTGCAGGGAAAATCATACACCATATCATATATGCAAACAAGAGACAGAAGATCGGGTTCACATATCATCTAATGTGGGTCCCTTGTGGACTCTTGTTTATCTATTGATACGCTTTCAGATTTCTCTTTCCCGAGATTTGTAGATTGGTCATCTGACCTTCCCTTATCGGCATGCGAATCTAAGTGTTGGTATTCCAATCCATCTTGTGAGCCTTTTCGACCATGCCTTTGGGACTGACTTTTATTACGGTCCCTATTCATGATCTGCAGCTCGTCTGCTAATTGGTTGCTTCTTTCTTTTAAGAAGTTAAGTCCATTTGTTATCTTCGACATTGCTGAATTTGTACCAGTTGACTGCCAAGGATCAAAGAAGAGAGACAATGCCAAAATGTTTAGTGGCTTAAAAAACTTTTGACTTCTGAATGATTGAAATTTTGGTTAATTACACCAAAATGTAACGCACTTTCAATCAATTTTTATTTTGAGGTTTGTGTTTTGAAAATAATAGTTGGCCTTGGTATAAGGTTATAATCAAATACAGGACCAATTACAATATAAAGAAACCAATTAACAAAACCAAAATTTATTTTAGGTTATTGGGTTCCTTACGATTATAAACTTATACATGGGATTTATTTGAAAGTATAATAAAAAAATAAAAATTGTCACGAAGTAGGTTTCAACTTGGTGCATTTAACACTCGAATTTTCAATTTGGAAAAATGCAAAAGAACCAAATACATATGGGAAGATTAAACAAATTTGACAAAGGGATAAGGTGTGATTGATTTTTCTTTTTCTTTTTTACTTTTTGCATTTCCACAATGTTTCTAAAGTGAGTATTTTTGGCATTTTTGCAATAACAAGTTTCTAATAATAAACAAAGTATAAGGAATTAATCAATCATTTTTAAATTTTGATATAACTCAAAAAGAGTGAAACCTTCGAACTTGACTTTTCACTACCCACTGTTGTTTTTCTCAAAATGGAAAAACAAAAACACTATATTTTATAGAAGATGCAGTTTTAGACAAACACCGAATATGAATTTGCAAAAATAGTCCTCATATTGGAAAGATTTATGTCCATAATTGCTATTTTTGTAAAATATAGTGATTTTTATTTCCACAAGAAAATTACTTGCAAAGAGCTAACTACAAAGATTCAGAAAGCCAATAACTGGAATCAGAAATCTTCAGGCCTACAAAATAGCATATTACAACAAACAGGGTGTTGTTACACACCTGACACCCCAATCTCTTAATTTTTAATAATCATACACCTCCTTCTCTTTACATGTTTTTTTATTAATGATCTGAGAACCACTTACTTAATTTTCCACTCACGTTGTGATTAGAAATTAGGGGGTGTATATATAAATTTGGGCTAATAAATATAATGTTGATGGACATCAAGGCCACAAAGGGAAGCAATAAGCTAATCTCGAATCCTCAAGTACCATATTGTGCACCTCTTAGAACTCTTGTTGCACGTGTGTTGTATCTTTTTCACTTTGACCCGTGTAATTACTTGCATTTTTGGAACATGTAAGGTTAATTGTGACAAGTGCTATGGGTTCTAAAATTCTAATCATGAAAATACATCATCATTCCCCAATTTATGAAGCAGAGGTGTCGGACTTGACTTATATAAGGTGGAACATTATTGATTCATCCATTATTCGGACATCATATACTTAAAATAAACTATTACTCCTTGACCTTACCAAAAATTTATATGAAGAGGCTGAAAAAATATTACATTTTGCTATGAACTTAATTTATGTATATTGTTAGAAGAAAGTTTTTCATCTACATGAATTGGTTTACCTGTCGGGCTTTGAATTTCACCTGATTATATTGACCACCATTTCAAGACAGTTCATTAGAAAACAGTTGAAAATAGACACTTATCCTATCTCCTTTTTTCCCCTTCCTGAATGTGACTTACAAATGGTGTCAGCCTTCATTGTTGTACTACTACAAAATTCATAAAATATAATAAATCCTAGCAGCATCCATTATGTAGGCAAATCGTTGAACCACATAAACATCATGTTCTAGTTTCAAACTCCTGAACTTACCACTGTTCTTTTGCGCTTAATGTAAACATATATGATCATGGAGCCATCTTTATTGTTGTCCCTTCTATATACAAAGTTAATCCTAGAATGAGATGCATGTGTACATACCTCGTTCTTTGAGTTCAACCTTTTAGGTTTGGTTGAAGAAGACTTTTTCATATCTTTTGTTGAATCAGACTGCTGATTGAGAGGTAATTTTGAAGAAATGGAGTGAAAGTTTTGTTTGTCACTGCCATCTTTGCTAGAGACTGTGTCCTGTTACGGAAAAAAACATGGATTATCATCACAGCCAACATTCTAAGCAGGGTCTTCTACAGGAAAATGAGATATTAGAAGAAGCTTGCGTAAGGAATTTTGAATGTGCCTTGGAACTGCGAGATGTATCAAGCTGCTGGTGTCGAGGTACTTTAGTAGAAAAAGAGTGAAATTGATGTTTCTCGTTGCCACCCTTGCTAGACTGTGTATCCTGTTATGAACAAAATACATTATCTTTTCAGTGTCAAGTGTCAATTGAGGTATTATGCACATGCTGGACGGTCCAAAGGACATGAATTATTATTTTAACCTTTTGTACAAAATTTTATATGAGAAATGAAAGGTTTAACAAGCGTTCTAGACAAAAATTCTGAATGAAATTAAATCATCAATTAAAACATGTAAATTATCTAAATCTATTATATGTGATGCAACCAGATGATATGATTTAATGATATTATGACAACAGCATTAATAACATAAACTCATAAAATACAATCATAAACAACATCTACTGAAACTCAACATGATAATATGGATACAGTTCATGATCTGAAGCATTTTTTTGTTGATTTCACTTTCAATTCAAAAATATAAACGCACCCTGTTATTCTCTGTAAAGCTTGACGAATACATGGGATTCATGTATCAAGCACCATTCCTTACAACATAGTTTCTAGGGTCACTAATGTTAGGCGGTTGTTACCTTTAACAGCTAAAAGACATCACTTTTATTTATTTTATAGGATACTCCATATGTGAAATCTGTCCAGGATAATCAAGAAGGTGCTAGTATGCTACCTTACTCCCATGAGAAGTATCTGTAGCTTCACGATAATCTTTTCTGTACCAAACAATGTGAGAAAGTACAAAGTAAATATGTGAGAGGAAACAAATTTTGAAAGGGGTGACTATTAAGAAAAAATGAGCATACAACCAAAAACTTCCATGACATGTGGTTTCGCCAAACAAGCAAATAAAGAGCTTCATTTAAGAATTGCATGCTGCATGCTTTTACATATGTATGCAAAAACACACGATACCCACCCGTTGTGCATCATGTATTTTGCATGTATAGAATATACTTCATATGCATGTAATGATGGAGTGAAGGAGAGGCTAGCAGGTGGAGTTGCTCCCCTCCACGAATTTTGTAAGTAAGAGTTATTTAGAATACTTTAGTATAAAATCGTAAATCATAAAAATAAAGTTATGACCATTTAGTAAATTTCAGCATCCTTTGTTGATTTTCTGGCTCCATACTGCCTTAAAGACTTCTTCATTTAGACCATTTTCTCATCCTCAATTTTGTGTGTCCCATCTCTTCTTCCACTCATAACATGGAAATGGACACACAAACCAAAGACAAATGGACCCGAGTATTTTGACATTTCCAAGATGAATAATACTTAGGTCCAAAAAAGGTTGTGTAAGTGGGGCAGGAAAAGGGAAAAAGCACAAAGAAACATATGAGAAGAAACTTGAGAAACATACAAGAGGAAATGAAGCTTACACTTTTCCTGGATCCGAGGATCGCACTTCATTAATTTTCTGATTGAAGCTTATGACATCACTTTCTTCCTGGGAAAAATCATCCGAATCGGCCTTTATATCTAGATCATCTAGAATTCATTGATTTAGTGCATAAGCAAAACTCGTAAGCAATGGAGTATTGGGGTAACAGACCTTTTCATTAGTAGAGACTGGTGAGTATAAGGCCTGTTGAGATATTTGGATTGCAGTTTCAAGCTTTTTCCTCAACTCTAGCTCCTTCCGCAGCTGTTCCTCTAATCTTGCTACCTACATGTGCAATTTAAATACCAAATGTACCAAGATAATAGATATTTTCATAAAGAAATAGATCCTAAAAGTTATGTAACTACTAACTAGAAGCTTAGGTGCAAAAAAGTGCAGCAAAAGAAATTATCAAGACACACATAACCACCTATTTTTTAAGCTAAAATATTTCATAAATATATAATGACTCACGTAACACTAAGACAAGAAATTGAATATGAAGATTGCAAACCATATTTCATACGCACATCTTGCTTAAGATGCAGACGTTGCGCCTCTAAAGCTTTCTTTTTGCTCAACAAGTCCTCTTTCATAGCCGAGTTTCCTTTGGCCTGCGGAATTAATATTGCTTTTGGAAGTCAACATTCCATACAGAATTCAGAAAAACGGTTCACAGTTTGCTGCAGGGGAAAAAGAATGTGAAGTCATTACCACTGCTTCAATTTTCCCTTCCAATTCCTCTTTAGTGGCCTCCAGCCGTACGACTTCAGCCCTAGGAAGAAATAAGGGACTTACAGGTTAAGATTATAACTGATAATATTACGGATATATCATCCGTAATAATGATAACAAAAAGTTTAAGCCATGAAAATGAAATAAACTCCAGAATGGATTTTAAAGGAAGAAGATACAAGCGACCAAGGTTGGTAATGTATTAATGATATGTCTGCTTCATTTAAAACAACCATATAGTAAGCATGGGGGATTTAAGATGAACCCTTCTTATGAGTATTTTATATCAACTGAAAATAAAAAAGGATATAAGCTATGCAGAAAAGTAAAATCAATTAAATGGCAACATATATAGTTGATTTCCTGAGTAAATGCAAATATTTCCTATGGTTATTTATGATTATGAATTTTCAACAAATGATCATATCAGAAAGGCTGTTCAAATCTTAGAAACGTGAGGGCTTCCCCACATCTCAATAACGATTTGCATCTGCCACAATCCCTTATCAAACAGCACATAGTCCAGACTAAATATTTGATAGCCAAGCTTATTTAGTCCTAATGCAATTGGAAACCACCAACCTTAATGATATTATTTTAAATACAAACACTATTTTGTACTCATGTAACAAGTAGATTTTAGCCTTTTATATTCATCCACATACATGCTCTTTATTTTCTAAACCAGCTTTAAGTCTAAACAAATGCTCAGTATATGGAATCCTACAGCTTTATGGGGTCTAGTAAGTATTAAAAAGTTTGTTTTTTTTATTTAAAACCTATATTATTTAAAAGCTCCTACTGGTACCTACAGAGGAACAGGAGTTTAAAATAAATACGAAACCCCTTTATTATTTTTTGCTTGTGGAAGAGTATTGTTAAATTTATAGAAGGTTTAAAGTAATTTGAATTGCTGATAGCCTATGCTGATGAATCTCGGTCACTTACTCTTCTTCGTCGGCATTCAACAATTTTTTCTTTGCCTGCATTGAAACAAAATAAAATTACTAGATGTCCAAAACCTACAAGGTGGTTGGCAATTTATCAATGATATAAAGGTACATATGTGTGTGTAATAATACTCCTCAGTCCTCACATGGAGTTACCTGAACATAGGTACCTAAAGAACGTAGTTATACTTACACCAGCTTGTTGAGAAGTAGTGCGTCGCATATTTGCAGCCACATCCGCAGTAGTTGAAGATCTCTGAATGTTATCAGTTAACTCTCTGTTCATACTTACTTGTACATTGTCATCTTCAGAATGATCAACATGATCAATTGCTTGTCTTGTTGAATGGTCATTATTTGACGGAAACTTTTTATTGGCCTCCAGATCATCAGTTACTTTGCGGGAGATGGCACGTGAAACAGTACCAGGTCCCTGCATTTGCAGATATAGCTGAAGAAATTATGGGAAGATAAAGATGGCACAGAGGGGGTAGAGAGAGCCATCTACATCTAGTCATTTATAGAACCAATGTAATGAATAAGAGAAATAACAAAATTCGTACTTGAAACTATTTATGGATGAAGTAACTAAACCAAGGTGCTAATTTCTACTAACAGATAGGTAGTCGCCCCTAGGAACAAAACAATCAATGAGTTATCAAGACCCAAAGTTTATGAGCATTATTTGCATTATCAAAGAAATGCCATGGCGACTAGTGCTACTGTAATGAAAAGTTCTGTGACAATGTTGACAAATTAATAACACAATAAAAAACTAGGTGCAGTGCAATAACACCACCAAAGACTTGATTTTAGGATTGAAGCAACAACATGAACACATTATGATCTAATGGTATAAGTTCTCTAGTGACTGTTTTCTTGAAAGTTATGGGTGCCATAAACTAATGAACTTGTACAAGCATTAGATAACAGATTGACAAGTGCAAGAATCCAACCTTATTGCGACTTTGATTGCTGTCTCCATCACTACTATGACTTGAAGTTGACACCTCATCTGCATTAGAACCCTCAGAGGAGTATTCACCCTCCTCATCATCATCTTCATAGATTTCGTCCTCACTAAGCTCTTCACTCTCACTTCCAAGTTCTTCCGAGTCAGAGTATAGATCGCTTAACATGTCTCCTTCCTGCAAATACATGTATCTCTCAGTTGATTTCAAAAGCACTGGCAGAAGATGGTGACGAACCTTTTTTCAAAACCTGAGGTGACGTCAAATACCATGATGGCATGATACATGATCTAAACTGAAAGGATTGCAGTCCTTTTAAATATTACTGTCAAAAACAAGGTAATTGACGATTGTGTGCGTACGTATATCCAAAAGAACACTCAGCTTAATTTATGTATCTGCCAGTAGTAAGTTGACTACAAGAGTAGATAACAAAAAAACGTCCTTTATGATAGTGATGACAGATGAGCAAATATGGGATTTATAAAATACGGCCTTTAGAACTTTAGTATTAGATCACCTCTTTAATGAAAAAAGAACTTATTAACACTTGTCATTTCTAGTTCATATTCCTACAAAACATTCTTTATAAATTTTCTTGGATCTAATTAATAACCTTAGTACCATTGATACATTATATATGAAAATCTAGATGCATTAACTTATAGACATGGATCTCTATGATAAAAACAAGATATCCTAGGCTCCTAGCCTGACCTATAGGCTATAGCCAGAGAACATAGTTGAAACTTGAAAGTTATTGAAAGAGAACAGGCCATAAATATGCAAGTTATACTAGAGTTAAGGTCATAAAATATAATGTACTTTTTCAAATGTTTTCACCTAGTTCACTGGTACACACCTTGTCACTCATCTTACAAAAGGTGTTTCAGTTTGGTCCCTTTTGGCGAAAAAAATCCCTCAATATCTAAAAAATGACCATTTTACCCTTAGAAAGTTCAGAATAAATCAACCGGAGTTTGTTCCCACGAGGCCACGAGCGAGTTAGATAGGAAGATTGCAAAATATACAAAGGTATTATCACAAAAAGGTTTAAATAAGAAAAATTAAAAAAAAAAAAAAACGTACCCCGAATATGTTATCATATTCTTCTAGCAGGGTGATAACAATTGCTTGAGCATGGTTAGCAGCTGCAGCTGCTTGCAGAAGTTGAGCAGATCCATCACCACCCATATTAAATTGACTATCAAGATTACATTCACCAGCCAAAAGAGGACGAAGAAGTAGTGGTGCCATGCAAGCTGCAACAGCCGAAACACTCATTCTGTTCACAGTCTTGTTCTCGGCGACGGTTTCCATCATTATTAAAATTCTGTACACGATATAGTACAGGGAGACTCAATGGACGTCAATAACAGAAATGGTCAAAACAGACAACTGTAGAGGCATGATGGAGTACTGGGAAAAAGCAAAAATTAATACAGTTTGCAAATATGGACATTTATTCAACTACCTCTGCAATAAGCGGCGATTTGGTTCAGGGAATGTGTCGCATATAGCTGCTCGCATGGCACTGACCCTCGTAGCTCGATCAGTTCCTGACCATAAGTTGTCATTATAATAGGTTAAAATAAAAACATGTAACATAACTAAAATCAGGTTGATCAAAGACCAAAAACTATTTGCAATATTATTTATAACTAAGATGATACAATACAAGAGCTTTGTTAACTTCAGTTCCACCCTAATCATAATAGAATGTACTACAAAGTTCTAAGAAAGTAAGAAGGCAACGGACTATTATGTCACGAGAAATAGGTTAAGAGACACTACAAATACAATGTTCAATTGGTAGTAATATGAATTAAAGCATTTTTATAATGGCTGCATACATGGAAATATATAAATAACATCCTAAGAGAATAGCACATTGTACCACTATTTTACATGGTCATATAGGATGATAATTAAAGAAGCATGAAGCTGAAAGATTAAATTACCACATAGATGGGAAGGATTCCAGTTTGTGTTTTTGTTTGTGATAGAAGTATGCAATTTTCACCAATGAACAACCAAATTGCTCAAAAAAATGTCTCATTTATGAATATGTTTCAAGGAAAAAATAAACGAATTTATGTACAAGGATCATGAAGTGGATGTTCAAATCTAAGCACGAGATAGGAACAAAATCACAAAAGAGAGTGAGAAAACCAAAAATGAAAAGGTGAAACGCTTCAGTCACATAAAAGAAACCTATGTTGGTTGGCATGGTTTCCAAATGTTCATGCATATGAGCATAGGACATATGGGTGGGGATAAAGTGTGGTTCTATAAGTTTCGAGACGTGACAATAACATCATTTATATTTTGCATTATTAACTAATTTGCTCTATATGCTGAAAAACTTCCATGAATAAGCATTCGCACTTGTGAAAGATAAAGCATCTCAAGAAACGATCTCATAGCTACGTATTTGTTACGTTGTAAATGATATGAAGAACTTACGATATGCATCTAGCAAAGCATTGCAACAAGATGCTGGAACTGGGGATGATGGTAACTCCCGAAGAACATACTGACACAAAAAGGGATGAAAGAAGGGATAAACAGAATTTAACATAAGTAATAAGGGAAATAAAGACTTGAACAATATGCCCATCAATAATAATAGGTGTGTGTGTATAGGTTGGGGTTACCAACGTGCATCGGAGAACCTTGGAAAAGCATAATGCATCGAAACATAGTGCATCACACAAGGGAATTTTGCATCACACGAGGGCTATGCATCACATGGGGGGATTGTGTATCACATTGGGGGGGGGGGGGGGGGGGGGATCACACGAGGGAATTTTGTGCATACCTATCCCCTCATGTGATGTATAATCCTCCGTGTGATTATATACGTTCAATGTGGTTTTCCGATAAACACTTGGTTCTCCATTAAATCGCATTCTCTCTCTCTCTCTCTATATATATATACATATGTGTGTGTGTGTGTGTTAAGTGTAATTATATGACATACCTTGATACAGTCTCCTATAACATGAGCATCCTCCAATGCAGTAAAATCCACCTTCCCTGCACCAAAAGTGTGGCTTTCAAACAAGTGAAACTGTATCGAGGAATCCTTTTTTGGTTATTAGTCAGCTTAACACGTGCATGTTAACACTGTGATATAATTTCCACACAAACAACCGGAAGCCATGGGATTGAAAAGTAATTTCCTGGAAATCCAGGGATTACGTTTCAAAGACATTTTCAGAGATAATTTGTAAATCCAAGCATGATGTCGCCTAATTCTTGAGTCCAGTTCAGCCATTCAGCTTGTGTGCGTAGAATCTTTGATGTGAATCCTAGAGGCCTTAGATTTCAGTTTTGGCATGGTGTGTTAGCCTACTATGTCCTAAAAGATGTTCCTTCTGCTTATGATAAAAGGGAATGGAGTCATCAAGCTTATTTTTCACCAACAGTGTGCACCTAACATTGTACATCCGTATTCTATTGTTACTCCAGTATGATTTCGGAATTCTTTTCCAGATTGTCTATTGTATAAGTGGTCTTTAGAACTTTAATATGGAGATTGCTTTCATCTGTCCGTTAGCAATATTAAGTTCATTTTTTGCCAGCTTTGAGTTGCCCAGTTGGGTTCAAAATGTTATGAATATAAGTTTATTGTCTAGTAATCTACTAAAGGATAAATCAATGAACAGTAGAATTTTTAGTGTTTTCCAGATTTTCCTTTTTTTTATTTTCATAGATTAGAGATCAATTACCCACCCTGTTCATATTCTCGGATGCGGCGTTCAACATCTTCCACATCTGCAGCCTGCCTCAAAATGCCTTCTACTTTCACTCCTGGGACATTCAAGCCAAATAACTGAATGTAAATGCAAACTATATCAACCGGGACTAATTTCTCATCTTGCTGCAATTCCACAATAATGGTGGTTTGTTTGTGACAAAGGCCAGGTGCAACTGCTCATAAAGTTAACCACTCATAAAATTAATGAAGTTTGCATCTAACCATGATCTTCAACATATCTAAGTGCTTTCTCCAAGAAAGATGGGGTTCCATCTATATCTTCCAATGCAAGTAAGATTGGACGACCAAGGACCATTGATTTTGATTTTTCCGGTGATTGATCATTTGCTGTTGGAATGAAACAAGCAAGCAAAGTGATACACTTGATATTTAGTATCTAGGAGCGAATCTGTAACTACAAGAATATGCAAGTCACACATGTAGAAAAACAATAAAACGTAAGAATGAAATGTCTTCTGCATACTGTTCTTACACTGTTCCAAAGAACCATCAGCTGTATCACCCTTCTCATTTTTCAATGTTCCACTTTGACTGACTGTCGGGCTGACACTTGGCGCATTTGCCAGAGCTTCCTCCAGTGCAGCCTTCCACTCATTTAAATCCTCGTTAGTTTCAGCCTACAACAATAAAAGCCCATAAGCAGTAGGGACAAACAGCCCGTCAGTTCCATTGAGGAAAAACTTTCTTATTGCTATTAATTAATATTAGACTGATACCTTAGATGACAAAATGTGACACCTTGTCATGTATTTCATTTTAGTGCAACTCTTTTAAGCAGGTAATACGTAGCTTGCAGATATTTTTAAATGGTCTTAACAGTTAAGTGTAAAATTCATTTTATTACACCGCCATTAAGAAAGATAAGACTAAAGGGACACCTAAGGAGACCGCCTAACTTTTGGAAAAGTTTCATATTTGGCACTATCTAAAACCATCAAAGGAGCCACCATGCAATCAGTTAATTTACAAGCCCAAAATAGACAAACATACCCCTGATTTATATTGTTCAGTGGCCGAAACATATATATGTAAGCTTCAAGTAATAAACAAAAAACTTCTGGTAGTTCGAAACATAAAAACTAAAACTTCGAATTTAAATAAAGGGAAAAGAAAGAAAGAGGGCTGGTGCGACAGGTGGCCATGATTGGTGGTGGGATAGGGGTTGTTCTGAATTTTTATAGTCTTATACCATAAAACTCAATTAATGCAAAAAGATAAAATCTAAAATGCAAATTAAAATTTTCAATTAGATTTATAACTTCAACGAATCAAGCCCTTAACATTGGTTAGTTGTTATAAACGAATTCAATGGTGTAACAGTAATTTTATCATTTTTGTGCCAGTTTGGCCAGATTCGATGTAAATAAATTGCATAGCTGTCATGCTTTAAAGTTTTTATAGTTAAGGGGCCCAGATGAAACTTCTCCAAGCAATGACACAACTTTATCACAAGCAATGCGTTCTATCTATGGATGTTGAATACACCTCAATGTACTCGTTTTACGATAACCTTATTATTATTATGAAATATAAAGATATGTAATCTCTTTTCTTTTCTTTATTTTCAATAAATTGAACTAAGGGCCTAAGGGGTAGCCAGGTACGTTCTTAACACAAAACAAAATAAGAATGATCGTTACTGCAACCTCAGAAACTTTATAAAATAGCACCTTAAGAGTAAATGCTCTCCCATCACGCCCATCTGGGAATAGCACCGTCAAGAGCTTCTTATCTGCTTTAACAACCACACTGAAATTCAGGGAATGAAATTGCTAGTAAGCATAGGAGAACAGAAAATCAGGACACAAACAAAAATATGTAAAGATTATATGAAACAAGAAAACAATTTTTTTTTTAAAAAAAAGGAAAAGGAAGCCAACCTGCCTGAACTGTTGAGGTCTATGCCACCAAGGGTTAGATTCACCTCGCCTCCCCTTTGAGGAGCAACATTCTAAATGTAACAAATAAAACTATGAATGACCCTTTACTATTTTAGTAATGCAATAACTAAATACTTCTAAGGAGGACTATTTAGCCTAAACATGGAACTAGAATTATAATGGCATTATTGATTAATGATACACATCTTCCATCATCTCCAAACCACCGTAAAGATTCATACACAACATGATATATTAAATGGTCATCTAGGTAACTTTTTTTGATTAATTATTGATTAAATATACATACAATGTTAAATATATGATATATATGAAATACAATGGTAATTGCATCAAATACACGGTGTTGAATATATGATATATAATGTTACTTCAACATTGAATATTCTCGATTTGATGTATTAAATGGTCATCTGGGTAACTTTTTTTGACAAAAAATAACCACGTAAATTTTTTTCAAAAAAAATATATCATGGGTCTCATTTTAAAGAGTATGACATTCTCGTTTTAATGGTATAACTTTTTTGATTTAGAAATTAATCGTATTAATGTTATTTTAATTTAAAGAAATAAGATATTTTTTGCTAATGTCAATATTTTGTTATTGTCAATCTTTTCCAATTTTACCTTGAATTAATATATTACTAATATCAATATTTTTTCACTAATTCAACATTTGACCTATTTAATCAAGACCATTAGATTAATCTAATATATGGACTTGGGGTCTAGCTACAACGAAATCTTAGTCCGGGCCCGCTCCTAAAATAGTGGGCGGGTCAAGGGGCAGTGCCCCAGGAGTAAATTTTTATTATAGGCCAGATCCATTAAAGATTTCTTTATTTCAGTTGTTTCCTATAAATATTGATCTCATGTAATTGTAACTCTAACTCAAAATTAGTAGAGAAACTCGCTAGTGTGGCCATGAACGTAGGTTATTCTTGGACCAAACAAAGTAATACTCGGGGGTTTTTTTCTGCATTTTGTTTGTCATTGTTGTGTGTGGGGCACGATTTCCTTATAGCGCTACCTCCTCTACCAAAGGAAAATTTTCATATTGCAAGTGAAAGAGAGGTGAAAGTTAATGGAAGAATCAGATACCAGCAACAAGTAGCAAAAGTTGCATGTCTCGTCTCATATTTACATTAATGCATAAGAAAAGAAAGCTCTTTATTGTCCATTCTTTTACAATTTCTTTCTTAGGTAAGTTTGTTTGTGCATTTTGTCCTTGACAATTCAATGGCTGTGAAATCAGCAACACAACTCCACCTAGATTGCTTTTAATAAGACTAAATCATTTACATAAACTTAGTTGAGTGAATTTTTTTCTAGATGACTATAAAGCTCATTCACTCAAATACCTAATAGGCAATGGCAAGACTACTTTAGTCCTAGTATGCCAATATGCTACTTTTGTAAGTTTTAATTAGTTAAATAACTTATCAAACAAGAATATAAGGGGGTGTTTGGTTCGTAGATTTTTTCATTCTGTTACAGGATTTGTATTATTCAGCATATTCATTTATCAGGATTTTGTCAATCAATCTGCATTATCTTTTAAGAAAAATTTATTAATCTGAACAATTTAAGGTAACTAAGATTTAAAATCCTAGGGGAATGGTTGAGTTTTTAAATAACAAAGAAGAATGGATTTCAAGAATTCCTAGGGATTTTAAATCCTATCTAAAATCTGTGAACCAAACACATGTTTTTAAATGCAAATCTCATGGTGCTGCTATTACTGTGCGTGCTATATCAATTCAGTTGAGTCAAATGTCCTTTCAATGATTTTTGTTTAAAGTGCTATTAAATTTTATTATTGATCTAAAACCATTTAAGTATTTAACCATAATTTAGTTTAGGCTGTGAGATGGTTCAACTTCATTCTCGCATGGACAAGCTATTAAAGCAATGAAATATAAATTTGGACCAAGACATCCAGATAAAATGTATACAGGCATACAACTTACTGGATCACTTCGGAAAAAAACCAACGAGGTTTGTGTCAAAACAAACCATCTTTTCTTCCAAGATGTCCAGCCAAGCCCTGCATAAGACATTGTAATTTAGGAACTAAATTGGAAGTATAATGTGCCCATAAAATAATTAACAATTGACCATTAAAAATGTACTTGTCATAATGAGTTAGGTGCTATTGTTTTTTAAGAGATTAAATGTCTGAGGCATGAACACCACATCTGAAATTAAGAGGTAATCATAAGATCTAAAATCTTAAATTAAGAGGTGATCTTAAGATTGTCTGTTTCGTAACATGAAACATCTTAAAAATACTACTTTAATATATTATATCTAATTAACTATATATTATAATTAATTAATTTATATAAACAAAATTAAATAATAATAATTAATATGATAAACATTTTTAAATTGGAATTAACTGATCCTATATTTAAATCAACACCTCAAAAAAGATAACTGAAATTATAATAATTACTATGATAAATAGTTTTGGGGTTTTGTAAACTAAAAATAAAAAAAGAGGCATCTTAATTTTTTTTCAGACCCAAGCTTTCTTCTTAAACTTAAGAGGTAAATTTAGAAGTTTTAACTCTGAAACTAAACAAACAATATTAATTTATCTTAGATCTGAAGTTTAGTAAAAGCCTCTTAATGAAAAAGAAACAAGGCCTTAATGACATGCATATACCATATTAATGGTGCTAAATTATTTAATATTACAATCTCGTGTAAGTAAAGATAATTTCAGATAATCATAGGTGTTGTACAACAGGAGTTCCTATAAATGAACTTTCTGATATGATATTTTCTAATCTGGTAAATTATGTATATTTCACTTCAGTGTTTAAGCAAGAAAATGAAAAACCAAAAAGTTGATCACACAAGACATTGTTGGCTGGTAATAACTATACTGAAGTTTTAAAAAGATCAGAACAGGATGTATCCAATGGCAATGAACAACTTAATTTATAAGTTGAAAGATGTTGCATACAAGTCATCACAAAATTCATGATATTATATGACATCAATAAAACATATAGAACGAGACTGTACTGCATGGTTGAAGCCATGGCCAATTAGCAGGTAAGATAACCATGTTTTGGCTTATTCAGTACCATTTATCCTAATATTTGTTTCTTTTTGGTTGAATGTCAGGTCTTGTAAAAAATGAAAGTTTAGTTGTAGCAATAAGAAAGTTCAGAACAGCCACTAATGATGAATTGCTAGTTGTGCGAATACAACAATTTCAAGCACACAACAAAAATCCAAACTTTGCAGGGCATAGTAAAAGATTGTGTAGCCACAAGTTGTACCAATAACGAATACAGGATTTTCAACCAAGGAATGCACTACCTTCATAAAAAAGTTCAAGTGACTGCATTACCATAATTATTTTCATTTTATATCTTTCTGCACTAAGAAACACTAATTTTTTATCCTGAGTATGCACGTGCATACCCTGATTAATCACCAAAGTAAAAGATGATAACACTCTTACATAACATAATAGGATAAGAAAAACCAGTGGAGAAAGTGCATTATTTCCCAATTCTACAAGCAGACATGCTGCTACCAGTACATATAAGAAAAGAACACCAGTGGAACGCTTGTAAGCACAAAGTGATGAAAATTACACACCTTTTGATGACAGAAATAGTGGTCCACTCTTGTAGACCTGCAAATCAATAATTATAGATCAAAACAATGTTGATTGTGGGAAGTCCCAGCCCGTGAGAGAGAGAGGTAATTGCATCATGCATTTTTTAAGATAAAATCCAAAAAAATTGTAGCCCATGTGAACAAGCCTTGGTAGTGACAGTTTGAACTGTCCCTTTCTCCAATCAAATAATGCCCAGGTATCTGATTATTTGAAACTTTTAATTAACCTAAATTTTTAATTAACCAGAAAACAGAATTTTTATGTTATATAATTATACTGCAGGATTATGTATGTGTATCGTCTACATGATTATATCGTTAATCAACCTTCAAATATGACAGCCTATAGCATAACTACATTTACACTTAGCAAATAAATGAAAAGATGTCATAATACAAGGCAAAGACAGTGGCATTGCAGTATTGCACATAGCCACATAGTGGAAATAAATGTTGCATTAATATTCGTAAAATTAAATGTTGCGCATAATGATATGAAAGATAGTGGAAATAAATGTTGCATTAATACGTAAAAAAAGTGGGGAAAAAAATGTAAATCTACGTGGTGATTTGGAATCGGATCAATATTCTTTCAAAAATTTGGGACAAGAAAATAAATAACTAAAATTCAACAAAGTCAGACATTTCAATTTTGTAACTGAGGAGTTAAGTGAATATGTACACTGGTCATCAGTATGATGGATATAAATGAATGACAAATCACATTCCAAGGAGGTGAAAATGTAAATAAAAAAAAACCAGTAACAAGATATTCAATCATAAATTATCGTATATGAAAGAGTGATGTAATATGCCACTCTCATCAACAGCCCGGTTCTTGCCAAAGGCAAGATGGGCTATGGTACAATGCCCAAATTTTTGTTGGGCCTTAAAAAATTTAACCTATTTATATATATTAGTTGGTCCAACCCAAAATCTATAGTAATTTTTATAATATTAGTGAACTTTATAAATATATATAAATGACCCTTTTTTATTATTGCTTAGGGCCTCCAAAATCTAAGTGACGGTCTAATGAACTTTATAAATATATATAAATAGCATTTTTTATGATTATTGTTCAGAAATTTCAAAATCTAAGTGACGGCCTGCTCATCAATCCACACATAAAGGGAGGCCACGCTTTTTAGGTCAGCCTAGATTCAGACTTTCAATGTGATATAAATCTGTGGTCATTTAGACAACCTTCATAATCAAATTGCACTTTATAAAAATTCTACCCATGGAAAAATGAAACATCGCTGGTGTTCAATATGCAACGGGATTACATAATTGATATAAATTTGTAATTAGTAACCACAAAAGTAATAATCAATCTAAAAGTTGCTTAAAGTAAGAAAGGGAAACCTTGTTGCCATTAAGAGATTGTTGGCTCTCTGATGGTTGACCTGCCCAACGGGGGGATAATGTACCACCACCACCACCATCTCCCTAAAACAAATGAATAGCACCTAAGAAATTTCCATTGAATCCCACAAAAGTGAACATCGGTCTCATAGCCCTTTACCCACTTCTACCAATTTAGAGACTGGTTAATCAGGGGTGATTGTATGTGCGGTTTCAAAGTGATTATCATTTATCACAAGTAATCCGGTAATCAATCGCTTAGAATTGTGGTTATTTAGGCAATTTATCACAAGATTCCGGTCATTTATCACAAGCCAGATCCTCGGGTGATTACCCAAAGACGAGAAATGATAAGAAAATCCTAATAATTATCAGTTTGCCCAAACACTCAAAGCTGATTGTCAATTTCAAATAGGAACAGTCGATTTTAAAGTCACATCCCCAAACACCCCAGATTCGTAAATGAAATAGGTTTCCCACTTATATCCATTCTCCAAAAATCCCAAACCTACACTACAATTAAAGCATGGTATCCAAAAACCACACGATTTAGATCAGTAACAATACATAGATTACACAATGAACGATATTCAAACCTGATTGGGAGCATCAGCGTTTGCTTTCAAATCAGAGTTGGTTTTCACATCAAATTTGTTGTTCTTAGCCGCAGAATTGTTGTTATTATTGTTTTTGACAGCAGAATTGTTGTTCTTCGTGTCAGCATTGTTGTTCTTTGTATTCACAGAGTTGTTATGTTTCAGATCAGCATTGTTTTTGGTAGTGGTAGCAGCAGAATTGTTTGTTTTCGATTCAGCCATGTTGCTTTTTGAATCAGATATGTTGAATATGGAATTAGGCATCATCTAATTCAAAAATCGCATTAGATTGCGATCACCGTTCACTCATTAAAACGAATTGATAAACCTGCATTTCGTCAAATCAAAATTCAAAGACGCTGCATGAATCAAGGCCGTATTTGTACAAAGAAGACCAGATACAAAACACATACAATACCGCTTGCGATTGTCGACGAAATTGGAAATTTTGCAAGAAAAAGGGTGAGATGGTTGAAAAAATGGGAAATGGAGGGAAGGAGAAGGTGAAGAGAGAGAAAGTGGTGGTTGTTTTTTTGGATTTGGGGATTCTCGTGGAAACCCGAGGATCAAGTAAAACTGGGGATAAAATGGTATTTTTTTGGGCACATTGCGCCTTTTTTTTCCTTTAATTTACATTTTTACATCTCATCACTATGTTTTTTTATGGACAGTTAATCGAATTAAAAATAAATTTTGAAATAAATATATTAGTTTAAAATAATCAGTTAAATATATAAGTTTAATGATTTTGTAATTTAAATATGAACTAAAATAGTAAGTTAAATGAATTTTTCGGTTGGATCAATTAACCTTTTCTAAGTAATAAATAAAATTTTAAATTACAAAATTCTAAGAAAATTTTTTTAAATGTTAATATTGAAAAAACTCTACGAACTTTCATGAATTTATCGATTAAGTCACTGTGGTTTTTTTTCCCGAGTGTTTAAGTCCCTGGACAATTTTTGTCTTATTCAAAACTATATATTTGACCTGTTTAGCAGGTCACTTACCGGTAAACGGTACAGTGACCTAAACAAGAAAAAAGAAAGTCCAGTGACTTAATCGTGAAAATTAGAAAAGAGAGTTGGTTTTTTAACAATAAACTATTCAAGGAACTGATTGGTTTACCTGTTAAGCAGGTAGCAGGTCAAAAATATATTGTTTTGAATGAGACAAACATTGTTTACGGACTTAAATACTCAGGAAAAAAGTTCAGTGACTTAATCGATAATTACATGAAAATTCGTGGGGTTTTTTCAATATTAACTCTTTTTTAAATACTTTTAAAAGTGAGAAACTTGCTAAAGTTAATGGCCATTGAGGATGAGGGGAATATTCCCCTCTCCCACTTCCAATCTTTGATCTTTTTGTATATCATGGCTACACGTCAATTTTCTCTCACCACTACTTCAATCTTTCTACGTCGGAAATACTCATCTTTTTATCCAAACATCTTAACCCATTAAATTTAAAGAGGGAGAAAGAGAGAAGAAAGAGAGAGAGAAAAACCCGATTCGGGTGGAGAAGCCAAGGCGGGGGAATTTTGCTCGGGGCCGAGGTAGACGGCGGTGTAGCCGCTCGGGATGCTGAGGTCAGGTGGAGGGGCCTCTCCATTAGGCGGGAAAGGTATACCCTTTGCTTTGATAATATATCGTTAAATGATTGGATATTATTTTTAAAAAATTTCAAGATAAAAATAATTTTTTGTTTTGTGTTTTATTTAAATTAAAATATATAAATATAGATTTCATTGTATTGGGTTATAAAACTAATATATGTTAATTAATTATTTAAAATGTTATGTTATTGTTGGAATAAACATTAATATTGGTATGCCAGTAAACCAACTATCAAAAAAATCATGAACCATAATTGAAAGCATATGTCTTCCAGTTTGGTTGACCGAATAAAAAGCATAGGAAAAATCAATTTTGTTAACTTTAAAATCAGAATGATTCATTGATTTTTCAGTTGAAGGTTAATTGGACGTATCAAAATAAATTTATATTGTATCTTTAAGTTTTTGGGGTGGCCTGTGTGTTAAATATTTATTTTTTAATGGCTATAATATAAAATCTTATTAAATTTACATGTAAAAGATAAACGATTGACGGACCACGACCATCTTGTCGTCGTAAAAGATAAACAATTTACATGTATAAATGTATATATGATTATTTTATTAAAAAAAATTAAAATCTTGGTTTATACATGTTTATGTAAAAAATCTGTGAATGATCATGCACAAGGAGGTGGCGGTCGACATTCTCGAATATTTAGGATACTCTCTTAAACCTGATTCTGTATATACATATTGTAAGACCCCGACTCCCAAGCAGATACGTGTAATTATCCTATTGACTAATTATAATATTGAAACACCCATCTCAACATAATATAGTAGTCAATGGGATTATATCAAATTAACCATAATTAATCTGGATTTAAAGAAAATTGGGCATGACCCGTTCGCACGGAGTCCATATCCCTGTTTTCTTATAGACCAAAAAATTGGAATGTAAAGTAATTTACAAAATACTTCTACGTCATTACAACAACTATCATCAACCCAAAAAAAAACATCAGGGTGCATACATATATACATGTCATATGTGTTGGTAGACAGCTACCCAAAACTCCCAACTTACAAGCAACTAGCTTTACCAAAAGTTAGGCTTCAGAAAAAAAGTACGCTCAAACTCTAGGACCTGAACCGGCAATTTCCTTGCCTTTGTTAACACCACCTGTGATATATAAAAGTGGGGGGTTAGCAAATAAAATTTTGCTAAGTGAGTTACTAGATCGATATGGAGTGCAAAACATATAACATGTGGTATTATTAAAAAAAATGATAATTAAATGACAAGTGTAATATCTTTTAATAAAAATGGGGTAGGCATAGCCCACTAGTTTGCATAGGTTGCGAGTATAACCCGCTAGCCCGCCGTTGCCAACCAACCGGCTTCCATGTCCAGTTGTGCAACTCCAACCGGCTTCCATGTCCGGCCACCTACTCCGTAAGCTTCCGGAAGTAGGAATTTATACGCACAAACACGTAGTAAGGCGTTGTATATAATAATGATCTGGACGTCCAGTGAGGCCAATAATAAATGAGCATAACTCACAATAGGGTAATCAAATGTAATCATGTAAAGCGTGAATTGAACAGTCTCCAAGTACAGCATGAAGTAAATATATGTGATGAACGGTATCAAGTAAGGTATGCTGGCCATAGGCCATGATCAAGTATTGGACCGCCAATAGGGCAGTATAATAAAATCAGTGCAATGCATCATATAAGAGGATGATGCCAATTTAGATATACACAATGTCATAAATAAAATAAACATGTAATTATGTATGCAACACACACATCAATGCTAGAACTCACTGAGATAGGCTAAAATAGTCTTTAATGCACAAAATGGCCAATAAGTCCCTTAACGCCCCAAACCGATAACCGGTACTCCTTTCCGCTTCAAACCTATCAAATAATTATATTCAAAGCATTCGTGAGCTAATTGTAGTATATCATAAGGTTCGGATGTCATTTGAAGTGTTTAGGCATTTTCGGGTTAAGCTTCCGATTTCTATTGACATTTGGGTCCTTTATTGAGTTTTATGGACTTATGGGTGACATTTGAGGATAAATTATACGTGTTGAATCAATGTATAATTATCATATAATGTATTGAAGTTATTTCACACGACATGACTTTTCATTCGGCGTTCGTAGACAAAGAAACCAACATGAAACGAAGAAAATTGTTTAACTCGCATTAGTTTCGTATTTTGGTCATAACTATTTCATACGAACTCGGATTTAGGTGATTCAAGAGTCGAGACGAAGAGGACACATAGGGCTACAATGTTTTTGTTTTAGAAAATGGCCCATCTGATTGGGAACTCGGCGAGTATGTATGGGAACTCGGCGAGTTCCCTGCTCTGCAGTCCAGAACTTCACTTTTTGACGTCCTGCTCGTATCCACTCCGTTCCAAACTCATTTTCAACCCAACACAACACCTCCAAACTTGGTTTTTATCAATATTTGACCACTCTAAACATATATAGACATCATTTACATTTAAACACCATTGAAGCACTCAATTTCACCATCAATTTCTTCCTTTATTTGTTTGGTTTCAACCAAACCTATTTGCATAAATTGTAAAGTTTTCTTGGAGTAGTTTAAATTAGGAATTCCAGGGATTGTCTATTATCATACATCCATAGACACTCATATCCTTTCCTATTTGATTTTTCCATCACTTCCTTTATGAGTTATTAGGCTAAGGAGAGAAAAGAAAATCCTACACATACAATTCAACACATGTAGAGATGATTACCTTAACCTTGAGGATTACTTCTTAGCCAAGCTTGTGACAACTTTCCTCCAGCCCTAACCTTGTATGTGTGTGCAGAATTTGTAAGGAAGAAAGAATTGGTAGAATGAGGAAAAAGGGCACCGATTGGGGGAGTTGAAAACCTTCAATTGGTCATTCATTTTACAAGCAGCCCCCTTTAGATCTTGCACCCTTCCAATTCCCTACCATCTTCTTTATTCCTTGCAATTTCAATCACCCTTATGCATAGTTGAGTTGTACCATAAGCTTTAAGGTTCATACATAAGGGTATGGATTATTAAATTACAAGGCATGGAGCATATATTACAAACAAGTAAAGCATATGGCTAAGGTTTTCATTCAATCATAACTAAACAGCTAGATATAATTTGTTTGACACTTTAATTAATTAGGATTAGTACCTTAATCTTGAGGATGTTACAACTCCTCCCCCTTTGAAAGGATTCCGCCCACGGAATCATGTCTGGGCGAATAGGTTGGGGTACTTAGCCATCATTTCTGTTTTGGTCTCCCATGTAAGGTGAGCACGACGATGATGCTTCCATTTGACCAAGACTAGCTCTATTTCTTTATTTCTCAACTTCACGACCTTTATTCACAATGGCTTCGGGCTCTTCAACGTATCTCAGCTTGTCATCGAGTTTAACTTCACTTATCGGCACAGCCGAATCTGGCTCTATGAGACATCGTCTGAGATAGCCCACGTGAAAGACATTATGAATGCCTGAGAGATCCTCGGGAAGGTCGAGACGGTAGGCTTGTTCACCGATCTTCTCGATGATCTTGAAAGGCCCAATAAATCGTGGTTTGAGTTTACCGCGTTTGCCAAACCGTAATACTCCTTTCCAAGGCGATACTTTTAACATAACATGATCGCCCACCTTGAAATCAATCGGCCTATGCTTCTTATCGCCATATTCCTTCTGTCGGTCTTGGGCTGCCTTTAGATGGTCCCGAACCATCTGAATCTTATCGTGCGTAGCCTGCAAGATCTCAGGTCCGGTCAAAGGCTTTTCACCAGCCTCTTGCCAACAGGTAGGAGTTAGACATTTTCGACCATATAATGCTTCGAACGGTGGCATCCCTATAGAGGAATGATAGCTATTATTATAAGTGAATTCCACTAATGGCAGATGGGTATCCCAACTGCCACCGAAATCAATAATGCAGTCTCGAAGAAGATCCTCAAGAGTCTGAATAGTACGTTCACTTTGGCCATCAGTCTGAGGATGATAGGCTGTACTGAGCTTCACCTGGGTACCCAAGGCATCTTGAAAGCTAGCCCAAAAGTGAGAAGTAAAACGAGAATCACGATCAGATATGACGGATTTAGGAACACCATGTAAAGAAACGATCGTGTTAATATAGATCTGAGCAAGTCGTTCCATAGAATAGGTCTCACGAATCGGTATAAAATGAGCTGATTTGGTGAGACGATCAACAACCACCCAGATGTTATCGTGTTGTCGAGAGGTAACCGGCAACTTAGTCACGAAATCCATAGTAATATGATACCACTTCCATTCCGGAATCGGTAGTGGTTGCATACTACCATATGGTTTCTGATGCTCGGCTTTTACCTGTAAACACACCAAGCATTTCTCAACATATGATCCCACATCGCGCTTCATCCCTGGCCACCAATACATAGCCTTTAGGTCCCGATACATCTTAGTACTCCCAGGGTGATAAGAATACTTGGTATTATGAGCTTCCTTCAGGATTACATCACGGAAGCCACCAAGCTTAGGAACCCATATACGACCCTTAAATGTCTTCAACCCCTGAGAATTATCCGAAAGCAGATGAACTTGACCATTAAGACGCTCAGATTTGAGGCCAGACTCTTGAAGAATCTTGCGTTGCCACCAACGTATATCTCTGAGAATAGATGGCTGCACCGTAACATAAGCGAGAATGAAGTTCAAATTCAGCTTACGGTCTTGATAGGCCTTCCGGCTAAGCGCATCGGCCACGACATTAGCCTTGCCGGGATGATAAACGATCTCACAATCATAATCTTTAACCAGCTCCAGAGCACGTCTCTGTCTCATATTCAGATTTTGCTGATCAAAGATATATTTTAAGCTTTTGTGATCTGTGAACAGCTTACATTTGGTGCCATATAAGTAATGCCTCCACAACTTCAATGCAAACACAACGGCTGCTAATTCAAGGTCGTGAGCAGGATATTTCTTTTCATAGTCCTTAAGCTGCCGAGAGGCATAAGCAATCACCTTACCCCTTTGCATTAAGACGCAACCAAGGCCTAAACCTGAAGCATCACTATAGACTATAAAGTCGTCAGTGCCTTCAGGTAAGGCTAACACCGGGGCACTAGTCAATCGAGCTTTCAATTCTTGAAAGGCATTCTCTTGTGGCTCTTTCCAAGCAAACACCACATTCTTTCGAGTAAGAGAAGTAAGGGGGACCGCGATCTTAGAAAAATCACGAATAAAGCGCCGATAATATCCGGCCAATCCCAGAAAACTCCTTACTTCAACTGCATTAGAAGGTGGTTGCCATGAGCGAACAGCCTCCACTTTAGAAGGATCAACAGATACACCCTCCTCGGAGATCACATGCCCCAAGAATTGAACCTATTAAGATTCATATTCAATGTTTAATACGCTTATTGTATTGGGGTTAATGGATACTTATCATAATACTTGTATAGGATTATGTATTGGGATATATATACCTACTTAAGTTCGTAAAGTTTAGTTTGAGATTAGTACCTTTCGAAGCCAAAATTCGCATTTAGAGAATTTAGCATAAAGCTTCTCTCTGCGAAGAATGTCTATCATCTGACGGAGGTGCGTAGCATGATCAGATTTCGTCTTGGAATAAATTAGGATATCATCAATGAATACAATAACCGATTTGTCCAACATAGGTCGGCATACTCGGTTCATAAGATCCATAAAAGCGGCTGGAGCGTTCGTGAGTCCAAAAGGCATCACCAAGAATTCATAGTGACCGTATCGAGTGCGAAATGCAGTCTTGGGTACATCCACTTCACGAACCTTCAGCTGATGATATCCAGATCGTAAATCAATCTTTGAGAAGTACGAAGCGCCTTGTAGTTGATCAAACAGATCATCTATGCGAGGCAAGGGATATTTATTTCTGACCGTTACTTTGTTCAATTCACGATAGTCAATACACATTCGTAACGTTCCGTCCTTTTTCTTAACAAACAAGACTGGGGCCCCCCAAGGCGAGGAACTCGGCCTAATAAATCCCTTATCCAATAGCTCTTGCAGCTGAGTCATCATCTCTTTCAATTCAGAAGGCGCGAGACGGTATGGAGCTCGAGCTACAGGTGCTGCTCCCGGTAGCAGATCAATCCCGAATTCAACTTGCCGATCAGGAGGCAATCCCGGCAAGTCATCAGGGAATACGTCGGCGAATTCTCGCACTACTGGAACATCCGACACCTTTGGCTTTTCAGTTTGCATGTCAACCACATAGGTTAGGTAGCTCGTACATCCCTTATTGAGACATCGGCGAGCCTTAGCGATTGACATGACTGTCATCTGACCTTTACGCCTTTCACCATATATGAACGCCTTAACTCCACTCGGTGAGGTAAGTTGAATGACCCGTTTATTACATTGAATTACGGCGTCATGGGTCGCCAACCAATCCATCCCTACTATAACATCGAACTCTTTCATTTCCATAGGGATTAGATCAATAGAAAAGTCGTTATAATCTAGAGTAAGCTGACAGTCATTATAAACAATTTCCACAGTCATAGACTGGCCATCAGCGATCTCCACATCAACAATAAATGGCAGCAAGGCAGGTGCAACAGATAACTTATGCACAAATGATTTAGAAATAAAGGACAAGCTTGCACCAGAGTCAAATAATACTTTAGCAGGCACAGAATTTAAGAGAAACGTACCCATAACCACGTCAGGTGCTTCCCTAGCTTCCTCTGCCGTCATCTGAAAAGCACGGCCTCTAGCTCGCGAGGATTCGTCCCTCTTTGATTGGGAGGGAGCGCCCGAACGAGAAGGCTTATTAACAGAAGCCTTGCTTTCCTCTGGAGCTTGAGTTGGGCACACTTTACTTACATGTCCAGTGTGGCCACATTTAAGACAATTATCATATCTTCGCGGACACCTGGGACGAATATGCCCTGTTTCTCCACAGCAATGACAAATAATATTGGCCGTATTACAAGGCCCCTGATGCATCAGCCCACAAGCATCACATCGTTTCTTCCCTTCAGAGCGGGAAGGCTGATACTGTGACTGAGATTGAGAAACAGAAGATGCAGGGATTTTAAACTTTAAAGAAGCCTGCGACTGAGGCTCTGAAGCAATGCCTGTATCAGGCTTCTTCGTGTAGAAGGAAGAAGACTGACGGTTGGAGGTATGAGACCTATCGTGCTTGAATTTCTTGGGAGGTGGCGCTTGAGGCTCAGCACGAGACACCTCAAATTCACGAGAAAGCGCAAATTCCACAGCCTCATCGTAAGTATCAATCCGTCGGTTCTTAACGAACTCCCGGATCTCTTGGCGAAGGCCCTCAACAAAGTATTCAATCTTATGCCTTTCATCAGCAATAAGACTTTGAGCAAACTGGGACTTTGTATTGAACTCCCGCACATAATCGCTAACAGTAAGCGATCCTTGCTGGAACTTAACAAATTCCATTCTCAATTTCTGGAGGGATACGGTGGGACAAAACCGTCGATTGAAGCGAGTCTTGAACTGCTCCCATGTCATAGTATCCACCATATCAGCACCAATGGTGGTCACGACCTCATCCCACCATTGTGTAGCGGCTTCCTTCAGTTTGCTGGAAGCATACTTGACCTTGTCCTTGTCATCGACCTTGGCTACCCAGAATAGTCGTTCCATCTCTTTGATCCAATCAGTGGCAGCAGTTGGATCAATTTTCCCCACAAATGTTGGAGGACCACAGCCGGTGAAGTCTTTATAACTAAGACTTCGATCCCTCCTTCGAGATTTGGAGGATTCAGATTTGTCCTTCTTTCCGGCCGAGGACTGACTCAGAGCATTCTGAACGGCTTGGAAGTGGTTAGCCAATAGCTCTTCAAAGTGCTTAGATTGGCTTCCTATCAGCTCAGAAACTTTGTCAAGAACACGGAGTTCCCGATCATTGAATTCATTACCAGAGGAATATTCATCTTCCTCTTCTTCAGAATGGGGATTAAGCTCCACGTTGGGATTAGGCTCAGCTCGACTAGCCATTAAACTGTATGATATCAAACGTATACATAAGTATTAATTAAATAGAAATATGCTTATTAACTTATACCCGTACCCGTCCTAGGCCAAATCATAACTTAACCTATGTTATAATATTGTTGCCTAGGCGGCCAATACAAGCATCTGAAACCGAGCTCATAGTAGAGTATCGTCGACTATACTCATGCAATGAACATCGGCTCTGATACCAAATTGAAACACCCATCTCAACATAATATAGTAGTCAATGGGATTATATCAAATTAACCATAATTAATCTGGATTTAAAGAAAATTGGGCATGACCCGTTCGCACGGAGTCCATATCCCTGTTTTCTTATAGACCAAAAAATTGGAATGTAAAGTAATTTACAAAATACTTCTACGTCATTACAACAACTATCATCAACCCAAAAGACATCAGGGTGCATACATATATACATGTCATATGTGTTGGTAGACAGCTACCCAAAACTCCTAACTTACAAGCAACTAGCTTTACCAAAATTTAGGCTTCAGAAAAAGGTCCGCTCAAACTCTAGGACCCGAACCGGCAATTTCCTTGCCTTTGCTAACACCACCTGTGATATATAAAAATGGGGGTTAGCAAATAAAATTTGCTAAGTGAGTTACTAGATCGATATGGAGTGCAAAACATATAACATGTGGTATTATTAAAAATGATAATTAAATGACAAGTGTAATATCTTTTAATAAAAATGGGGTAGGCATAGCCCACTAGTTTGCATAGGTTGCGAGTATAACCCGCTAGCCCGCCGTTGCCAACCAACTGGCTTCCATGTCCAGTTGTGCAACTCCAACCGGCTTCCATGTCCGGCCACCTACTCCGTAAGCTTCCGGAAGTAGGAATTTATACGCACAAACACGTAGTAAGGCGTTGTATATAATAATGATCTGGACGTCCAGTGAGGCCAATAATAAATGAGCATAACTCACAATAGGGTAATCAAATGTAATCATGTAAAGCATGAATTGAACAGTCTCCAAGTACAGCATGAAGTAAATATATGTGATGAACGGTATCAAGCAAGGTATGCTGGCCATAGGCCATGATCAAGTAATGGACCGCCAATAGGGTAGTATAAGAAAATCAGTGCAACGCATCATATAAGAGGATGATGCCAATTTAGATATGCACAATGTCATAAATAAAATAAACATGTAATTATGTATGCAACACACACATCAATGCTAGAACTCACTGAGATAGGCTAAAATAGCCTTTAATGCACAAAATGGCCAATAAGTCCCTTAACGCCCCAAACCGATAACCGGTACTCCTTTCCGCTTCAAACCTATCAAATAATGATATTCAAAGCATTCATGAGCTAATTGTAGTATATCATAAGGTTCGGATGTCATTTGAAGTGTTTAGGCATTTTCGGGTTAAGCTTCCGATTTCTATTGACATTTGGGTCCTTTATTGAGTTTTTATGGACTTATGGGTGACATTTGAGGATAAATTATACGTGTTGAATCAATGTATAATTATCATATAATGTATTGAAGTTATTTCACACGACATGACTTTTCATTCGGCGTTCGTAGACAAAGAAACCAACATGAAACGAAGAAAATTGTTTAACTCGCATTAGTTTCGTATTTTGGTCATAACTATTTCATACGAACTCGGATTTAGGTGATTCAAGAGTCCAGACGAAGAGGACACATAGGGCTACAATGTTTTTGTTTTAGAAAATGGCCCATCTGATTGGGAACTCGGCGAGTATGTATGGGAACTCGGCG
>JAANYP010003238.1:11718-141729 GCA_020465985.1 Centrapalus pauciflorus | reverse complement strand
TGGTAGTTGCTGCTCACAGGTTCTGTTGATACAACAACAATTGCGGGATTACGGTTTGGCTTACACTCAAACTCCTATTAGGATAGACAATCAATCTACAATTGCTATAACTAATAATCCAGTTAAACACAGTAAAACAAAGCACATAGACATAAGGCATCATTTTATTCGTGATTGTGCTGAAAAGAACTTAATCAAACTGGTAAAGGTGGCAACAGAAGATAATAATGCAGATTTATTTACCAAAGCGTTTGATAAGTCACGGTTTGAGTATTTAATTCAACTGAATGGAATGCGCAACCCAGAGTAATTTGACCTTAGTAGTATTTTATTTCCTTTTATAGTAGTAGTATTTCTTTCTTTTTATAGTAAGTCTGCTAATTTAGGAAAGTTTCTATTTTTAGTAAGTTAGTAGATTAGCTTATTTTACTGCTTTTTGCTATGAAAAACAAAAGAAAAAAGACAGAAAATTACAGAAAATTAAAAAAAAAAAAAAGAATATCAGAAAAGGAGTTAAGTCTTAGATTCATAGGTTCAAAGTGACGAAAATTAGCACAGTCGTTACAGACTCTAAGTATTTAGGCTTTCACACATAATGCAACTAAATCCTAAGTGTTATACTTTATTTAGTTTGATGTGTTGGTAGGCATAATCCATATAGGGAATCTCAAGGCTAATAAAATATTCTAGAAAAAGTCAAGCGTGTCACTAACTTAGATGTACGACCAATCGGTCTTAATTTTTATGTACAAGACATACAAACATTGAGTCTAAATGAGGTATGCGAACTTTCTGGGGATGTATGGCAACATCAAATACATCTGAAAATGGAAAGAATAGAAATATCCTGTAAAACTGAGAGTCGAAAACATGCAACTCTGTTGTACGTAAGTACAGACCTATTGTCTCTGTTTAGATTCGGGTTAGCAGACATGTCGCTTTGTTGTACGTCAGTACAGACCTGTCACCGCTATCTGCTAACTTTAAAAATAAACCTTAAGTCGAACTAAGACACTTTGTTGTATGAGAATACAGACCTGTGTCCGATGTTTGTCTTTTAAAGAAAGTTTGCAAATACCAACAAGTTAGAATTTTTGTCTGTGTGCCTTGATCATAAAAGTATGTCTATGTCTGAGTCACGTAAGATAATTTCCTGATAAATAAAAAGGCCAAGGGATATTCCGAAATGTAGAATGTTTAACAGGGTAAAATACCAACAATCGGCTAAAAGGGTATGTCACGACAAACAATAAAAGGAATTCAAAAAATTCCTAAGTGTGAAAGTTTAAGTACTGAAAGTTAGTATCGGACATCGCTATCTGATTGAACCTTTCTTAGACTATACTCATCAAAAATATGTGGTTAAGTATTTAGCTTAGATTGTAAATTTTTTCTTAAGTCTAGATTAAATTTTTGGTCAAAATTTTAGTTTACTTTATTTTATTTTACTTTATTTTTACCTTAGTTTATTTTATTTTATTTTAGTTTAATTTTTACTTAGGTAAAAGGTCAAAAGTTACTGAGGGTGCATTCAAAGTTGGATAAAATAAACATTGCGTGAAATATTTGTGCTTAGGGTAAAAGAATTGGCATAGTTTATCTTGTTACACAATACCGTAGAAAAAGGTTGAAAAAGGTTGAAGTTATTTCAAAATTTTCGAAATTTTTTCTAAGTGTTGGAGGTTTCGAATCTAAGACAGACTCGAATAAGGAGTACTTCGAATCTGTCAGTAGATTCGAATCTATGCTTAGACTCGAAGGTAGGTGGTATAAATAGGTTAACAGTGAAGTCATTTATTTCTTACTGTTTTCGATTCTACTTCCTCGAATCTATTCAGGCGATTTCGAATCTATTTTCTCGAGTCTAACGTATCTCTACTAAACGACATTTTGTCGAGTTTCAAGCTAGTGTGTTCGATTCTACTACTGTATCTAGGTATAATCAACTTGATTGTACAAGTTTCAAGTAGTTTTATACACAATTTCAGGACAAATCGTCGATTTTTGAAGTTTTATAGGTTGAAATAGGGTTTTTGCTAAATTACCAAGTTTGGACTTATAAAAGATCAAATTAGAAGCATAAATCAATGATTAGAACCTAGTTGAACTAATGTATGTGATTTACCAAGTTCAAAATGGTTAAAATCTTGGGTTTTTGTTGAAACAATGGCCGACGGGGTTTCGAGTCTGTTCATACACTTTTTCGAATCTGTTCATGGGTTTCTCGAATCAATCATTTGATTCGAGATGACCATGATATTCGAATCTGTCCATTAGACTCGAATAGGGACTCTTCGAATCTGTCAATTACATTCGAATACGGACACTTCGAATCTGTTACTTTCGAATCTGTACTTTATTTAATTTGTTTAATTTAAATTTTATTAAACTTGTGGAAATTTAATTGTGTTAGATTTTGTATTTAATAAAGTACAAAATAAAACAAATTTTGAATTTAAACAAGTTTATTGATTTTTAATAAGTCTAACAGTTTTATTTATTGTGCAGATATGGCAGTTCGTGCTTTTGTTCCGAAACATAATATGGTCCTAAATCCAGACAATAATATCCCTGAGGCGCAGGGATATCGACAAGTTTTGGATTTCCTAGCAGAATCTAGGATTAGCTTTGCTCTATTCCATAACATTCCAATTGTTATTTCATATGTGAGGCAGTTTTACGACCATTTACAAGTTGATTGCACTGTCACCCCGACAGTTTTAAGAACGAGAATCGCTGGACAGCCATTAGTCTTCTCGGCAGATATGTTGCGCCGAGTGCTACAGTTGGGTTCACAGGAACAAGAAGACGGGCCTATAGACTTTCCATTGAGTATTAGGTAAGCCGCGTTTCTGAGAATGGGCTATAGTCTGGACGTTACAAAATCATCTTATATGAAAAGTGGATTGATAGGGCAGTGGCGATTTCTGGTCCACGTGTTCATGGTTTGTTTTGCGCCAAAGAAGGCTGGTTTTGATTACATCGTCTCAAAGATCCAATCAGGGGTGATTGCGATGGTGTATAATAAGAAGTTCAGCTTCTCACAGTTGTTTTTCTCGGAATTCGTCCATCAGATTACAGCTCCTGAAAGAGAAAGATTCCTTCTATATCCACGATTTGTAATGATGTTGATAAGGCACTTCTTGCCGAATTTGCCACAATCAGATGACACTTTGAGCGTCAATGTTATGGATAAGCGCATATTTGCTGATTGTTCCTCACATCGAGGAAGGTTAGCGGTTCCGGTGGCTCGTCCTTTGTTCAGAGCTTTAGTAGACAGGGAATTTCAAGCCCCAGGTGATGCCAACTGGGCAGGGGTAGTTGATATTCAGCAACAGCAACAGCAACAGCAACCGCAACGCCAACAACAGCCGCGTGCTAGGCCGCGTGATCCACGATGCCAACAGCAACAACCTGCGAGTCAAATTCAGGCATCCAGGCCTTCAACAAGTGAACAACCACAAGCACAAGAAGCAGGGACTTCAGGTGCAGTCCCCGAATCTGAGCAACTTGCTCAGACCTTGGAGGAAATATGGTCTTCTGGTCCTAATGCAAATGAAGATGTGGCAGCAGCTTTAGTAGGTGAGCTGCTTAGTCCGCCTGGAGATGAAGATGACATATTTCGTGATGTTGAGGAATATGAGCCAGAGCAGGCTGATACCGTTTTGTCATCATCTGTAACCGAATCAGAAGAGATGGAGGAGTTAGAGGTTGAAGCTCCTGAGTCAGTATCGACTGAACCACCTGTTCAAATTGGAACTTATGGTTCGCGTTTGATTATAAATGAAGGTGGTTCTAGGAGACGAGTGGACAGGGAATTGGAGGAGTCCGATTTTGAAGAAGAAGAAGTTTCTCATCTAGTGACACGGCAACGGGCCAAACGTCACAGGTTCATGCAAGGATCCTCTTCAGCTTCAACAGAACAACCTGAAATTCCTCAACCTCAGGACCCTCAAACCACCATTCCACCATCACCACCTCATGATGAACCATACATCCCATCGCCGATCATTCCAACTCCAATTCAATCCATCCCATCAACATCATCCTCATACGCCGACAATCAAAGGTTTCAGCAGTTAAAGGCTCGAGTTGACTTCCAAAATATCCAGATCTTAGGCCTAACAAAGGCAATCGGTGAGATTCAAACTCATAATGCAAATCTTGACAAGGAGAATGCCGATCTAAAGAAGATTGTGGAAAAAGTTCAGGAAGAGAACGTGGAGCTAAAAACCTTTGTTTGTGATCAATCTGCTGAGATAAGGTCGATGCGCTCCCTAATTGAGCAGTTAATGAAAAATTTACAGGCTCAGGGGGAGACATCGTGCCGAGATCAGGAAGTGCAGAGAAGAGATGATACTGAAGGCGATGATCCCGGTGCGAACAAAGAGATTGAGTCTGTAGATTTTTCTGCAGCTCAAGTTACACAAGTTCAGGGGGAGCCTAGTACAGAAGGAGGAGAGGGAGGATTTGGAAAAGAAGCAGGTTCCTCAAGGGTTTTAGACAGTGACATGATAGATGCACTGAAAGACATAGAGGAAGAGCTTATGGACTTTGATGATGAAGAAGAAGAATTGGAGGAAGGTGAGTTTATTCCAGAGGAGGTCGTCGACTGGAAATCAGACGATGAAGTGTTGGATGATGAAGACGATCAAGTCAATGAGGTTATTGTCAATTCACAACCTATCACGGAGCTATATGAAGGACAAAATCATAATGTGATTGACATTGACTATATCAAGGTAGCCTCAGTCGAGGACAAAGAACTTGAAGAGGCCGAGAAGGAGCCGTCTAGGACTGACTTGATAAATCTTTGGTTCAAGAAAGAGGAAAAGAAAGAGCGTTTGAAGATGAAGAAGAAAATGAGAGTTCCAGGTGCTGGAAACTTCTCAGGAGGCATTATAAGCTGGTTCTTTGACAAAGAACTGCAGCTATTTATCTTGAAAAGAAGAGATGGACTACAATACTTGAGGCGAACACTAAAAGCATTCAACTCATTGCCCAAGATTGAAGTAAAGGAGCTTGCTTGGAAAGAATTAATTAATATAGGTAATGACCAGTACGCTGAGGTTGTGGCAAGAATCATAAGGAAAGAAGGAAGATCTGGGAAGTTTGAGCGACTTAAGCCAAGGACCGGAAAGAGGGTCGAGGATCAGTCGAGAATAGATCCTCATACAGGTAGGCCATGGGCCAGGATGGAATACAAACCTGTGAGGTGTCTAATGAAAGTCCCAATGAAACCAATGCCACAGAACGTTTTGAGCAACATGAAGTGGTGGTACCTAGAGATTGACACTGCTGAAGCTATCATGGAAGATCAAGACGAGCAGGTCATTTTGAAGGTATATGATCCACTGCATTTGATAAACCTATCAAAGGACGACCTGAAGAAGCTTCATGATCAGCCTATCTTCTTTACTGAACCATGGAGATCTGAAGCCAGGAAGTTCCAAAAGGTAGTTAAAGTTTGTATAGATGCTGGATTATATGCAGGTAGTAGTATATATAGCTCTAGTACTTAAATTTGATGTAATGTAAATAATTAGAAGCTATCGTCAAGGGGGAGTCTGTTGGTACACCCTGTGTGACGATAGCAGTCTAATCGATCTGCATTATGGTTTAAGTAATATTCTGAGTATTAACAAGTGTTTTGATATATATGTTTAATATGTGTTTGTCTGTTATTGATTGTGTGTTTGAACTTGATGTAACATATTACAAGAAGTTCAAACATAAAGGTCAAAGATTAACTCAAGCATAAGTTAAAACATAAGTTTCAATCACTTAGTTGTTTATGTAAAAGGCTAGATTCGAATTGCTTAAGGGAATACATTCGAATCTGAGATAGATTCGAATGAGTCCATAGATTCGAATAGGCTAGATTCGAGTCTGTCAAGATGGACAGATTCGAATGGGCCTTGGGCCAGATTGGAGGTTGGCCCACAACAGACTCGAATCAGGGTCTATAATTAGGGATAGACTCGAATAATTAGATGACTTTTTGCAGAATTCGTGAGGAATTAAGCAAGAGGCGATCTCGAGTTTATCAGCTAGGTGAGTGCCGTTTCGGAGAGAATTAGTACGTAGGATCGTTCGTGTGTCGTTCGTTCAGCGTCTAATAGTCTCCGTGTTTCCGTTAGTTGAGAGTTGTCCGTCTGACCGTCAACGAGGATTCCACACTCGTTCACGGATCCGCGTCTAGATAGATCTTGCAGTCGTAGACCTTACAACAAGTCTCAGTTTTTGTGGAGGCCGATGATGCAAGATTTTTTTTATTTTCTGTTTCCGAATTCTCTTAGCAGGATAAGTCACAAAAGCATTCATTTCAGGTACTTGACGTCTAAAACGAGTTGGACATAATTTAAACAAGTCACTAAATTGAATACTTTAAACAAGAAATAGAATCCGATACATCATTACAAATATTGTTTTTTGAGATTACATGCAACCTATCTCGAGAAACAAATTCTTTTGGCATAACAGCCTTCTTCACAAAATAAACTTGAAAAATCTTGCATAGACGTTTTGGGCACTCTTCTCACAGGATCTGTAGGAACAAAACAACGAGAGTCAGTACGCATGGAAGACTTAGATTTTGAAGATTTTTCTTTTTCTTGGTGAGTGGGTTTCTTAGAAGACTTGGATTGATTCTGAGTCTTCTTTGAAACCTTAGCTTTAAAAGATTTTGAGCACTCACCTTTAAAACTGATAGAAGAAATTTGAACTTTACCTTTTTCAGACGATATGAGTGGGATTTTGATAGGGTGAGAAACTTTGGCTCTTTTAAACTTTCTGAAACCATGTCAAATTTTTCCTTGTAGACAGTTAATTCTACAGTTTGTTGAAAACTTTGGTTTGCCAATTTTTCCTCACTCTTAAGAAGAGCTTCTTGATAATCAAGAGCTTTCTTTCGAGTCGACTTTAATTCCTTTTCTAAAACTTTGATTTTATGTTGAAGAACTTTTGTAGGAATATAAAGATGAGGGATTGGTATGACTGGTTCTGCTTTCATTTCAGCCTCTGAATAACTGGACAACAAATCTTCCTCAAGAGTGGGTACTCTATAAGGATAGCTCTCGTTTAGCTCTTCATATTTAAAAGATATTTCTTTTCCTTTATTCTCGTTTCGTTTCTCATCCTCTTGGATTAAAATTTCATCCGATGATTGATAAACGAAAGATTTCAACCCAACACCCATATATCTCATGTCATATAAAATAGGTAAAACTTGTTGAACCTTTTCCAAATATTTAGGATTTTTAAAACCAATTCCTTGTTTGTAATGATAAAACCTAGTTTCTTTAGGTTGGTTTAAATGAATAGTTTGTTCTGTTTGACCCCGTTTTAGAAAATCATCATCTAGGGTCTTTATGCGATAACACAAACCTACTGTTTCTTCTTCTATCGTTTTATATTTTTCTAAACTATCTATGTTTTCCATACTTAAAGTCCCTTATTGTTTTGAAAGAACATATATTTCTGATTTAAAGAATTTTTTTCATTTGATAGTCTATCCATATAAGATTCAAGATACGTATTCCTATCCTGAACATCTACCTTTTCAATTAGCATCTGTTTTATTACGTCATGATTAGTTGACCACTTCTTTTGATATAACTCAGATGATTCTTTTAAGGTTTGGGTTAGATGTTCACTTTTCCGATCCTGCATTTAATCTAGCGTCTAGATCAAGTATTTGTGTGTGCAAGTTACATTCATTTTGTACTTATAAATTATTTCCATGCTTTGGAATGTAAAAGGAATGTACCTCATGTGCCTCATAATCTGACGAGGAACATTCAGGATCCCCAGACCTGGCCATCAAACATGCTGGTGGATCTTGTTGTGTCTCCCCCTCAGCAGCCGTGTCTGATTCTGAATCTGACGTTGAAGCATAGTCAGCCAGTCCAATACGATCCGCCATGTAGTAATTCTTTCCTTTGTCGTCCTCTTCGTCAGAATCCGCATCGTCCCAATATTCCTCTTGGGCAACCAAAGCCATAGCATCAGATCTCTTTTTAGCAGCCTCTAGCTTCCGCTCATAATATCCAACGTCTCTTTCGAACTGGTTTTTGCATTCCCGAGCAAAGTGGCCCAGTTTTCCACATTTATAGCGCAGACGTTCATCATTCCCTTTTGGCTCATCAGCTCTGGGCCTTTCATCTCTCCTTTCAACAGGCCTCTTGTCAGCTCTACGAGGTTCGTGGCTGTCCTCTCTCCTGTTGTCTCTACGATCAGAGTCCCTGCGATCGTCTCTCCTCTCATCCATCTGATCATCCCTACGATTGTAGTCTCGTCTATCCTCTTTCCGATCATCCCTTCTATCGTCACGCCTTTCATAACGGCGATCATCTTGATAGTCCCTCCAGTCATCATATCTCCGGTCGTATCGATCATCTCTTCTATACTCATCCCTCCTATCATCTCTTCGGTAGTCGTCTCTCCGCTCATCTCTCCTGTCATCCCTCCTATCATCAGAATACCTCCGCGGGCCGGTGTCATAGCGAAGCTGATTGTTCGTCTTGTTACGTCTTTGTTGTAGACGATTAGTCCATGAAGCAATCTGTTCCTGGATCGTCGCCTCTTCTTCATCGTAAGGCTCACGCGGGGGTGAAGCATATCTGCACTGAGATGACGAAGAACCTTGAGTATAGGGTGCAGTAGATAGGTTCTTGTTTGAGATAAGGGCCAGAGAATCAGCTGGTTTGATGCCCGCGTTTGTAGAGAGTAACAGGGATGCTAACTGATTAGGCATCTGCTTTTGGTGATCGACATCTCCCTCATACTTTTTCAGTTCTTTGAATACCACATTTATAGACACGTTTGGAATGTCCAATACTCGTCTAGTGGCACGGCATGCAACTTGCCATTCAGGGGCTAAGGAAGCAAAGAATTGGATGTTGATGTCATCCTTATGTTTCTTGATGTGCAGTTTGTTTTACTCGTTCAGAACAGCACAGAATCTGGTGAATGTGGCCTGAAGAGATTCCCCGTCTTTGGCTCTAAACTCAGTGAACTTTGCCGTAGCCTCCTCAATCTTAGCTCGGTCATCCAAGTCAGCCCCCAACATTTGAACCTCCAGTTCATTCCACATTTCTTTGACAGACATCTTGCCTCCACCCCAACAAGGATATCATTGGGACGGGCTTGGTAGATTAGATACTCCGCCCTTTTGTCTGCATGCTGTCTGTCCCTCTCTGCCTCATTTGCAGGTTCCTGTTCAACTTTAGATGCTAGAACAGGTGGGTCTGCTTCGGGCCTAGCAGGTATTTCTCGGTAGTAGATGACTGGGCCTTCGGTAATGGATTGGAGCATAAGATTTTCATTGGGCTGCATACCAACAAATTTAATGAATCTGAACTTCCACTGCTCGTATTCATCAAGATAGAGAACAGGTGGTCTGTTCTCAGAACCTAGGACAAGTGCCTCTCGGGACATGGTTGATAGTGCTGATTTTAAAGAATGAGATCTTGAATGTGGAAACTGAAGTTCGGATGAACAGTTACTTGGATGCATAGGGTTCGGATGGTCCGAATTCGGATGAAATGATGAATTCGGATGATGAGAAATTCGGATGAACTGTAGAGTTCGGATGTTCAGAACCTCAGATGAACAGTGCAGTTCGGATGTTCAGAAATTCGGATGAGATGGACCGAAATCTGATTGAACAAACTCGACTGAATCTGGGAAGAACAGTCTAAGTTCGGATGGACACTTAAAAAATTTTCAACTTAAAATGACCGAATTCGGATAGGATCCGAAGTTTGGATCGTCAGAGATGGAGATTTAAAATGAAGCACGAGTAATTTTAAATGATTAAAAATACTTTAACAGAACTTCGGATGGTCCGAAGTTCCGAAATTCGGATGAGTCCGAAACTAGGTCCGAAGTTTGTTATTTTTGGTCCGAAATGAACAAAAATTTGATCCAAAGAGGACCGAAATGAGGTCCGAGTTGGTCCGAAATAGGGTCCGAAGTTCAACAGTTATGATTTTCCAAAATTTTTTACAGGCTTAAAACTAGCAGTGTTTAGCCTAAAAAATATTTCTAAATGTTCGGAAAAATAGTTTAAACACTTTTAGGTACTTAAAACACACCAAAACACCTAAAAATCTATTAAAAATGGTCCAAAACCAAACCAAAACCCATGTATTTTTGGATGATAATAACCAGATTTTTAATGAGAAAAACACGTAATGAGTGAACCTAAACAGCTCGAAATCATTATATGATGAATACTAGATGATTATGGGAAGAATAAACACGAAAAAAACAGGAATATTAGGATTTAAATGATCAAACCGTGGGTTTGGAATGAAGAACACGAAGAACAGTGGGAGAAACCGAATGTGTCAGGATCAGAATTTTACTACCTAAGATTAACTGTTTGAATTGATCAGAGTATAAACCAATAATCTTGTACTGAATCAAAGTCCAATTAAGAAGTTTGCGGAATAACACTTAATTGTTTTAAGAAAAACTTTCAGAATCAATAACAAATAAATATAATTGAATAAACAAAATTTCTTGTATTACTGAACTCAATGATTACAATCACCTCTAATCTGTTTGATTAGACGAAGAACACAAATTGTTCTTAGGGTTTTACAACCTTAGAGGCTTATGAAAACTTAAACAAAAAGCAATTACAAACTTGAACGTGCAAAAACCTTAATTACAATAGAAAAACCTATTCTATGTATTTATAATGCTTTCTGATTTGTTTCCTTGAAGGACTCTGACTTCTCTGATAGTAGATATGCTGGAATCTTCGTGTAACTATCTCTTCCTGAATATCAGCACTTTCTGTTTATGAAACTATTGAGCAGCTTGAATCCTGAGCAGCTTGAACAGAGCAGCTTGAGTGAATTTACTCTGGCAGCTTGAACTTTTATACTAGCAGCTCGAACTTCTTCAACTAACAGCATGAACTTTGTACTTACACAGAAAATCTACTAACAGTTTGAGAAATCTAACTAACAGCTTGAACTACTTAGAATATTTCCCAACAATCTCCACCTAACTTAAATTCTTTACATAAGACTTTAAGTTCTATACCAATAAGGAAATAAAACCAAGCAAAACTGTTATTTACAAACCAAGGCTTCCAAAAACTTACAACTGTGCAAGTTTCTGATTGACTGCCTTCAAAAATTCTTTCTTCAGATCTTCTCTATCACAATATATTCTCACTGATCGCATCTGAAGTAATAAAGCCTTTGGAAGATCATAAAATTCAAAATTGAAGTATATACCGGATCCATTTGCAAATTTGAGTCTGTAAGTCTTTGATTTGACAAACAGATCAACTTGTGCAATCTTCATCTCCTTGGCATATTCTATATCTTTCCTTATTGACTCAGGATCAAAAATGCTTTTCAGATCTTTAATAGCTTGCTTGACTTGTGGAAGAGCGGATCTGACTTGGGTCACAGACCCAACATGATGCATTCTTGTAAGCTCATCTCTGGTCATCCCTTGGACTAGATGCATTAAGCTCTTATACTCTTCCTCAGGACCAGATTCTCTTCCTACTACAAAATGAATCTTAAGTCAATGTTGTCCATTGGCTTAGCATACCAGTAAGTAATAAGAGGCTTTGTGAAGTCATGCTGGTCTAAGGATTTTTCAATTTCCATCACTTTCTGAAGCTGATGCTCAAACAGCACCCTCTTTACCTGATCAAGCTTTGCCTATGAGATTGTGTCTGATTGGGGATTAGAAGCAACAGCTTGAACAGAAGGAGCAGCACCAGCTTGAGCATTACTTATACCAGCTTGAACTGGATCTTGTTGACGTTGGACTTCTTGGGAGACTTTGGCTACCTAACGTTTTTCCATCTCTTTGTCATGGATGTCTTGCAGCCTCTCTGTAGACATGGACTGAGCCATCTTCTTTGGAATACCAGCTTAAAAGGCAAAATTGATTAAGAACTTTCTATGCTCAGCCTTTGAATGCCCTGTTGGCATTTTCCTCTTTTTCTCATTTTGTTTGACCACAAACCCTCTTAGGTAATCACCTAAGGTTTCATCATCTTGCATTGGGGCATGAGTTTGCTGGTCTAAAGCCTGATCTTGTTCTTCTGCTATCTTTCTGGCAATTTCAGCATCATAGGCAATCTGGGCTTCTCTAGATGAAAATTTATGCTTTGGAGACTCAATGAGAATGCCTTTGCCCTTATCCTTGGTTGCAGAAGATGTACCTTGAACTATACTGATGGGAGCCTGAATTCCTTCTCTGATAACAACTCCAGTTGTTCTTGTAGGAGCAGCTTGAGTTTCTAGGCTAACAGCTTGAGCAGTTGTTGGGACTGCTATCCTAGAATCTTAGACTGCTGGAGTAGGATATGCTTGGACTGATGGAGGGATCTCCTGATTCTCCCCATTTTTGGATGCATTGGTTTGGTCAGGAGGACCTACAACCTTTGCCAAGTGGGTTCGAATCAGTTGCTCTAATTTAATGATCTTATTTCCACAGAGGGTTCTCTGATATTGAGCAGCTTCTGTCTGTCTGAGAGAAATGATTTGTGCCCCTGTGCAGCAATAATGGACTGATAGTATTCCAACATTGCTACAACAGGTTGCAGCTGAGGATCCGACAATAGAATAAGTTGCAGACTAGCCTCAAGATCAGCAAACGAATGTGGTGCTTGTGATCTATCACTGGCAGGAATACCAGAAGTAGAAACCTCTGGGCCCCTCTGTTCTTGGTACTGGGGACTTCCAGATGGTGCTTGCACACCTTCTGTTGCCATGGGTGTGATCTTATTGATGTTGACCCTGTCCTGTGCCTCTTGTGCAGATGCAACAGTAGTGTCAGCCATAGAACCCATATGGACAACCTCTGTTGAGATGTCCACCTCCAAATTGAGGTTGGGAGTGTCCTCAATGGGTGCCCTTTGGATATTCTGTGCAGAAGTGTCCTCCTGAACAGAGTTATTTGGCTCTTGTAAGAGGGTTGAGGAGGAAGGAGCTCCTGAACCTCTTTTTCTTTTGTATAATATGAGTGGGGATGTGGGTTTAACAATAGGAACAGAAGGCATTTGAGTATCATGTGGAGTGGGTTGGGGTCCTGGGGGTGAAGTAGTAATGTTAGGCTGAGCCTGCTCAGGACCCTCTCCTCTGTTTCTTGGAATGATGCCCAACATTGCAGAAGGCAATGGGACATCAACAGACAAAACATTGGCACTTGTTTTTAGAAGACGTTTTATTGATGGTAAAGAGTGCCTATGGGAAACATGAATCCTTTTATGTACATTGAAATTACTGCAAGTTCTTGCAATAATTTCAGCCAAAAATCTAGGATACATCAAAAATTTCCCATGTTTTTGGGCATGATGCCTTAGCATACCCTGAAAAATCATATTAGAAAAATTGAACTGTTGGTCCGTTGATAAACATACTAAGGCAGTGGCTATATTTGATGAAAATTCTGACCAACCAGTTCTTTTTGGGCTTATACATTGCTGAATAATATGTACAAGATACTTCCATTTAGGGGAAAAATTTGTTTTAAAGAAAGTATAAGATTCAGCAGGTCCCCTATATCCAATAGCATGAAGACCATTATGTAAGGTAGTAAGGGATAGGTCTGTTATACCTGAGGCATCTTGAAGATGCAGTTGTTGGCGTATGATCTCCTTAGTGATAGAAACAGTGTTGCCATCAATTTTGGATGTCAAAGATGTGACTCCATTAACGGTTTTGAGGGAGGAATATTTCCAGAACTGTTCAATATGAGACATGTAGATGGTGGGATTGATATTGAGGGCATGATGGATATGGGAACTTCGAAGGAAGTCCATCATGTCGTGGAATGGTTCAAGATTAGCGTGTTTGAGAGAGTAGGGTAGGCAGTTGTGTTCTTTGACAAACTCCATTGATGATTGATGAATTAGGGTTTCAGTGATGTGCGTGGGAATTGCTCAGAGAATCGAAGAAAGGTTATGGAAGATATTTTGCAACTGGTAGTTACAATAGAACGAAACAGGAACCTTTAAAGGTTTTGAAAATATCTAAACCCGCGCACACACTTATGGAAATTACCAGATTACCCTGCACACTTTGACAAATCAAGTGAAACAACTAATAGTCCGAGAAAATGAACTAGCAGCTTGAGAAAATACTCAAGCTGTTAGTTGAAAATTAAGCAACTGCTAATGAAATAGTGAGTCCCCCTTAATCAAGCATATGTAGAATTTTCATGGAAGAAGAGAGAATAAAGAAAAACAAATTAATCCATATTAACCATGTCAACATTTGATACTAGGAAGGTGAATCTTCCTACATCAAATGGTTTTGTAAATAGATCAGCTAACTGATCATCAATATGAATTTTGGTAACTTTGATTAATTTCTTCTCATTGCAGTCCCTTATAAAATGAAATCTAATGTCTATATGCTTGGTTTTGGGAAATTTCACTGGATTTTGTATAATGCTAATTGCACTTGAGTTGTCAATATAAATGGGAGTGGATAGGAAATTCATACCATAGTCTCTCAGTTGATTCTGAATCCACATCACTTGGGAGCAGCAACTTGCAGCTGCTACATATTCTGCTTCAGTAGATGAAGTGGAGATAGTTGTTTGCTTTTTGCACTGCCAAGAGACCAATCTAGCTCCCAGATATTGACATCCACCAGTTGTGGATTTTCTGTCAATGTTGTATCCTCCATAATCACTGTCAGAATAGGCTGTTAATTCAAGAGGATAGTCTTTTGGATACCAGAGGCCCAAATGTGGTTGACCTTTGAGATATCTAAAGATTCTCTTAACAGCAACCAGATGGGAGTCCTTTGGAGAACATTGAAACCTGGCACAAACACAAACAGCAAACATAATATCAGGTCTAGAAGATGTTAGATACATAAGAGATCCTATAAGGGATCTGTATAGATGAATGTCCACATCTATTCCATCTTTGTCCGTATGAAGCTGCTTGTGAGGATCCATTGGAGTACTTGCAACTTTGGTATCTTTGTACCCAAACTTTTCCAGTATGTCTTTAACATACTTTGATTGACTTAAGAAGAGTCATGTGGGCTTCTGCTTGACCTGCAATCCTAGAAAGAAGGTGAGTTCTCCCATTGAACTCATTTGAAACTTTTTGTGCATCAAAGCCTCAAATTCTTTGCACAGACTGTCATTTGTTGACCCAAAGATAATATCATAAACGTATATCTGTACAAGCAGAATCTCAGATTTGATGGACTTTATGAATAATGTTTTGTCCAGAGAACCTCTCTTGAATCCATTCTGTAGAAGGTATGATGACAAAGTGTCATACCATGCTCTAGGGGCTTGGTGGAGTCCATAGAGGGCCTTGTCTAGTTTGTGGACTCTGTCTGGATACTTGTAGTCTTCAAATCCAGGAGCTTGACACACATAAACCTCTTCTTCAATTGTGCCATACAGAAAAGCAGACTTCACATCCATTTGATACACTTTGAACCCTTTGAAGCTTGCATAAGCTAGGAACAGTCTGATGGCTTCAATTCTTGCCACTGGAGCAAAGACATCATCATAGTCTATTCTTCCTCTTGATTGTACCCTTATGCTACTAGTCTTGCTTTGTTCTTGATGACTATCCCTCTCTCATCCTTCTTGTTTCTGAACACCCATCTTGTACCAATGGCTCTCTTTCCTTTAGGAAGATCAACAAGTGTCCATACATTCTGAATCTTGAAATGTAGAAGCTCTTCCTGCATTGCCTCAATCCAAGATGAATCTTTCAAAGCTTCTAATGCCTTTTTAGGTTCTAGATGAGACATGAAACAGGCATGTTCAAATGCAGCTAGACTAAATTCAGAAACTGCTGGTTCAGCAGCAGTAGTCTCCTTGTGAACCATTGTCCTTGTTTGCACAGGTGTGCGTGGATCACCCATTATTTGATTGAGAGGATGATACTTGTGAACCCTGAGTGTAGGCTCTCTATCTGTCTGGAATGAGGTTCCAAGATTTGTATCATCTCCATCAGGACCAGTTGATGGTTCAGCTTCTGGAATAGCTTGACTAGAATCTGGGAGTGTTTCCCTTTGTGTTGGAGCTGTTCTCTCTGGACTTGGGATTTGGACTTCATTGTCTGGATTTGAATCATGTTGAGCATTCAGAACCCCTGGAGGGTCACAAGACAGAAGTGGTATAACTGTATACTCATCCCATTTATTTGAATCTGCAGCAGTTTGAAACTTTGTGCCAACAGCTTGATCATTTGTGCTACCAGCATGAGAATTTGCGTTGACAGCTTCAATCCTGTTTTCATCAGATTCTGCGGTATACTCAACAAAGCTCAGAGAATTTGTTGGTGAATCTAAATCAAACAACCAATCAGGACCAGTGCCTTTGACATTTGCAGTATTTTCATTAAATTCAACATTGACACTTTCTTCAATGGTTTTAGACACACTGTTATATACTCTATAGGCTTTGCTTTGATTTGAGTATCCTACAAAGAAACCTTCTTCAGCCTTACTTTCAAACTTCTCTAAGTGAGTCTTAGTGTGAAGAATGGTACATGGACAGCCAAAAGACTTGAAAAAGGCTATTAAGGGTAATCTATTATGGAATAACTCATATGGAGTTTTCCCTTGTGATTGAACAACCTGAACCCTATTTTGAACATAACAGGCAGTATTAAGTGCTTCTGCCCAAAAGGTCATTGGCAGTTTTGAATCAGCTAGCATGGTTCTAGCAGCCTCAATTAATGTTTTGTTCTTTCTTGCGGCTACACCATTTTGCTGTGGTGTTCTTGGTGCACTATATTGCCTAGCAATACCTTTGGACTCACAAAAACTGATTAGGATATGGTTTTTAAACTCAGTTCCATTGTCTGATCTTATCACCTTAACTTTTGAGTTGGATTGGTTTTCTATCTTAAGAATAAATGATTTAACCAGCTCACCAGTTTCATCTTTAGACCTAAGAAAGTAAACCCAAGTAAATCTGGTGAAATCATCAACAATGACTAAACAGTAAGCCCTTTCATTCAAACTCAAAACAGATGTTGGACCAAATAGATCCATATGAATCAGATGAAGAGCAGATGAGATTGAATTTACTTCTTTGGCCTTATGAGAAGTTTTGTGTTGCTTGCCTTTAAGACATGCTACACAATGATCATCACATATGAACTCCTTTTGTGGTAAACCTCTTACCAAGTTCTTTTTGACTAAAACATTCATGGATTTGAAGTTCATGTGACACATCCTTCTGTGCCAAAGAGCAGACTCATTGGATGATGCTTTGGATATCAAACAGCTTAAAGTACTTGATTTGGATAAAAGTTCTATGTCCAAACAGTATACATTGTCCTTTCTTGGTGTTCTTAGTAAAACAAGATTTTCAGGAATTGTAAAATCTTTTGAAAGGACAATGCACTCAGAATCTGTAAACAGAGCAATATTTTCTTTGTCACAGATTTGAGACACACTCAATCAGTTATACTTAAGCTGTTCAACATTCAAAACATCATTGAAAATCATGTTGCCTGCAATAACAGTACCTTTACCTGTAACCTTACCTCCTTTGGAGTTTCCTCCAAATGCAACAAACCCTCCTTCAAAGCCTTTGAAATTTGACAAGCACTCAGAATTGCCTGTCATGTGCCTAGAGCATCCACTGTCCAAATGTCATCTTGTTTTATGTTGTGACCTATGGTTGCTCTACACAAATAAAAGCTTAGTTAGTACTGGAGTAAACCCAAACCAAGTTGGTTTTGGGTTGTCCTTGTGCATTAACATAACTAAACACTGTCTTTGATTTCTTATACTTAGTGAGATCCACTGATGGATTCTGTGGAGAGTACTTAGTTATCACATGAGGTTTCCAGGTGTTTTGTCCATCCTTTTCAATAACAGACTCAGATGATCCATTACCAGTCCCAATTTTGAGCCTAGCAGTCTGAACTGAGTCTGTAGTGCTAACAGCTTGAGAATTTGCACTAGCAGTCTCAACTTTAGACTTGGCAGTTTCAACATTTGTATCAACAGGTTCACCTGAGTTTTTACCTTTAACACACCATATCTGTTTAAAATTTAATTTTTGTTTAGCTAAAACTTGTTTTTGGTGTGTGGACTGTTTCTTATTTACTTTTGTGAACCTGTGATCAACTGTTTTCTATGGAACTGATGCAGTAGGAAGTTTGGCCTTTGAAGTTTTTGAATTTTGAGAATTTGTCTTTTTATGAATCACAGTCTGTTTTGCAACAGATGGTTTATAAAAGAAATCCCTGGCCAAATGATTTTTCCTGCCACAATGGAAGCATTTTTTGACTGTTTGGATTGGAGAACGAGTTTTATCGGATAATATTTGGTTCTTGTTCCTTTGATTTCCCCTTACCTGCTATTGTTTGGGAAACTTTTGGACACCATGCTTTTGGCATGTGCAGATTGGAACATTTTTACCCTTTTTATTATTCTTTGATGAAGATGCAGTGTTACAGTTAGAAGGTAAAGAAATCTGTGGAGCAGCATTGCATACACTCATCTTCTCCTTTCCTTTCTTTTTGGGGATTTGGATTTCTATAGGTGCACTCATTGTTTTGTGTTCTTTCTCAACTTCTATGCACTCACAGTCTCTATTTTGAATCAGATCTTCTTGAGACTCAGGACTGTTTTCAAGGATAGAATCTACAGTGGTCATACACTCATCTAATGTTTCATTAACAAGCCTATCAGCAACTTCACTCATTGGATGAATGTGTTTGTTGTTGTATGGAGGTGGAGTAGCTCTGTATCCTATACCTTTTTTGGGATTGAGCTGAGATTTTACCCTATCTTTAAATTGGACTTCCATTAGGTGTTCCAGCTTTTGATTTGCCAATTTGAAATTTCCTAGATCTATATTAACAGATGCTAGTTTCCTATTAGCTTCTAACACCTTTTGTTCAATCTCTTCTAATTCTTTATTTAGGGATTCTATTTTCTTATTCAGCTCCTTTTTCTCCCACTCATGATATGTTCTATCATGTCCCATTTGAATCTCATTATCGTTATAGTCATTGATCTGTTTTTCAAGATCTTCTATGGCCTGCATGTATTCATATCTCCTTTCTTCCATCTTAGCTAGAGTTTTACACATGCTCTCATTCTGATCTCTGTACTTTTTAACCATGTATTTGCATGTTTGAGAGCAGAGTTTAGAATTTACCTCAGATGGTAGTTCAGTGGAGGTGACATTTGATGTTTCTGCCATTAGAGCTTGATTTTGAAACTCTTCCTCTATCTGATCACTCGAGTCAAACACATTGTCTTCTTGAGAGACAAGTGCTTGTGATGATGAAGCCTGATTAGTCTGCTGAGGTCTTGATGGCTGTTGACCTTGAGATCTGCATTCTCTGGCAAAGTGGCCAAGCTTGTGACATTTAAAACACTCAACTTTTGACTTATCAAATGCTGGTTTGCCTTCTGCTCTGGCTTGAAAGTTGGATCTGCCAGTTCTTTTCAGAAACCTTTTGGCCCTCATGGTCAGCATTGCATGTTGCCATTTCAGATCCATCTCTTCTAGGTCATCTGGATGAATCTGTTCTAGATCTTCAGCATTTAGAGCAAACAGTCCATCATTGGCAACAAAAGCTTCATAGTGAGCTTTAGTAGAGTTACCATCACCACCTGAAAAAGGAATCACTACAATTAGATTTTTCAGATGACAAGAGAGCAGTGTTGTGATTACAAGAAAAAGATTTCTTTTTAGTGTCAATCTCAGTCTCAAACACTCTCAGACTGTTGTACAGATCATCCAACTCTATTTTATCAAGAGTGTCTTTTGTTCTCCATTGAGCAGCATAGACTGTCCACTCTTCACAAAGAGATCAAAGGAATTTTCTGTTGACTTCATCTTGATCCAGGCTGACTTTTGCACTCTCCAATTCACTTATCAGTTTGTTGAACCTGTCAAAGATTTGAGTAAGGTTTTCATTCTTGCCACCAGAAAAGTTCTCATACTGCTGTTTCAAAAGATCCTTTTGATTTCTCTTGGTACTGGCATTCCCAGCAAATCTTTTCTCTAAAGCAATCCAAAGAGAACGAGCGGTATAAAACTTTTTAAACTGATGTTGATAAGCATTAGGAATGACTATTTGTAGAAGTGTAAGAGCTTTCACTTCATTTATTCTAGCCTTTCTTTCAAGTTCAGTTTTTGGAGGAGTTTTGATGGGTTTGCCCTCAGCATCAAGTTCAGGATCAACTGCAGGAGGAAATTCAACAGCTTCCCATATGGCATAATCAATAAATTAAATAAGCTGTTGAATTCTGAGTTTCCACATCTCAAACACAGTGGGCTTGAGCATAGGCACTTTGAGTCCTTGCCCAGATCCACCACTGCTATTATCAAATTCCATTGCAGAAAATTAAAAATGTTAAAAGAAAGCTTTTGACTTTGAAAACAAAAAACGACCTGTGGCTCTGATACCACTTGTCAGGATCAGAATGTTACTACCTAAGATTAACTGGTTTGAATTGATCAGAGTATAAACCAATAATCTTGTACTGAACCAAAGTCCAATTAAGAAGTTTGCGGAATAACACTTAATTGTTTTAAGAAAAACTTTCAGAATCAATAACAAATAAATATAATTGAATAAACAAAATTGCTTGTATTACTGAACTCAATGATTACAATCACCTCTAATCTGTTTGATTAGACGAAGAACACAAATTGTTCTTAGGGTTTTACAACCTTAGAGGCTTATGAAAACTTAAACAAAAAGCAATTACAAACTTGAACGTGCAAAAAACTTAATTACAATAGAAAAACCTATTCTATGTATTTATAATGCTTTCTGATTTGTTTCCTTGAAGGACTCTGACTTCTCTGATAGTAGATATGCTGGAATCTTCGTGTAAATATCTCTTCCTGAATATCAGCACTTTCTGTTTATGAAACTGTTGAGCAGCTTGTATCCTGAGCAGCTTAAACAGAGCAGCTTGAGTGAATTTACTCTGGCAGCTTGAACATTTATACTAGCAGCTCGAACTTCTTCAACTAACAGCATGAACTTTGTACTTACACAGAAAATCTACTAACAGTTTGAGAAATCTAACTAACAGCTTGAACTACTTAGAATATTTCCCAACAGAATGCAAATCAGTTGGAATCCACCTCCTGAGCTCTGATACCAATTGTTGCAAACGTTTTCCCAGTATATATAGCACTCGTGTATAATAATCACACCAATATTCCTGGCAAACAAACTATGATTGCAAGGAATAAAAATGAATATGTCAAAGAATGTTTTCTCTCAAAAGCCGGCTGTTGCAATTGATAATTTGTGTAACTGATTGTGAAACCCTAGGCAGGTCAACTTTTACAATGGAATAAAAGCAACTTTGAACCTATTACATAAATGCCCCATCAACTTGTAAAATAAACGAAACAACTAAATAAAGTCTTGAATTAAATTACAAGCAAATAAACTAATAATAATTATTACAAAAGAAATCCACAAGATCGAAATTAAATATCTAACAATTACGAACCATGTTTTACATGCAATTGCTTGTGAATTATTATAGAAAACAATATTATGACCTTCATGCATTTGCACCTTCCCTTTCGAGATTTAAAACCAAAATTCCATGGTACATAGCAAAATCAAAATGTTAATACTTTTATTATGTACGTTTTAGTTCATTTATTTGACAATATGCATGTTGGTTATACAACTATAGGAAGATGGACACATCTCGGGTGAACGATCTAATTGTTGGCTAATTATAGTAAGATGTATGATATGATGTCATTTGTATATATTTTTCGTATCATTTTGTCTTACATTTTGGCGGTTTTAAACTCGTTATACGTGGAAATGGTATTAATTTGATTCATATTTGTATTTCGTAGGTTTGAAGCCGCCAGGTTGCCAAATAGATTAAAAATGAAGCGAAAACGTTGAATTCACGGATTTAGCCGTCCTCCCTTGAAGCTGGAATGAAGTTGCCAAAGCCAGTCAGGTCGTGACCATGACTTTTGTCATGACCACAACTCAGGCTCTTGACCACGACTTTTCTCGTGATCACAACGCGTCAGATCTGATTAAAAAGAGAGCAGCGGCCAAATTAGGGTAACCTTCGTTTTTATCTTAGTATAGCCGCAATTTTCACACACTTTAAGGTTCGATTAGTAGGTGTAGGTAAGGCTTTCATTGTTCAAGCATAGTTAGGGTTAGATTAACTCAAGCATTCGGTTTTCCTTGGTGATCCAAGCATTCAGTTACGATTTCTTCACCTATTTCATCACTTTAGCTACGGTTTTGGTACAATCTTTCCTTAAAATTTCTGAAATGGTTTTGTTTAGTTTAGATTTCATTTATTTTGTTGTTAATAGCATGATTAGTGAGTAGTCTTGTTAACACTCAATTAGATTTTGTTTCTTGATGGATATATGAAAAGATTTTGATGTTTTAGTTGGAAAAGTGTATGTATCAATTGTGTATGGTTTAAATGTTGTGTTGGAATTAACAAAATCGTTGTTAAGTTTGATTTTCTACCATTATTGTGATCATGAGAATTGAATTTAAATGCTATTTTTTACAAACTTTATCAAATTTGTGTGATTTGTTAGTTTGTTGCCATTTCTAGCATTATTGTGATTATGATATGGTAACTAGTTGATAAATTGTGAAGTTATTGCATGAAATTGATCCTTAGCATTATTCTGATCATAGAGTTAATTTGATCATTAAGTTCCATGAATATGATATGTGTTTGTTCGATTAAAATGAATGTTTGAAACCGATTCCGAGCGCTTGACGTGTAGAAAGTTTTGGTTTTAAAAGCTAGTTTTAGTTGGTTGATTCATCCGTGAAATGCATGTTTTCGCTAGTTTTATGGGGTTGGGGAATACTAGAGAACTCCATACTTGATTCCTAAAATTAGTGGGATGTGTTCTTTAATTGTCTTGTACGCACTTGATTGACATACATTTGCGCTTTAAATGCTAAAACGGTTGGATTTAGTTCTAACTTGTTTTCTGTTTTCAACTAAAACATCCTAAGAGTTTATTCACTTAGTTCCTTTTCATGAATCCTAAAGAACAATTCCAAGTGGGTGTTGCTCTTATTATTTGATCTTTATCTTGTTTATTTGCTTTTGATTATTTAGATCATTATACTCTGTCTTTATCTCTCATTTTAGTTTAATTATCTTAGTTTACCTTAGGTGTATTCATGCATTTCGTAGTTTAGTTTAGTTTAGTTTGTAGGTAATCCATCATTTTCCCCTTTTAAGTGGCTAGATATTAGTGATAATCCTAGTATCGGTATCTTGATCCTTTTTGCCATTCCCTGAGTTTGATAATCCCCGAGGTCAGCTTCTAGCTATACTATCTACGACTGGTACACTGCCAGTGGTATTTGGTATAACTTAAGGCTTTCTTCATTCTTTTGATTTTAATAGCCAAATCCGCGCTAAGATCAAAATGGCGCCGTTTTCGGGGAACGGCTAGAGATATTGAGAACGGATTCTAGCTGGTAGTTTAGTCGATCCTCTCTCAGGAAGTCTTTCCTTGGAGAGTTATTTGCTTTGTTTCTTTTTACTTTTTCTATTCTGCTTTTTGTTTTGTTTGTCTGTGTGTGTTTTGTGTAGGGGAATCTGTTGAATATGGACGGATATGGTCATGAGATATGGAATGAGAGCTATGATGAGGTTTATTGTCAAGGAGGGTCGAGATATGATATGGGCAGCAAGATATGTGGTCTTATGGGGGTATATACAATGGATCTTCTTTTGAGAATTTTCAACATCACATGCCACATAATCCAGTTGACCCTTATGCTTAAGTGAATGAAACCCCTTCCTTTTTTCATGAACCTGCATACTATGAGTCTCAAAGTGATTACCCTTCCACCCAATATCACAATGAATACCAATGCTATCCATCATACCAACCCACTCCTAATCATTACCAAAGCCAATACATCCAGCCTTCATATGAAACCCCTCCGGAATCCCAATCTGAGAACCATCTAGTTTGGAGGAGTTGCTACTGAAACTCATGGCCACGCAAGAGGAAAGAAATCTTGAGTTTGATATTTGGGAAAGATCCATGATCAAGAAATTGGAAGAGTTGTCTAGTCGTATGCAACTTAAGGATGAAGGAGAGGATGCAGGATGTGAAAAGTATGAGAGTATTGGAGTTGAGGAGTTAGGAGAATTGCATTCATATGAAGCACAAAATATTCACGTTTTCAGTAGTGACTTGAGTGATTCAGATGAAGATATGGAGTGTGTTTATGATGAGACACCTCTCTACCCGACAGCCTATAAGCAACCACATGATGACCCAAAACTCTCATGCTCTTCAGACCCTTGCATTCCCATGACTGACCCTGCTTTCAAGTTTAAGACGGATGAGATGCCAAAGAACACCATGGATAAGGAGCAATGTCCAAGCCCACGATGTATAGCTCAATTCCCACCTTTGGCATTGATGAGTCTCATAGACTTTTTAAAGTCTGAGTTTGGCATAGAGGCTATGGATTTGGCTTTGAAGTCCCCAATAGTTGTTTGTGAAGAGGAATTCAATCCAGAATATGACTTAAAGGAGTTGGAGCGATGGTTGGTAGGTGAAGATGATATGAGTGAGGTTGATTCACGACTAGCAGAGGATGTGGAGCTAATCATCAAAAATTCATTTATCTCGGATATTCAGGTCCATAAGCACACACAAGCCTCCCCAACACGAGCAAAAGCACGGAGACTAAATGAACGAGCAGTGTATCGGAAGAAGAAACCGAAAGATCCGATGAAAGAATGGGTAACGTCAAAGAGTAGGGAAATACCTTCAATATGCAATTGTTTCAAGCACAATGCGAAGCGTACAAGTAAGGTTGCTAATATGTTTGTTGTGATAAATAATCAAGGTATGTTTCCCCATTTCTCGGAATTGTTTGAAAATAATGAGGATAGTGCATTCGAGTAAAGCTAATGACTCCCCAATAACAAGCGCTTTCGGGAGGCAACCCGTAGATACTTTTATTTCATATTAAGTTTTCATTTTATGTTTAGTTTGTTTTGCTTGATGTGTTGAGTTGTTACTTTAAGTTTTGATAGTTGCATGCTTGAATAAGTAGCCCGTGCATTAAGTATGTATCTTAGGATTGCATGATTGATGTTAGTGGCCTTAATATAAAAGCATGTTTGCTTTTTATAATTTCTAGTTCCTGCTGTTTGACTTTTTCAGTCAAAGTAAATCCACTTTATGTTTAAATTGCATGCATTTCGTTGGTTAATTTGCCTTCATCTTTTGCTTAAATACTTAGCCTTTATATCGTTGTTGAGTCACATGACTTTCAGTTTTGATATTTATGGTTTTTCATCGCTTAGCCTAAATAATTATTGGCTCCAGTTTGACTTTCAAAAAGTCAATCTGTCCAAAATTTGTTTTTAGCTTACTTCTTGCATTGCATTTTAGTCCCATGGTTTGCATTCTAGCATAAGTGCTTTTACATCCTTATGCATGGCATTGAGATGTGCATTGTGATGTTTAAGTTTCCCTCCATAGCGTGATTAATTTAGGAATTTTCCTTCATGTTTGCATCTTTAGTTTGGAATAAGTGTTAGTAAAATTCATGTGGTCACGACTTTGTTGTTGCTCAACTCGTGAACACGACTTATGTCGTGATCACGACTTTTCAAAAAAAAAAAAAAGGACTTTGTTGTTGCTCAACTCGAGGTCACGACTTTTTTTCGTGATCACGACTTTTCAAAAAAAAAAAACTTTGTTGTTGCTCAAGTCGTGGTCACGACTATTGTCATGATCACGATTTTTAAAAAAAAGTAAAAAATAAATATTTTCTTATCTTTTGGTTATGTACTTAAACATTTACAGTTCAGAACTTTATTTTTGCTATTTTGGTCTGTACATATTATTTATATTATCGTTTATAGCTGCTTACATCCTGATCTGATTGTGTTGTGATTGATTGGTTTCGCAAGGTCGGACCATGGCAGAGATGTTCGCTGGCAGTCAGTTCAGCTTCATCGTCCAGATCCACCTGACAGCGTTCATCTATTCAGGGGAGTCATCCTGTTCTTATTTATTGCTCAATTCCATGCTTGTGCATACTGCTTTAGACATTGAGGACACTATCTATCTTAAGTGTAGGGTGGGGTGATAAATTTGGCATTTTGAGCTGTTTGTCCGAAGTTAGCCTGCTTTAGTGCATTTTATGCGCGTGTATCATAATTTAGCCGATTTTCAAATTTTTCTCTCTTTTTGATGCCCGTTAGACTCTTTAGTAATATTGTTCTGTTTAGATTGCATGCGAGACTAACTTGGTGAGTTTGATGTTATTTGAACAGTGAGAGACGTTGTGATTGCATGTTGTGAATTTTTGAACCGAAACAGCATGATATTAACACAAATATTACCCTTATCATTCGTTCATGAGAATTTGAGCCGTATAACATCATTTTTATGCTCATTTTCGTTTGATGTGTGTTTATGCGTGTGTTGACTAATAGAAGTAGAACTTGAATTTAAATACATGTCAAAATCACAATTTTTAAAAATTTGGCACACATATAGAGGCATATTTAGGATATGCCATTTTTAGCTTTCTTTTGTTCATCTTTCACCCTTTATTCTCCCCTAGTAGCCCTTTTGAGCCTTTTTCCTTTCATTTCGGTGACAGCCACGCTTTGAGCCATTTATAGTCTTTTTGCTTTCTTTTACCTTTATTTGGGATCTGATTTGAAGTGCAGCGGTTGGTTTATCTATCTTTAATTTTCTTTTAGCTACTTATCTTTCTATTGAGCCTTGATGCATATATCCTACGGGTTTGAGTTTATGTTAGCTTTGTGGGGCCCCCTGATACTTTTTCATTTAGTTTTTGTTTCTCTTGGTCGATGTGCGCCGATTCTAGTTTAGTAAAAGTTGTGGTTTTTGAGTATCGGTCATGATAGCTAAGATGATCAACGAATCAAGAAAGAAAAGATATGTATATATAAAAAAAGAGAACAAAAAAAATATATAAAAAAAAGAAAAAAAATATACATAGAAAAAAAGAGAGAAAAAGTATAAAGAAAAAGAAAAGAAAAGAAAAAGAAATAATAGATTCTTCAGCTTTACATTGGTTCTTAGAAGTTGTATAGTTGAGGGATGCTTCAGCTTTGTATATAGTTATGTGTAGTTTTATTTTGTTATTCATGGTTCTTTTTGTACATAGATTTGTTATTTCTAGTTGTGTTCGACTGCCTTCTCATCTGTCAGATCGATTCTGTTTCTTTTGTTTATACCCACTTTTTCCCATATTATCCACACCCTTAGCCTTAGCCACCTTACATCCCATAATTCCTTTATGTGCTTAGTTTTCATTATATGTGATGGAGATGTGATTTATTTTCAAGCCTATGCTTATATTGTTGACATTTTTGGCACAAAGTGGATTTTTTGTGCATATATACACATTAGCCTATACAGGTATGAGTGTTGAGTGAAATCTTTGTGAGGTGTTAGTTCATGCCGCTAGGTTGGAAAGTATCTAACATGCTATTTTATAGTTTTTGCGTCTCTTTGTTTGGATATCTCTTTCTTGCCATTGTTAGTTCCAAATGCATTCTTTTACGGCCCTTTATTGCTTTAGACTCTATATGCGCGATATGATTGAGAGTTATTTGAGATGAGGCTTAGCTTAGGATATTTTTGAGCAGGTTTCCTTGAGGACAAGCAATGCTCAAGTGTGGGGTTATTTGATATGATGTCATTTGTATATCTTTTTCGTATCATTTTGTCTTACATTTTGGCGGTTTTAACCTCGTTATACGTGGAAATGGTATTAATTTGATTCATATTTGAATTTCGTAGGTTTGAAGCCGCCATGTTGCCAAATAGATAAAAAAAATGAAGCGAAAACGTTGAATTTACGGATTTAGACGTCCTCCCATGAAGCTGGAATGAATTTGCCAAAGCCAGTCAGGTTGTGACCATGACTTTTGTCATGTCCACGACTCAGGATCGTGACCACATGACTTTTGTCATGACCACGACTCAGGATCGTGACCACGACTTTTGTCATGACCACGACTCAGGCTCGTGACCACGACTTTTGTCGTGATCAGGACGCGTCAGATCTCATTAAAAAGAGAGCAGCGGCCAAATTAGGGTAACCTTTGTTTTTATCTTAGTATAGCCGCAATCTTCACACACTTTAAGGTGCGATTAGTAGGTGTAGGTAGGGTTTTCGTTGTTCAAGCATAGTTAGGGTTAGATTAGCTCAAGCATTCGGTTTTCTTTGGTGATTCAAGCATTCGGTTACGATTTCTTCACCTATTTCATCACTTTAGCTACGGTTTTGGTACAATCTTTCCTTAAACTTTCTGAAATGGTTTTGTTTAGTTTAGATTTCGTTTATTTTGTTGTTAATAGCATGACTAGTGAGTAGTCTTGTTAACACACATTTGGATTTTGTTTCTTGATGGATATATAAAAAGATTTTGATGTTTTAATTGGAAAAGTGTATGTCTCAATTGTGTATGCTTTAATTGATGCGTTGGAATTAACAAAGGTGTTAAGTTTGATTTTCTAGCATTATTGTGATCTTAAGAATTGAATTTAAATGCTGATTTTCACAAACTTTATCAAATTTGTGTGATTTGTTTGTTTGTTGCCATTTCTAGCATTATTTTGATTATGATACGGTAACTAGTTGATAAATTGTGAACTTATTACATGAACTTGATCCTTAGCATTATCGTGATCATAGGGTTAATTTGATATTTAAGTTCCATGAATATGATGTGTTTGTTCGATTAAAATGAATGTTTGAAACCGATTTCGAGCGCTTGACGTGTAGAAAGTTTTGGTTTTAAAAGCTAGTTTTAGTTGGTTGATTCATTCATAAAATGCATGTTTTCGCTAGTTTTATGGGGTTGTGGAATACTGGGGAACTCCATACTTGATTCCTAAATTAGTGGGATGTGTTCTTTAATTGTCTTGTACGCACTTGATTGACATTCATTTGTGTTTTAAATGCTAAAACGGTTGGATTTAGTTCTAACTTGTTTTCTGTTTTCAACTAAAACATCCTAAGAGTTTATTCACTTAGTTCCTTTACATAAATCCTAAAGAACAATTCCAAGTGGGTGTTGCTTTTTTTATTTGATCTTTATCTTGTTTATTTACTTTTGATAATTTAGATCATCATAGTCTGTCTTTATCTCTAATTTTAGTTTAAGTATCTTAGTTTACCTTAGGTGCATTCATGCATTTCATAGTTTAGTTTATTTAAATTGTAGGTAATCCATCATTTTTCCCTTTTAAGTGGCTAGATATTAGTGATAATTCTGGTATCGGTATCTCGATCCTTTTTGCCGTTCCCTGAGTTCGATAATCCCCGAGGTCAGCTTCTAGCTATACTACACTGCCATTGGTATTTGGTATAACTTAGAGTTTCTTCATTCTTTTGATTTTAATAGCCAAATCCGCCCGAAGATCAATGTAGCATACTTCCATTCAATATCTATTTCAGGGATCATATATTCAAAATCAACGTTTAAGAGTATACTATACGTTTAAATCAAGTAAGGGACCAGTTACAAAAGAAGGAAACCATTTACCAAAATTCAATTTCTTTTCATAGTAATGAGGTCCATTATTTGATTACTCTGTATGTACCAAAATAAGTGTCCATATTCTATATAGTTTGTACCAAAATAAGTTTTCATTTCAAAATAATTCCAATTATACCTGTAATTATGAGGCACAAATAAACTTGTTCTAAAACTACGGGTGCTTTTATAGTGTACAGACACCACAAGAAAATGGGGTTTTAGCGGCGACATAAGTCGCTGCTAATGCCTTGGGTTGTCGCTGCTAATTCTTTAACACTAAAAGTCAAATGTCGCTGCTACTTGTGTCGCTGCTAAAAGTTGTCGCCCGCTATTGCTAATTGTCGCTGCTAATAGTGTCGTTGCTAATACATATTATATTTTTTCTTTAATATTTTTTAATAATTAATTATAAACCTGCTATTGCAATTTTATTTATATATATTTGTAACCTGCTATTTTATATAAATATATACAATACGTACTACAAAATTCATAATATATATATATATATATATATATATATATATATATATATATATATATATATATATATATATATATATATATATATATATATATATATATATATACAAACAACGTATGTTACATAAACGTTTATTACATAATTAGCTAAAACACTAATAATCTAATCATCATCTTCGTTGTCGTCGTTGTCTTCATCATGCTCGTCGTTATCGTTTTGAGTACTGAACTTTCGATCGAGTTCCATCATCACATCTTTAAATTGACGGTTGTTATAGACAGCATCGAAATTTTCCGGCTACAAAAAAAAAAATAAAAATATATATATATATATATATATATATATATATATATATATATATATATATATATATATATATACACACACACACACATTAGTAAATAGAGTATTACAAATATACATGTCTTATACATAACCATAATGACGTGTAGCAAGTAGATATAACTAATACCGACTCATCATCATCAATTACAAATATACATGTCTTATACTAACTTTTGAAGACCTGTTACAACTATTTATAGCAAATACCGAGTTATACATGGCGTATAAGAACTAGATATAACTAATACCAACCCAGCATCATCAATTACAAGTATATATGTCTCATACTAACTTATCAAGACCGGTTACAACTATTTTTAGCAAATACCGACTTATACATAACCATATTGGCGTATAAGAAGTAGATGTAACTAAAACAACCCATCATCATCAATTAAAAGTATATATGTCTTATACTAACTCATCAAGACCCGTTACAAGTACTTTTAGCAAATACCGAGTTATACATACTCATCATGGCGCGTAAGAACTAGATATAATTAATACCAACCCATCATCATCAATTACAAGTATATATGTCTCATACTAACTTATCAAGACCCGTTACAACTATTTTTAGCGAATACCGACTTATACATAACCATATTGGCGTGTAAGAACTAGATATAATTAATACCAACCCATCATCATCAATTACAAGTATATATGTCTCATACTAACTTATCAAGACCCGTTACAACTATTTTTAGCGAATACCGACTTATACATAACCATATTGGCGTGTAAGAACTAGATATAATTAATACCAACCCATCATCGTCAATTACAAGTATATATGTCTCATACTAACTTATCAAGACCCGTTACAACTATTTTTAGCAAATACGGACTTATACCTACATTATTTTACCTAAAAAAAACATATATAAATTTTTACTTATAATTTTAGTAAATCTACATTATTTTACCATAAACATATACAAAATACACATAAATACACACACTAATATACAAAATACATATAAATACACACACTAATACACAAAATACATATAAATACACATACAATAGTATACTAAATACATAGAAAACTTTTATAAATACTTAAAAAACACGATTCTAAAAATATTTTAACAAATACTTTAAAAAACCTAATTTTGATAAATCTAAAACTTTTATCCAAAATTTATTTAAACAAACCTACAAATAATTTTTACAAATCCATACAAATAAAAACCTAATTTTGATAAATCTAAAACTTTTATCCAAAAACACATACACACACCAACACACAAATACATACATTCATATACTAAATATTCAAAATACAAACAAATACACACACTAATACTCAAAATACATAAAAATACACACACTAACACTACATACACAAAATACGTACCTTTCAGAGAGACTATGGGAGAGAGACGACCGGAGAGAGATGACCGGAGAGAGACGAGAGACGACAGAAAGAAGACCTAATACACACCAATACACACACATTACATATTTTGTACCTAAAAATTAAAAAAAAATGAGTTTACTTGAGAAAAGCCATGAAATCGCCTGCAAGAGAGGGAGAAGTTGAAGAGGGTTGCCGCAGGAGAGGGAAATGAGCAGAGGCGTTAAATAGAAAGGGGGAGGAGGGAAATTTATGCGCCTTTTTTTTTTGGGGAGGGGGGGTATTAGTAGCGACAAGCGTCGCCGCTAAAGGCAATAGCGGCGACAGGTTTCCACCTTTTTTAGGTGTCGCTGCTAAAAGCCCATGTCGCCGCTAAAAGTTGTCGCCGCTATTGGCCCTTGGTTTAGGGTTCAAACTCTGCACATGTCGTTTAACCATGGGTTACGTGATTTACGTTTTCCACGTTGGCCGTGGTCGTTGGGGTTCCCCAGATGGCGGGATACCCTTTTTTAGAACCCGAAAATAGAATTGGATGTAAAATATGTTGCGTTTTATGCTATTTATTAACTCAACCGGTCCCTAAAAGCCAAGAGAAAATTGGATGAGAAAATTAAGAAAATCATTAATGGAAAAAAAAACCAAAATTTGTTCTTGACTTCTAATAATATCCACCGATACTCCTGCCAATTGCTTAGCTTTTGGTTTTATATATATACAAAGGAAATCTGATGTTGATTTCTTCATCAAAGTCATAGCACATGTCCTCGTCTATAGTAGCTACCCTTCCTAACCCCAACGAACTATAGCAATGTCGTACTCCATCAAGCTCGGGCTCATCAAATTCTTTATTCGTAATCGTAGTAATCCTTTCAGATGCGACTCTATCGAGGACGGCCTCTTTATGAGTAAAACTACTATGATCAATAGTTGAGTTATCGACACCAAAGTTGTGTGGTAGTGGAGCTTGTGGTGGGAAGCCTCTTATATTGCTTAGCGGACCAACATTTTCATCAATAGAAAACATACTTTCGATGTATATATCTCTTTTACCCTTATGAATACTCGTCTTTGTGCACCAATGTATTTCCTTAACATCATTTTTGGTTGTGTATGATTGCAATTACATATATTTCAGAACATATATTCGTATTTAGGTATGGGTATTTTGGGAATAGGGTTATTTTGATATCCATAGGTAATTTTTAAAGTAAGAACTTTGAAATTTATTTGTAGGTGAGGACATGGCTGCATAGTAGAGGATTTGTGTTTTATGTAGATGCTGATTTTTGGCATCCTGCACACTTATGTCTTTGTTGTGTAGTGAATGTATTGTATACAAACATTCAAGCATATACATATACAATAGCTTAGTTTTAGAATAGGTTTAATCATTAAATACTAACATACTTTTTTATTTGTGTCATTTAGGTCATTGCACTTTGTTTCCTATCGATAAAGTTAGTACTCTCAAATCTTGTCCCAAACCGATCATTATGGATTTGTGAGGCCTTTCTCTTATCATCGCTTGTTGACATAGTTTTTGCACTAATTTCACTCTTTTAGCGACGTTTTATTTGTGATAGTAACTTAATTGGTAGGAGAAATATCTTTAAATGATTTCAACATTTTTAGAACTAAATTTTAGTTCAAGTTTGAATTTTATATTAAGAAGGATGCATTATATGCTTGTATTGTTCAATCTCAAATAACACGACTAGCTCGCATGCCTCGGGCGACAGTCTGCCTATTAATCCATTATAAGTATAAGAAAAAGGATAACACATTCTCCGATGTCACAACCATAAATTAAATCCTTTATGGTTCATATTAATATTATCCTACGAATTTTATACCTTCCTAGACCTATTAAGGGTGCGCTTGGTACACGGAAATGAGGGCATAGAAATGAAAATGAGAATTAAGGGATTTCTCAACTTTTCATTCCCTCCCATACGATGAGAAATGATAATAATTGAATACTAAACTCTCTCTGGAGAATTAAGGAAAAAAACACTAAGGCTTCGTTCCACACCACCTAAGTAGAGACGAGCTCGGTTTTGGAACTGGTCCGAACTCGAATTACCAATGCATAAAATCAAGAACCGAGAACCGGTCCGAATAGAAACGGTCCAGTCCGTCCGGTTCCAGTTATTTCCTGATTTTTACAACGAATCCAATGGAACAGAAAACCAAATTATAAGAATTATAGAAACTGAAAGCATGTCCAAAATTAAACGATCTTCTCCGATTTGGGTAAAACAAATTTTTTTCTCATCCCTAATAGGAATTGAGAACCGTCCTGAAAATGAAACGGTTCGGTTCTAGTTCGGGTAAAACATGTATTTTGCTCATCCATAGTAGGAATTATAGGAACCGAGAACCGGTCTTCGGTTCGGATAAAACTTGGTTTTTGGTCATCCCTACAGCTGAACGTCACTTTCTCTTTCCTTTCATCAAACAGTTCCTTCTTTCCCCAAACAGTACCATCACTTCTTCCTTAAGCCATCTCGTTGTTATTAGCCGTCGTTTCTCTCTCTCTCTCTCTCTCTCTCTCTCTCTATGTATACCATCGCAAGGTATTATGTTTCATGGAATTTTGGTTTACTATTTACGTTTCTTTTTTTTTTTTACAAATTGAGTGACTTTGTTTTGGTTTGAATCAAATTGTAGTACTTTGTTTTGGTTTGTATATATAGTAATACTCTATTTAACATTTTTTTGATTAAATTATGTTGGTAATTGTTTTGTTTGGTCAATAAAAAATGTTTAATTATTAGTATTTTTTTGAGTTTGCTAATGAATTGTTGTGAAAAAATTATGATTGCAAGTAATAAAACTTTTATAATTCTGTGCTGAATTCTTTGTTGTACCAAACAACAGACATGGTTTACTATTACATTTGTTGAATTCTCTATAGATGAATCATTTCTATTTTTTCAGTCTGGTTTCCTTTCTCTCCAATTCCATTCTCTGTACCAAACGTACCCTTTGTATCTTTTAAAAAATTCATCCCTTTGGATATTATTGATAATAAATAACTTAATTGATTCATTATGCTGCCCCAAATGATAAGTGGCACCAAGAGATGTGCAATAAGGAAACAAATCTCCATTTAAATATGGTAACTTAGAGCATCTCTGATGCAGCGTAGCAAATAGAAAACCAAACATAATCCATTGATTCCACGAATACCCAGAAGATCTTAACCAAACTCACGTTGATTCACAGGAATACCGCGAATTTGGCCTTCAAATTGGTTCACACAAAGAACACAAATTTGGGAGAGAAAACTGAAGTTTCATAAAAATTGGAAGTGACCATCCAAGTTCACACATTACAATACTAAAAAGAAGCAGAAAAACATAAACGGGCCAAAATGATAATGAGCCAAACACACGGGCCAAAAAACTAAAGTCCAAACTGAAAGAAAAATAGAAAAATGCAAATTAAGTAGTCTTCGGGGCCTTTTTGGGCGAAAAGCAGGGCCCAAATTAGGGTAACCTTCGTTTTTATCTTAGTATAGCCGCAATTTTCACACACTTTAAGGTTCGATTAGTAGGTGTAGGTAAGGTTTTCATTGTTCAAGCATAGTTAGGGTTAGATTAACTCAAGCATTCGGTTTTCCTTGGTGATTCAAGCATTCAGTTACGATTTCTTCACCTATTTCATCACTTTAGCTACGGTTTTGGTACAATCTTTCCTTAAACTTTCTGAAATGGTTTTGTTTAGTTTAGATATCATTTATTTTGTTGTTAATAGCATGATTAGTGAGTAGTCTTGTTAACACTCAATTAGATTTTGTTTCTTGATGGATATATGAAAAGATTTTGATGTTTTAGTTGGAAAAGTGTATGTCTCAATTGTGTATGGTTTAAATGCTGTGTTGGAATTAACAAAATCGGTGTTAAGTTTGATTTTCTAGCATTATTGTGATCATGAGAATTGAATTTAAATGCTATTTTTACAAACTTTATCAAATTTGTGTGATTTGTTAGTTTGTTGCCATTTCTAGCATTATTGTGATTATGATATGGTAACTAGTTGATAAATTGTGAAGTTATTGCATGAAATTGATCCTTAGCATTATTCTGATCATAGAGTTAATTTGATCATTAAGTTCCATGAATATGATATGTGTTTGTTCGATTAAAATGAATGTTTGAAACCGATTCCGAGCGCTTGACGTGTAGAAAGTTTTGGTTTTAAAAGCTAGTTTTAGTTGGTTGATTCATCCGTGAAATGCATGTTTTTGCTAGTTTTATGGGGTTGGGGAATACCGGAGAACTCCATACTTGATTCCTAAAATTAGTGGGATGTGTTCTTTAATTGTCTTGTACGCACTTGATTGACATACATTTGCGCTTTAAATGCTAAAACGGTTGGATTTAGTTCTAACTTGTTTTCTGTTTTCAACTAAAACATCCTAAGATTTTATTTACTTAGTTCCTTTTCATAAATCCTAAAGAACAATTCCAAGTGGTTGTTGCTGTTATTATTTGATCTTTATCTTGTTTATTTGCTTTCGATTATTTAGATCATTATACTCTGTCTTTATCTGTCATTTTAGTTTAAGTATCTTAGTTTACCTTAGGTGCATTCATGCATTTCGTAGTTTAGTTTAGTTTAGTTTGTAGGTAATCCATCATTTTCCTCTTTTTAGTGGCTAGATATTAGTGATAATCCTAGTATCGGTATCTTGATCCTTTTTGCCATTCCTTGAGTTCGATAATCCCCGAGGTCAGCTTCTAGCTATACTATCTACGACTGGTACACTGCCAGTGGTATTTGGTATAACTTAAGGCTTTCTTCATTCTTTTGATTTTAATAGCCAAATCCGCGCTAAGATCAAAATGACGCCGTTTTCGGGGAACGGCTAGAGATATTGAGAACAGATTCTAGCTGGTAGTTTAGTCGATCCTCTCTCAGGAAGTCTTTCCTTGGAGACTTATTTGCTTTGTTTCTTCTTACTATTTCTATTCTGCTTTTTGTTTTGTTTATCTATGTGTGTTTTGTGTAGGGGAATCTGTTGAATATGGACGGATATGGTCATGAGATATGGAATGAGAGCTATGATGAGGTTTATTGTCAAGGAGGGTCGAGATATGATATGGGGCAGCCAGATATGTGGTCTTATGGGGGTATATACAACGGATCTTCTTTTGAGAATTTTCAACATCACATGCCACATAATCCAGTTGACCCTTATGCTTAAGTGAATGAAACCCCTTCCTTTTATCATGAACCTCCATACTATGAGTCTCAAAGTGATTACCCTTCCACCCAATATCACAATGAATACCAATGCTATCCATCATACAAACCCACTCCTAATCATTACCAAAGCCAATACATCCAGCCTTCATATGAAACCCCTCCGGAATCCCAATCTGAGAACCATCTAGTTTGGAGGAGTTGCTACTGAAACTCATGGCCACGCAAGAGGAAAGAAATCTTGAGTTTGATATTTGGGAAAGATCCATGATCAAGAAATTGGAAGAGTTGTTTAGTCGTATGCAACTTAAGGATGAAGGAGATGATGCAGGATGTGAAAAGTATGAGAGTAGTGGAGTTGAGGAGTTAGGAGAATTGCATTCATATGAAGCACAAAATATTCACGTTTTCAGTAGTGACTTGAGTGATTCAGATGAAGATATGGAGTGTGTTTATGATGAGACACCTCTCTACCCGACAGCCTATGAGCAACCACATGATGACCCAAAACTCTCATGCTCTTCAGACCCTTGCATTCCCATGACTGACCCTGCTTTCAAGTTTAAGACGGATGATATGCCAAAGAACACCATGGATAAGGAGCAATGTCCAAGCTCACGATGTATAGCTCAATTCCCACCTTTGGCATTGATGAGTCCCAAAGACGTTTTAAAGTCTGAGTTTGGCATAGAGGCTATGGATTTGGATTTGAAGTCCCCAATAGTTGTTTGTGAAGAGGAATTCAATCCAGGATATGACTTAAAGGAGTTGGAGCGATGGTTGGTAGGTGAAGATGATATGAGTGAGGTTGATTCACGACTAGCAGAGGATGTGGAGCCAATCATCAAAAATTCATTTATCTCGGATATTCAGGTCCATAAGCACACACAAGCGTCCCCAACACGAGCAAAAGCACGGAGACTAAATGAACGAGCAGTGTATCGGAAGAAGAAACCGAAAGATCCGATGAAAGAATGGGTAACGTCAAAGAGTAGGAAAATACCTTCAATATGCAATTGTTTCAAGCACAATGCGAAGCGTACAACTAAGGTTGCTAATATGTTTGTTGTGATAAATAATCAAGGTATGTTTCCCCATTTCTCGGAAGTGTTTGAAAATAATGAGGATAGTGCATTCGAGTAATACTAATGACTCCCCAAGAACAAGCGCTTTCGGGAGGCAACCCGTAGATACTTTCATTTCATATTAAGTTTTCATTTTATGTTTAGTTTGTTTTGCTTGATGTGTTGAGTTGTTACTTTAAGTTTTGATAGTTGCATGCTTAAATAAGTAGCCCGTGCATTGAGTATGTATCTTAGGATTGCATGATTGATGTTAGTGGCCTTAATATAAAAGCATGTTTGCTTGTTATAATTTCTAGTTCCTGCTGTTTGACTTTTTCAGTCAAAGTAAATCCACTTTATGTTTAAATTGCATGCATTTCGTTGGTTAATTTGCCTTCATCTTTTGCTTAAATACTTAGCCTTTATATCGTTGTTGAGTCACATGACTTTCAGTTTTGATATTTATGGTTTTTCATCGCTTAGCCTAAATAATTATTGGCTCCAGTTTGACTTTCAAAAAGTCAATCTGTCCAAAATTTGTTTTTAGCTTACTTCTTGCATTGCATTTTAGTCCCATGGTTTGCATTCTAGCATAAGTGCTTTTACATCCTCATGCATGGCATTGAGATGTGCATTGTGATGTTTAAGTTTCCCTCCATAGCGTGATTAATTTAGGAACTTTCCTTCATGTTTGCATCTTTAGTTTGGAATAAGTGTTAGTAAAATTCATGTGGTTTTGATCCTTAAAAGTTATATGTGTGTTGTGTTGAGCCTAATCAATTGGTGTGTGCACTTAAGATAGTTTTCGAGTCGTTTACGTGGGATAAAAGTTACGACATTTGGCTAACCTGTGCTGAAACTAAAGTCCAAGTCTGCTGTTATTTAGTTCTGAAAAATGCTGCCTTGTGGTCATGACTTTTGTCGTGGTCACGACTTTGTTGTTGCTCAACTCGTGATCACGACTTATGTCGTGATCACGACTTTTAAAAAAAAAAAGACTTTGTTGTTGCTCAACTCGAGGTCACGACTTTTTTTCGTGATCACGACTTTTCAAAAAAAACTTTGCTGTTGCTCAAGTCGTGGTCACGACTATTGTCATGATCACGATTTTTAAAAAAAAAAGTAAAAAATAAATATTTTCTTATCTTTTGGTTATGTACTTAAACATTTACACTTCAGCACTTTATTTTTTGCTATTTTGGTCTGTACATATTATTCATATTATCGTTTATAGCTGCTTACATCCTGATCTGATTGTGTTATGATTGATTGGTTTCGCAAGGTCGGACCATGGCAGAGATGTTCGCTGGCAGTCAGTTCAGCTTCATCGTCCAGATCCACCTGACAGCGTTCATCTATTCAGGGGAGTTATCCTGTTCTTATTTATTGCTCAACTCCATGCTTGTGCATACTGCTTTAGACAATGAGGACACTATCTATCTTAAGTGTGGGGTGGGGTGATAAATTTGGCATTTTGAGCTGTTTGTCCGAAGTTAGCCTGCTTTAGTGCATTTTATGCACGTGTATCATAATTTAGCCGATTTTCAAATTTTTCTCTCTTTTTGATGCGCGTTAGACTCTTTAGTAATATTGTTCTGTTTAGATTGCATGCGAGACTAACTTGGTGAGTTTGATGCTATTTGAACATTGAGAGACGTTGTGATTGCATGTTGTGAATTTTTGAACCGAAACAGCATGATATTAATGTTGGGAAATAGTTTAAGTATACTCAAGCTGTTAGTTTAGACTTCTCAGACTGTTAGTAGATTTTCTGTGTAAATACAAAGTTCATGCTGCTAGTTGAAGAAACTCGAGCTGCCAGTGTAAAAGTTCAAGCTGCCAGAGCAAAACAACTCAAGCTGCTCAGTTCATGCTGTCAAGTCATTCAAGCTGCTCAACAGTTTCATAAACAGAATGTGCTGATTTTCAGGGAAGATATCTACACGAAGATTCCAGCATATCTACTATCAGAGAAGTCATAGTCCTTCAAGGAAACATGTCCATAAAGAAATATAAATAGACAGAGTATTGTATAGAAGAAATACGCATAGAATAAGAGTTTTCTGCATATTTTGAGTCTGTAATTGCTTTATTGTTCAAGTTTTCTTAAGCCTCTAAGGTTGTAAAACCCTAAGAACAGTTTGTGTTCTTCGTCTAATCAAAACAGATTAGAGGTGATTGTAATCAGTGAATTCAGCAATACAAACAGTCTTGATTACTTCTTATGTTTTATGCTATTATTGATTCTGAAAGTTTTTGTCAAAATAATTAAGTGTTATTCCGCAAACTTCTTAATTAAACTTTGATTCAAAGCAAGATTATTGATTTATACTCTGATAAATTCAAATCAGTTAATCTTGGTTATTCATAATTTTCATAAGTTATAGATCCTGACAAGTGGTATCAGAGCCACAGGTCGTTCTTTGTTTTTCAAAGTCGAAAACTTTCTTTCAAATTTTTAATCTTTTTCAATGGAATTTGAAAATAGCAGCAGTGGATCTGGGCAAGGACTCAAAGTGCCTATGCTCAAGCCCACTGAGTTTGAGATGTGGAAACTCAGGATTCAACAGCATATTCAATTCATTGATTATGCCATATGGGAAGCTGTTGAATTTCCTCCTGCAGTTGATCCAGAACTTGATGCTGAGGGAAAACCAGTAAAAACTCCTCCAAAAACTGAACTTGACAGGAAGGCTAGAATGAATGAAGTGAAAGCACTCACATTATTACAAATAGCCATTCCTAATGCTTATCAACATCAGTTTAAAAAGTTTTATACTGCTCACTCTCTTTGGAATGCCTTAGAGAAGAGGTTTGCTGGTAATGCAAGTACCAAGAGAAATCAAAAGGACCTCTTGAAACAGCAGTATGAAAACTTTTCTGGTGGCAAGAATGAAAACCTCACTCAAATCTTTGACAGGTTCAACAAACTGATAAGTGAACTGGAAAGTGCAAGGGTCAATCTGGATCAAGATGAGGTCAACAGAAAGTTTCTCAGATCTCTTGGAGAAGAATGGACAGTCTATGCTGCACACTGGAGAACAAAAGACACACTTGATGAGATAGAATTGGATGATCTATACAACAGTCTAAGAGTGTTTGAGACTGAAATTGATGCTAAAAAGAAATCCTTTTCTTATAATCACAACACTGCTCTTCTGTCCTCTGAAAAATCTAATAACTGTGATTCTTTTTCAGGTGGTGATGGCAATTCTGCTGAAACTCATTATGAAGCTTTTGTTGCCAATGATGGATTATTTGCTTTAAATGTTGAAGACTTGGAACAAATCCATCCTGATGATCTTGAAGAGATGGATTTAAAGTGGCAACATGCAATGCTGACCATGAGAGCCAAAAGATTCCTGAAAAGAACTGGAAGGACCAACTTTCAAGCCAAAACAGATGGCAAACCATCTTTTGATAAATCAAAAGTGGAATGCTATAAATGCCATAAGCTTGGTCACTTTGCCAGAGAATGTAGATCTCAAGGTCAACAACCATCAAGGACTTCACAGCCCATCCAAGCTTCCTCATCAACAGCACTTGTCTCTCAAGAAGACAATGTGTTTGAATGGAGTGATCAGACAGAGGAAGAATTTCAAAATCAAGCACTGATGGCAGAAACCTCAAATGTCTCCTCAACTGAACTACCATCTGAGGTAAACTCTAAACTCTGCTCTCAATCATGCAAAAATATGGTTAAAAAGTACAGAGACCATAATGAGAGCATGTGCAAAACTCTAGCTAAGATGGAAGAAAGGAGATATGAATATATGCAAGCCATAGAAGATCTGGAAAAACAGATCAATGACTATAAGGATAATGAGCTTCAAATGGGGTATGATAGAAACTATCATGAATGGGAGAAAAAGGAACTCAATAAGAAAATAGAATCTTTGAATAAAAGGTAGAAGAAACTGAACAGAAGGTGTTAGAGGCTAATGAGAAACTGAAATCTGTTAACATAGATTTAGGTAACTTCAAGTTAGCAAATCAAAAGCTAGAACACCTAATGGAAGTTCAATTCAAAGATAGAGTCAAATCTCAGGTCAATCCCAAAGAAGGAATAGGATACAGAGCTACTCCACCTCCATATAATAACAAGTACATTCATCCAATGAGTGAAATTGCTGATAGACTTGTCAATGAACCATTAGATGAGTCTATGACTATTGTAGATCCTATCCTTGACAGCAGTCCTGAACCAAAGGAAGATAAGAGTCAAAATAGAGACTGTGACACAAAGAGTGCATCCATAGAAGTCAAAGTTCCCAGTAAGAAAGGAAAAGAGAAGATGAGTGTATGCAATGCTACTCCACAAGTTTCTGTACATTCTAACTGTAACACTGCATCTTCATCAAAAGGAACTAAAAGAGGTAAAACTGTTTCTATCTGCACATGCCAAAAGCATGGTGTTCAAAAGTTTCCTAAACAACAGCAGGTAAGAGGAAACCAGAGAAACAAGAACCAGAAATTGACAGAAAAGTCTGGTGTTCCAATTCAAACTGTCAAAAGATGCTATCACTGTGGAAGGAAGAATCACTTAGCTAAGGATTGTTTTTACAAATCAGCTGTTGCAAAACAGCCTGTGCATCACACAAAATCAAATCCTAAACAGGCAAAGCCCTCAAAAGTGAAACCTTCCACAGCAGCTCCAAAGAGAGCAGTTGATCACAGATTCTCAAAAGTTAATAAAAAACAGTCCAGACATCAAAAACAAGTTTTGGCAAAGCCTAAATCAAGTTTTAAACAAATATGGTGTGTCAAGGACAAATCTGTTGCTCAAACTGCTAATGCAAAAGATCAGACTGCTAAGTCAAAATCTGATGCTGGTAGTGCAAAAAGTGAAACTGTTAGCACTACTAACACAGCTCAAGCTGCTGGGCACCAAACTGGAGCTGCTAGTGAATCATCTGAGACTGTCAGAAGAAAAGATGATCAAAATAATTGGATACCTCATATCATCACTAAATACTCTCCAAAGACTCCATCAGTAGATCTCACCAAATACAAGAAGTCAAAAATAGTTTTTAGTTATGTCAATGTACAAGGCCAACCCAAAACCAATTTGGTTTGGGTTTACTCCCATATCCACTATGCCCTCAATATCAACCCCACTATATACATATCTCATATTGAGCAATTCTGGAATCATGCCTATGTTCAAACCATCAATGGAGTGCCTACCCTGACTTCCAAAATCGATGGTACTACCATCAATATCACCGAGGAGTCCATCAGACATCATCTGCATCTTCAAGATGCCACAGGTATAAAAGACCTATCTCTTACTGCTTTACACTTTGGTCTTCAAAATATCGGATATAGGGGCCCTGCTGATTCTTTTACTTTCTTGAAAGCACACTTTTCTCCTAAATGGAAATACCTTGTGCATATTATTCAGCAATGTTTAAGCCCCAAAAGAACTGGTTGGTCCGAATTTTCTTCAAATATTGCCACTGCCTTAGTGTGCTTTTCTACTGGCCAACAGTTCAATTTTTCAAATATGATCTTTCAAGGAATGTTAAGGCATCATTCCTTGAAGCATGGGAAATTTTTGATGTATCCTCGATTTTTGGCAAAAATAATTGCACACACCTGCACTGCTTCAAATTTACATAAGAGGATATATGTTTCCCATAGGCACTCACTATCTTCAATCAAAAGGCTGATAAAGCCAAGTGCCAATTTTGTTAGCATTGATGCTCCATTGCCCTCTGCAATGATGAACATCATCACAAGAAACAGAGGAGAGGGGCCTGAGCAGACACAGCCTAACATTACTGCTTCAACCCCAGGACCCCAACCCACTCCTCATGATACAGATATTCCCACTGATCCTTTTGTACAGCCCACACGCCCACTACAATACTTATATAAAAGGAAAAGGGGACGAGGAGCTCCTTCCTCCTCCTCCCTTAGACAAGAGCCATATATCCCTGTGCAGGAGGATCCTTCTGCACAGAATATCCAAAGGGAACCAATTGAGGACACTCCCAACCTCAATCAGGAGGTGAACATCTCTTCTGAGACTGTTCATATGGGTTCTGTGGCTGGCACTACTGATGTCTCTGCACAAGAGGCACAGGACAGGGCCAACATCTCTAAGACCACACCCATGGCAACAGCAAGTGTGCAAACACGAGCTGGAAGTCCCCAGTACCAAGAAAAGAGGGGCCCAGAGGTTCCTACTTCTGGTGTTAATGTCAGTGATAGACCACAAACACCCCTGGTGTTATCTGATCTTGAGACTAGCCTGCAACTGATGCTCTTAACGGATCCAAAGCTGAAATCTGTTGTAACAATGTTGGAATACCAAATGTCCATCATTGCTGCACAGGGGGCACAAATTCATGCACTCAAACAGGCAGAAGCTGCTCACAATCAGAAACTGGCTAATCTACACAAAGGGTTTACTCTTTGTGGAAATAAGCTCATCAAACTAGAGCAGTTGATTCAAACCCATGTGGCAAAGGTTGTAGGTCCTTCTGACCAAACCAATGCTTCCAAAAAGGGGGAGAATCAGGAAGTTCCTGAACCAGTCCAAGCAGCTCCAACACCAACAGTCCAAGCAGCATCAACAGCTCCATCTTCTAGGCTAGCAGTCCCAACAGCTTCTCAAGCTGTTAGCCTAGAAACTCAAGCTGCTTCTACAAGAGCAACTGGAGTTGTTATAAGAGAAGGTATTCAAGCTCCATCCAGTTCAGTCCAAGCTACATCTTCTGCTACAAAAGATAAGGGCAAGGGTATTCTCATTGAGTCTCCAAAGCACAAATTTTCTTCCAGAGAAGCCCAGATTGTCTTTGATGCTGAGATTGCCAGAAAGTTAGCAGAAGAACAAGATCAGGCCTTAGACCAGCAAACCCATGCCCCAATTCAAGATGATGAAACCTTAGGAGATTACCTAAGAGGGTTTGTGGTCAAGCAAGGTGAAAGGAAGAGGAAGATGCCAACTGGGCATACCAAGGCTGAAAATAGAAGATTCTTGATCAATTTTGCCGTTGCAGCAGACATTCCAAAGAAAATTGCTCAGTCCATGAGTACTGAAAGGCTGCAGGAAATACATGATAAAGAAATGGAGAAAAGAAAGAAAACAAGAGTCTCTTCAGCAGTTCAGCCAGTACCAAAAGTTCAACCGTCCCAATCAGTCCAACCATCAACAAAACCAGTCCAAACTGAAGCTGCCAGTGCACCTGCTCCCACTGATCAACCTACTGTTTCTGTTCCATCATCTGTTAAGAGGGTGATCTTTCAGCACCATTTGCAAAAAGCTATGGAAATAGAAAAGATGATTGATCAACATGACTTCACAAAGCCAGAAATCAACTACTGGTTTGCCAGGTCTCTGGATGAAAGAAATATAAGGGTCAAGTTTGTGATAAGGAGAGAATCTGGACCAGAAGAGGAGTATGATACATTCTGGCAGATGGTCCATAAGCTGACCAGGGATGAACTAATAAAGATGTACCACATAGGGTCTGTTTCTCAAGCTAGATCTGATCTTCCACAAGTAAAACAACTCATCAGAGATCTAAGTTCAGTTGCTGATGCTGAACTTGCAAGAAAAGAAGTGGAAGATGCTGAGAAGAAAGGGAAGCAGATCAAGGAAGTACATATTTTTGTCAAATCCAGAACCTACAGAATTCAATTCAAAGATGGATTTGGTATTTTCTTCAATCTCAAGTTTTATAATTTTTCAAAAGATATGCTGCTACAAATAAAATCAGTTAGGACATCTTGTGATAAAGAAGAGATGAAGAGAGAATTTTTGAAGGCTATAGATCAGAAGCTTGCACAGTTGTAAGTTTTTGAAAGCCTTGGTTTGTAAATAACAGCTTACTTTTTCATTTCCTTATTTGTATAGAACTTAAAGTCTTGTATAAAGAATTTAAGTTAGGGGGAGATTGTTGGGAAATAGTTTAAGTATACTCAAGCTGTTAGTTTAGACTTCTCAGACTGTTAGTAGATTTTCTGTGTAAATACAAAGTTCATGCTGCTAGTTGAAGAAACTCGAGCTGCCAGTGTAAAAGTTCAAGCTGCCAGAGCAAAACAACTCAAGCTGCTCAGTTCATGCTGTCAAGTCATTCAAGCTGCTCAACAGTTTCATAAACAGAATGTGCTGATTTTCAGGGAAGATATCTACACGAAGATTCCAGCATATCTACTATCAGAGAAGTCATAGTCCTTCAAGGAAACATGTCCATAAAGAAATATAAATAGACAGAGTATTGTATAGAAGAAATACGCATAGAATAAGAGTTTTCTGCATATTTTGAGTCTGTAATTGCTTTATTGTTCAAGTTTTCTTAAGCCTCTAAGGTTGTAAAACCCTAAGAACAGTTTGTGTTCTTCGTCTAATCAAAACAGATTAGAGGTGATTGTAATCATTGAATTCAGCAATACAAACAGTCTTGATTACTTCTTATGTTTTATGCTATTATTGATTCTGAAAGTTTTTGTCAAAATCATTAAGTGTTATTCCGCAAACTTCTTAATTAAACTTTGATTCAAAGTAAGATTATTGATTTATACTCTGATAAATTCAAATCAGTTAATCTTGGTTATTCATAATTTTCATAAGTTATAGATCCTGACAATTAACACAAATATTACCCTTATCATTCGTTCATGAGAATTTGAGCCGTATAACATCATTTTTATACTCATTTTCGTTTGATGTGTGTTTATGCCTGTGTTGAGTAATAGAAGTAGAACTTGAATTTAAATACATGTCAAAATCACTATTTTTGAAAATTTGGCACACATATAGAGGCATCTTTAGGATATGCCATTTTTAGCTTTCTTTTGTTCATCTTTCACCCTTTATTCTCCCCTAGTAGCCCTTTTGAGCCTTTTTCCTTTCATTTCGGTGACAGCCACGCTATGAGCCATTTGTAGTCTTTTTGCTTTCTTTTACCTTTATTTGGGATCTGATTTGAAGTGCAGCGGTTAGTTTATCTATTTTTAATTTTCTTTAGCTACTTATCTTTCTATTGAGCCTTGATGCATATATCCTACGTGTTTGAGTTTATGTTAGCTTTGTGGGGCCCCCTGATACTTTTTCATTTAGTTTTTGTTTCTCTTGGTCGATGTGCGCCGATTCGAGTTTAGTAAAAGTTGTTGTTTTTGAGTATCTGTCATGATAGCTAAGATGATCAATGAATCCAGAGATATTTTATTGAGAAAAAGAAAGAAAAGATATGTATATATAAAAAAAAGAGAACAAAAAACAATATATAAAAAAAAAAAAGAAAAAAAATATACATAGAAAAAAAGAGAGAAAAAGAGAAAAGAAAAGAAAAAGAAATAATAAATTCTTCAGCTTTACATTGGTTCTTAGAAGTTGTATAGTTGAGGGATGCTTCAGCTTTGTATATAGTTAGATGTAGTTTTATATTTGTTATTCATGGTTCTAATTGTACATAGATTTGTTATATCTAGTTGTGTTCGACTGCCTTCTCATCTGTCAGATCGATTCTGTTTCTTTTGTTTATACCCACTTTTTCCCATATTATCCACACTCTTAGCCTTAGCCACCTTACATCCCATAATTCCTTTATGCGCTGAGTTTTCATTATATGTGATGGAGATTTGATTTATTTTCAAGCCTATGCTTATATTGTTGACATTTTTGGCACAGAGTGGATTTTTTGTGCATATATACACATTAGCCTATACACGTATGAGTGTTGAGTGAAATCTTTGTGAGGTGTTAGTTCATGCTGCTAGGTTGGAAAGTATCTAACATGCTATTTTATAGTTTTTGCGTCTCTTTGTTTGGATATCTCTTTCTTGCCATTGTTAGTTTCAAATGCATTCTTTTACGGCCCTTTATTGCTTTAGACTCTATATGCGCGATATGATTGAGAGTTATTTGAGATGAGGCTTAGCTTAGGATATTTTTGAGCAGGTTTCCTTGAGGACAAGCAATGCTCAAGTGTGGGGTTATTTGATATGATGTCATTTGTATATCTTTTTCGTATCACTTTGTCTTACATTTTGGCGGTTTTAACCTCGTTATACGTGGAAATGGTATTAATTTGATTCATATTTGAATTTCGTAGGTTTGAAGCCGCCATGTTGCCAAATAGATGAAAAATGAAGCGAAAACGTTGAATTCACGGATTTAGACGTCCTCCCTTGAAGCTGGAATGAATTTGCCAAAGCCAGGTCGTGACCATGACTTTTGTCATGTCCACGACTCAGGATCGTGACCACACGACTTTTGTCATGACCAAGACTCAGGATCGTGACCACGACTTTTGTCATGACCACGACTCAGGCTCGTGACCACGACTTTTGTCGTGATCAGGACGCGTCAGATCTCATTAAAAAGAGAGCAGCGGCCAAATTAGGGTAACCTTTGTTTTTATCTTAGTATAGCCGCAATCTTCACACACTTTAAGGTGCGATTAGTAGGTGTAGGTAGGGTTTTCGTTGTTCAAGCATAGTTAGGGTTAGATTAGCTCAAGCATTGGGTTTTCCTTGGTGATTCAAGCATTCGGTTACGATTTCTTCACATATTTCATCACTTTAGCTACGGTTTTGATACAATCTTTCCTTAAACTTTCTGAAATGGTTTTGTTTAGTTTAGATTTCGTTTATTTTGTTGTTAATAGCATGACTAGTGAGTAGTCTTGTTAACACTCATTTGGATTTTGTTTCTTGATGGATATATAAAAAGATTTTGATGTTTTAGTTGGAAAAGTGTATGTCTCAATGGTGTATGCTTGAATTGATGCATTGGAATTAACAAAATCGGTGTTAAGTTTGATTTTCTAGCATTATTGTGATCTTGAGAATTGAATTTAAATGCTGATTTTCACAAACTTTATCAAATTTGTGCGATTTGTTAGTTTGTTGCCATTTCTAGCATTATTGTGATTATGATATGGTAACTAGTTGATAAATTGTGAAGTTATTGCATGAACTTGATCCTTAGCATTATTGTGATCATAGGGTTAATTTGATATTTAAGTTCCATGAATATGATGTGTTTGTTCGATTAAAATGAATGTTTGAAACCGATTTCGAGCGCTTGACGTGTACAAAGTTTTTGTTTTAAAAGCTAGTTTTAGTTGGCTGATTCATTCGTAAACTGCATGTTTTCGCTAGTTTTATGGGGTTGTGGAATATCGGGGAACTCCATACTTGATTCCTAAAATTAGTGGGATGTGTTCTTTAATTGTCTTGTACGCACTTGATTGACATTCATTTGTGTTTTAAATGCTAAAACGGTTGGATTTAGTTCTAACTTGTTTTCTGTTTTCAACTAAAACATCCTAACAGTTTATTCACTTAGTTCCTTTACATAAATCCTAAAGAACAATTCCAAGTGGGTGTTGCTTTTATTATTTGATCTTTATCTTGTTTATTTACTTTTGATAATTTAGATCATCATAGTCTGTCTTTATCTCTAATTTTAGTTTAAGTATCTTAGTTTACCTTAGGTGCATTCATGCATTTCATAGTTTAGTTTATTTAAATTGTAGGTAATCCATCATTTTTCCCTTTTAAGTGGCTAGATATTAGTGATAATTCTGGTATCGGTATCTCGATCCTTTTTGCCGTTCCCTGAGTTCGATAATCCCCGAGGTCAGCTTCTAGCTATACTACACTGCCATTGGTATTTGGTATAACTTAGAGTTTCTTCATTCTTTTGATTTTAATAGCCAAATCCGCCCGAAGATCAATGTAGCATACTTCCATTCAATATCTATTTCAGGGATCATATATTCAAAATCAACGTTTAAGAGTATACTATACGTTTAAATCAAGTAAGGGACCAGTTACAAAAGAAGGAAACCATTTACCAAAATTCAATTTCTTTTCATAGTAATGAGGTCCATTATTTGATTACTCTGTATGTACCAAAATAAGTGTCCATATTCTATATAGTTTGTACCAAAATAAGTTTTCATTTCAAAATAATTCCAATTATACCTGTAATTATGAGGCACAAATAAACTTGTTCTAAAACTACGGGTGCTTTTATAGTGTACAGACACCACAAGAAAATGGGGTTTTAGCGGCGACATAAGTCGCTGCTAATGCCTTGGGTTGTCGCTGCTAATTCTTTAACACTAAAAGTCAAATGTCGCTGCTACTTGTGTCGCTGCTAAAAGTTGTCGCCCGCTATTGCTAATTGTCGCTGCTAATAGTGTCGTTGCTAATACATATTATATTTTTTCTTTAATATTTTTTAATAATTAATTATAAACCTGCTATTGCAATTTTATTTATATATATTTGTAACCTGCTATTTTATATAAATATATACAATACGTACTACAAAATTCATAATATATATATATATATATATATATATATATATATATATATATATATATATATATATATATATATATATATATATATATATATATATATATATATACAAACAACGTATGTTACATAAACGTTTATTACATAATTAGCTAAAACACTAATAATCTAATCATCATCTTCGTTGTCGTCGTTGTCTTCATCATGCTCGTCGTTATCGTTTTGAGTACTGAACTTTCGATCGAGTTCCATCATCACATCTTTAAATTGACGGTTGTTATAGACAGCATCGAAATTTTCCGGCTACAAAAAAAAAAATAAAAATATATATATATATATATATATATATATATATATATATATATATATATATATATATATATATACACACACACACACATTAGTAAATAGAGTATTACAAATATACATGTCTTATACATAACCATAATGACGTGTAGCAAGTAGATATAACTAATACCGACTCATCATCATCAATTACAAATATACATGTCTTATACTAACTTTTGAAGACCTGTTACAACTATTTATAGCAAATACCGAGTTATACATGGCGTATAAGAACTAGATATAACTAATACCAACCCAGCATCATCAATTACAAGTATATATGTCTCATACTAACTTATCAAGACCGGTTACAACTATTTTTAGCAAATACCGACTTATACATAACCATATTGGCGTATAAGAAGTAGATGTAACTAAAACAACCCATCATCATCAATTAAAAGTATATATGTCTTATACTAACTCATCAAGACCCGTTACAAGTACTTTTAGCAAATACCGAGTTATACATACTCATCATGGCGCGTAAGAACTAGATATAATTAATACCAACCCATCATCATCAATTACAAGTATATATGTCTCATACTAACTTATCAAGACCCGTTACAACTATTTTTAGCGAATACCGACTTATACATAACCATATTGGCGTGTAAGAACTAGATATAATTAATACCAACCCATCATCATCAATTACAAGTATATATGTCTCATACTAACTTATCAAGACCCGTTACAACTATTTTTAGCGAATACCGACTTATACATAACCATATTGGCGTGTAAGAACTAGATATAATTAATACCAACCCATCATCGTCAATTACAAGTATATATGTCTCATACTAACTTATCAAGACCCGTTACAACTATTTTTAGCAAATACGGACTTATACCTACATTATTTTACCTAAAAAAAACATATATAAATTTTTACTTATAATTTTAGTAAATCTACATTATTTTACCATAAACATATACAAAATACACATAAATACACACACTAATATACAAAATACATATAAATACACACACTAATACACAAAATACATATAAATACACATACAATAGTATACTAAATACATAGAAAACTTTTATAAATACTTAAAAAAACACGATTCTAAAAATATTTTAACAAATACTTTAAAAAACCTAAGTTTGATAATCTAAAACTTTTTGTGACACCCTTGCCACAACAACCACCAATTACAATACACCAGGATTAATCACCAACATAACAATAAAATAATGTTCTGATAACCTAATTTAAGTGCGGAAGCATTAAATCACATAATTAAAGTAGTGCAATAGTGTTTAACACCCTACGGTGCTATAAGGTACCAAGTCTAAGTCTACACACCCATTACAATTATTACAATCATCCAGAATATATTACAACATTGTCTTATAACATAATTACCGGTTAAATAGTACCAAGTCTTCCAAATCTTCCCAAATGACCTAACTATAAGGTCCGGCAGTAGACTTTCCCTTTCCTGTAAAAATACAACAACTGAGGTATAAGCAAAGGCTTAGTGAATACAAAGATTACGCATTTTATAAATTTTTTTGAAGCCCAAGGATAACACAGATGACCAACATCGGATATCCTCTTCGTACACAAAGTACGGACTAGAGCCGCAGCCCCTTCGAGCCCAAAGCTCGTCATTTAAACATACCATCTGAGACAAACGTACGATCGGGGATAACATACTGCCTACCGGGCCTAGGAGGGATCAGCTCCAGGTCATATAGCACAGTAACATCAGAGTAATCGATGCGACCCACCGGTCCATCTCTAGATGCACAACAATCGAACGGACATGCAACAACTAAGAATGTGCATCTAAATCTACGCAAGTTAGTAGAATTCCAAACAAATCATGAAGCAACAGGTCTCAACAGGCAAAGCTTAACATAAAACAGATATAAACATGCGAAATCTACTGTACTCACAGTGGGTGCGTAAATAAAACTTCAATATTATTTCTCTTCGGGCTTTCAACCGGATCCACCAAGTACCCCACTGTGGGTTAAACAACACCACAAGGGACCTGTTAAATTAGTTGCAACAATACCTCGAGTCAAAAACCATTTAAATTCATAAAACCAAACTTTATAAGTTTTGCAATATTTTTCCCATTTCGGGTCTATGTCCAAATTCATAATACAAATAAGTTGAACCCATTTCAAGTTTACATCTTGTCCTTTGTACAACTCATGTCATTTTATGTGTTGTTTATAAGTTTCATTCACAATACTCGAGTTTAGGGAGTAGGATTCTCAATTTTAGGCATTAAACTCGAATTTAATGGGTTAGATTTGAACCACCTTCGAATCTGATGAATAGATTCGAACCTATGCATAGACTCGAACCCATATTCGAGTTTGGGGTTAGATTCGAAACCCCCTCCTTCGAATCTAGTGACACACTCGATAACACACTCGAATCTAGCACCAAAATCGAGTTTGTTCTTGCATTTCGACTGTGTTCTTGGCATTTTCGAGTTTGTTCATCTTACAACTTAAAAATATACATTTCTAAGCCTCAAATCACTGATATTATCAAGTATGATGCCTAGATTCGATTCTATTATGCATATACTATCATATTCTTGCAATATTTCAAGCAAAACAAGCTCCAATTCACACAAAACAACAGATTCGAATTCTAGTTTCTTCAAAACCGAAACAACAAACTTAAAAGAGTCGATTCTTACCTCAATTCGTATGAAATCAGAAATCCAATTGCAGATTGTTGTAGTACTCCTCGAGATCTTTCCGTTGACGTATAAATCTCGATAATCGGCCGGTCGGTTTGTGAAATAACTTAGAGAGATGTAGAGAGAAAATCTTTAGAGAGAGAGTGTAGAGAGAGAGAGAGAGAGAAATGGTGACAAATGAAGGCTTAGCCCATTTTATTCCCATTTTCACCATTTTGCACATTTCTCCCCTCGACTTAACCGGTTCCATAAAATACTGATTTATTCTTATAATTATCATTAATAACTTTTAAATTCATAATACTCCATAACAATGATTCCGAGTTCAAATTTTCTTAAAATACCAACAAACTTTCTAAATATCCAAAATACATAATAATTGCTCAAATTCCAACTTAAATATATAATTTTCCACTTAATTAACCAAAATACAATAAAATAAATCCGAGGATGTTACAGCATGGGCTCCACCACGCTCAACTTCGTCCTCGAAGTTATGTGGATTCAAACAATTGCGGATATTTTCTCAACATTTCCGACTTAGCTTCCCAAGTATGATTTGCTCCCTTATGATGCTTCCAACGTATAAGCACCATTTCTATCTCTTTGCTCCTCAACTTCTTCATCTTAGTATCTAACACATACTCCGGCTCCTCAACATACCGGAGCCTTTCATCAACTTGCAGCTCAGTGTGGTCAGCCCAATCTTCGTTACTAGTCGTAAATGACTTTCAGAGACTTCCAACATGAAATACTAGATGTATGCCTGACATCTCTTCAGGTAACTCCAGGTGATACGATTGATTTCCAACTTTTTCTATTATCTTAAAGGGCCCAACAAATCTCGGAGCCAACTTGCCCCTCTTCACAAAACGAGTAACACCCCTCATGGGTGATACTTTCAGATAAACCCAGTCATTCACTTCAAAGTTGATCGGTTTGTGCCTCTTGTCATAATAACTTTTCTGTCGGTCCTTGGCCGCCTTCATGTTCTGCCTGATCAACTGTATTTTCTAATTTGTTTCTTGAAGAAAGGCCGGCCCAACGATTGGTGTTTCACCCGTTTCTCTCCAACATGTAGGAGTCCTACATCTCCTTCCATATAAAGCCTCAAACGGTGCTTTCTTGATTGTCGAATGATAGCTATTCTTGTACGAAAACTCTATCAGTTGCAAATGATCATCCCAGTTGCCACCGAGATCTAACACACACGATCTCATCATGTCTTCCAAAGTAAGGATTGTTCGTTCACTTTGGCCATCAGTTTGCGGACGATAGGCTGTACTCATTGCTATTCTCGTCCCTAACCCTTCTTGTAGTGCCGACCAGAAATTCGAAGTAAATCTACTATCTCGATCCGATACTATGGACTTAGGCACTCCATGCCTAGAAACGATCTCGTCCATATAGATCTGAGCCAACTTCTCTAATGAATAACTTTCACGAATCGGTATGAAGTGAGTTGACTTAGTTAACCGATCCACTATCACCCAAACTGCATCGTGCTGACGCCTAGTCTTCGGCAGCTTTGTAACAAAATCCATAGTAATGTGCTCCCACTTCCATTCCGGAATGGGAAGTGGTTGCATACTGCCGTATGGTTGCTGATGTTCGGCTTTCACCAGCCGACAAGTTCTACATCGTTCAACATACTGGCCGATATCCTTCTTCAATCCCGGCCACCAAAAATCTGCCTTTAAGTCATTGTACATCTTTGTGCTCCCGGGATGTACAGAAAATTTTGATTGATGCGCTTCTTCGACAATCACATTCCTCATACCACCATATTTCGGCACCCAAATTCTTCCGTACACACCTTTTAAACCAGACTCGCTCGTTTCCATATTCTTTAGTTGTATCCTAACATCCTCAGCACCAATATTCTCATCTTTCAAGGCTTCCTCCTGAGCGGCCTTGACATCATCTATAATAGTAGACGTCATCATATAGCAGAAATCTTTAGCATAAGCTTTCCGGCTCAAGGCATCGGCTACTACATTAGCCTTTCCGGGGTGATACAGTATCTCACAATCGTAGTCTTTAATAAGCTCCATAGACCTCCGTTGTCTCATATTAATTTCCTTCTGGCTAAAGATATACTTCAAGCTCTTATGGTCCGTGTAAAGTTGACACTTAGTACCGTATAGGTAGTGCCTCCATAACTTCAAAGCAAATGTTACCGCAGTCAACTCGAGGTCATGAGTCGAATAATTCTTCTCATGCTGCTTCAATTGTCTTGAAGCATACGCTATAACCTTTCCACGCTGCATCAATACAGCGCCTAACCCTAACCTCGAAGCATAAGTATACACCACAAAGTCATCATTGCCTTCAGGTAAGGCAAGTATCGGCGCCTCGCTTAACGCTTTCTTCAGAACCTCAAATGCTTCTTGCTGTATGGTTTCCCAAACAAATGGTGCATTCTTCTTTGTTAATGCAGTCAGAGGAACTGCAATCTTTGAGAAATCCTTAATAAATCTCCGATAATATCCTGCCAACCCCAGAAAACTTCTAACCTCAGTAGCCGAACACGGCGGTTCCCAGTTCTTTATCGCTTCTACCTTAGTTGGATCTACCGAAATCCCAGCTCCAGAAATCACATGTCCTAAAAACTGAATCTGTTGCAGCCAAAACTCACACTTTGAGAACTTGGCATACAACCTTTCTTTTCTTAACAACTCTAACAGTTCCTTTAAATGTTCAGCATGCTCAGCCTCAGACTTAGAGTATACCAGAATGTCATCAATAAACACTATCACCGATTTGTCCAACATCGGTCTACAAACCCTATTCATCAAGTCCATAAAGACAGCTGGGGCGTTAGTTAATCCAAAAGGCATGACCAAAAACTCGTAATGCCCATACCGAATTCTGAAAGCTGTCTTCTGTACATCTTCTTCTCTTACTTTCAACTGATGGTATCCCGACCTCAAGTCGATCTTAGAAAAGACACAAGCTCCGTGTAACTGATCAAACAAGTCATCTATCCGTGGCAACGGATACTTGTTCTTAATAGTCAACTTATTCAGCTCCCGGTAATCTATGCACATCCTCATCGTGCCGTCCTTCTTTTTAACAAACAATACCAGAGCTCCCCACGGCGATGAACTCGGCCGAATGAAGCCCTTGTCCAACAACTCCTGGAGTTGCGTCATCATCTCTTTCATCTCGGTTGGGGCAAGGCGATATGGAGAACGAGCTACCGGTGCAGCTCCGGGGATCAGATCAATTCGAAACTCAACTTGTCTCTCAGGCGGCACGCCAGACAAGTCTTTCGGAAACACATCCGGGAATTGTGAAACAACCGGCACGTCGGCCAAAGTCCTCTTCTCAGCCTTAGCATCAATCGCATATGCTAAGTAAGCATTACACCCCTTTGCAACAAGCTTTCGTGCTTTTGCAATGGTCAACAAGCACAAATCCCCACTTCTCCTATCCCCATATATACATATCTCACGCCCCTCCGGAGTGGTTATCTTTATCATTCGGTTCTTACACACTATATGGGCTTCGTTCTCGATCAACCAGTCCATCCCGATTATCACGTCAAACTCACTGAACTCAATAGGGATCAGGTCCAAATTGAAGACTACATCTTCAATTACTAACGTGCAGTTACGGTATACGTGACCTACCTTGACTAGAGTGTTGCTAGCAGTTTCTATGTCAAGGACAGCAGATAATCTAGATAGTGGCATGGCAAGTCTTTGTGAAAACATAGTAGAAACAAACGAAATGATTGGCACCCGAATCAAATAAAACTCGTGCTGGCATAGAATTTACTATGAACGTACCCGTAACGACCTCTGGATTTTCCCTTGCCTCCTCTGCAGTTATCTGAAAAGCACGAGCCGGTGCCCTCTGTGACTGACCCCGGCGGTTAACTGAACCACCACTCGAACCTCCCGACGATCGTGTTGATGATGGGGCAGCAGCTGCTGGAGCATTCTTTCTACAGTTCCTACTATAATGTCCCCACACCCCACACTTATAGCAAGCATCACCGTTCCTTGGGCAATCATTCTGAAAATGACCCAGTTCCCCACAGCAAAAGCAAGCGCGTCCGTTAGTGCATTTGCCAAAGTGCTCCAGATGACACTTATTGCAGTACTGCGGCTCGGTGTTGATGGAATAAGCACGAGCACGAGCACGACCACGATCAGAAGAACCAGATTGTTGGCGATATGATTGTTGAGGCGAGTACTGTGAAGACCGGGAAGAACCAGAATATCCTCCCTCACGCTGGCACTTCGGCGGTGACGGTTGTGTTGGGTTGGTGGAAGCAGCAGCAGACCCAATCGAGTAGCCCGACATAATTAAAATCTGCTCTACATTTCTGGCAGCCTCAAGTAAGCCAGCAAATGTAGGGTAGCGGACGTTGCTCATAACCCTTCTTATCTCAATATCCAGACCAGCCTCGAACCTGGTCACCTTCCTTTCTTCAGTATCAACTTGATGAGGCGCAAATAGACTCAGCCTCGTGAATTCCACCGCATATTGGGACACCGTCTTAGTCCCCTGTACCAGCGCCATAAACTTCGCTTCCAACCTCCGGCGCTCATCAACCGGACAGTACTGCTGAGTGAATAGGTCCTTGAACTCAGCCCAAGTCATAACAGAAACCTTCTCCAATGTCAACGCATTCACCATTGCGTTCCACCACATGATTGCATCATTCGTGAACATAGCAGTTGCATAACGAACCATGTCCTTCTCAGCACAATCGCTAATTCGGAATGTTCGTTCAGTTGCTGTTATCCATTCAAGTGCGTCAACAACATCTCCTAGTCCATTAAATTCCACGGCCCCATTTCCTTTGAAGTCCTTGAAACGACAACCTTTGGGCTTGTTAGACGACCCAATGTTGTCATCTCGTTCCTCGTTGTTACCCCCTTCCTTCTCTTTATTCTTTCTCTTATCCTCTCTTCTCCTAGCATCGGCCTCATCTCGAGCCCGAAACTGATCCTGAATCATTTTGTTCTGCTCAGCCATCATGGCTAGCATCATCTCTCGGGTTTCTTCAGGTGTCATTCCTCCTCCAGACATGTTCTGAAATAATAAACATATAATTTGTTTAGCAACATGTCATAAATTTAAAGACACCACTCATTTGTCCCGTATGATAGTCAATCTCTTATAATTACTAGATCATAACCTATCTTAGTTTAGATCATTACTTAAACCACTACATATCATTACCTAATGTTTGAGATCAAGACCTCACGGACACTTGAATCTCAAACTACTGCTCTGATACCATCTCGTGTGACACCCTTGCCACAACAACCACCAATTACAATACACCCAGGATTAATCACCAACATAACAACAAAATAATGATCTGATAACCTAATTTAAGTGCGGAAGCATTAAATCACATAATTAAAGTAGTGCAATAGTGTTTAACACCCTACGGTGCTATAAGGTACCAAGTCTAAGTCTACACACCCATTACAATTATTACAATCATCCAGAATATATTACAACATTGTCTTATAACATAATTACCGGTTAAATAGTACCAAGTCTTCCAAATCTTCCCAAATGACCTAACTAGAAGGTCCGGCAGTAGACTTTCCCTTTCTTGTAAAAAATACATCAACTGAGGTATAAGCAAAGGCTTAGTGAATACAAAGATTACGCATTTTATAAATTTTTATGAAGCCCAAGGATAACACAGATGACCAACATCGGATATCCTCTTCGTACACAAAGTACGGACCAGAGCCGCAGCCCCTTCGAGCCCAAAGCTCGGCATTTAAACATACCATCTGAGACAAACGTACGATCGGGGATGACATACTGCCTACCGGGCCTAGGAGGGATCAGCTCCAGGTCATATAGCACAGTAACATCAGAGTAATCGATGCGACCCACCGGTCCATCTCTAGATGCACAACAATCGAACGGAAATGCAACAAGTAAGAATGTGCATCTAAATATACGCAAGTTAGTAGAATTCCAAACAAATCATGAAGCAACAGGTCTCAGCAGGCAAAGCTTAACATAAAACAGATATAAACATGCGAAATCTACTGTACTCACAGTGGGTGCGTAAATAAAACTTCATGTTAGGCACAAAAAGGCCTCAGTCAAACCTGTTCTACATCTGAGGGGGAGATTTATAATCAAACCTGTTGATGCATTTGAAGGTTGAATTTAAGGCCTGTTATATGCCTTATTGAAACCTGAAAATGATTTGCAATATCAGTCTAAAGCTGTTCTATATGTTGCATGTGTTGCAACTAAGACAGTTTGTCCAAGCTGCTCTGTCTGCTGAACAGGCTGGGACATAAACTGTCTACGCTGCCTACACTGTTGAGCCAGCTTGGGCAATTTTAAAGTGTTCTGTTCTTTGTGAACAGAACCTGTTCTTTGTGAACAGGCTAAAAACTTTATGGAATATGTTTCCAAGTCATCAGTATTGTTTTTGACTACAAGATCAGTTACAAAGTCGAAGACAAAGTGGAAAACAGAACTGCTCAGCCTGCCCAAGCTGTTCTGTAACATGAAGACAAAAGTTTATTTGAAAAAGGGTTGACATACCTTTTTCTTATATCAAAATAGGCCTTTACAAGGAAGAAAGACGCAAAGTTGACTTCCTAAATTAGTTAAAGGCAATGCAACGTAGACAAAAGTAAAAAGACAAAGTTCGGCACATGTGAAGACAGTCTGCTTTTCAGAAAAGTGCAGAAAAAGTTATGTTGTCTTTTCAACAAGACTTCTCCTTTTTCATTCCCCGTCCATGAAGATGTTTTCTCTAGATCCTCTAAGTGAGTATAAAGGTGGAAGCTTCCTAAGGTCAGAAAGAAGTTTGAAGAACGCTAGTGCTGAAACCCAAGAGTGAACGTGCAAGTGTGATATTCATGCATGCAAGTCTTCTGTGTAAACCAGTATCTGTGTGTCTAAGCTGTTTTACATAAGCTGTTCCTTAAGTCTTGTAAACACAGTGAGTGCTTCTTAGTGAGTGTATTCATTGTATACTAGTTTTAGTCTGTCTTAGACTAGTAAGCATACTGTTGTATCTGTCATCTCAGCTTGAACTATTCCGCATTCAAGCTTGTTTGTAATTAACAAATTGTTGATAATACATACAAACATTGAGAAAAGAGTGTGTAGTTTTTAAATTGCTGTATTCACCCCCCCTCTACAGCTTATAACTATATACTTTGGGAACCTCTCGGGACCTACACTTCAATATTATTTCTCTTCGGGCTTTCAACCGGATCCACCAAGTACCCCACTGTGGGTTAAACAACATCACAAAAGACCTGTTAAATTAGTTGCAACAATACCTCGAGTCAAAAACCATTTAAATTCATAAAACCAAACTTTATAAGTTTTGCAATATTTTTCCCATTTCGGGTCTATGTCCAAATTCATAATACAAATAAGTTGAACCCATTTCAATTTTACATCTTGTCCTTTGTACAACTCATGTCATTTTATGTGTTGTTTATAAGTTTCATTCATAATACTCGAGTTTAGAGAGTAGGATTCTCAATTTTAGGCATTAAACTCGAATTTAATGGGTTAGATTTGAACCACCTTCGAATCTGATGAATAGATTCGAACCTATGCATAGACTCGAACCCATATTCGAGTTTGGGGTTAGATTCGAAACCCCCTCCTTCGAATCTAGTGACACACTCGAAACTAGCACCAAAATCGAGTTTGTTCTTGCATTTCGACTGTGTTCTTGGCATTTTCGAGTTTGTTCATCTTACAACTTAAAAATATACATTTCTAAGCCTCAAATCACCGATATTATCAAGTATGATGCCTAGATTCATTTCTATTATGCATATACTATCATATTCTTACAATATTTCAAGCAAAACAAGCTCCAATTCACACAAAACAACAGATTCGAATTCTAGTTTCTTCAAAACCGAAACAACAAACTTAAAAGAGTCGATTCGTACCTCAATTCGTACGAAATCAGGAATCCAATTGCAGATTGTTGTAGTACTCCTCAAGATCTTTCCGTTGACGTATAAATCTCGATAATCGGCCGGTCGGTTTGTGAAATAACTTAGAGAGATGTAGAGAGAAAATCTTTAAAGAGAGAGTGTAGAGAGAGAGAGAAATGGTGACAAATTCATAATACTCCATAACAATGATTCCGAGTTCAAATTTTCTTAAAATAGCAACAAACTTTCTAAATATCCAAAATACATAATAATTGCTCAAATTCCAACTTAAATATATAATTTTCCACTTAATTAACCAAAACACAATAAAATAAATCCGAGGATGTTACACTTTTATCCAAAATTTATTTAAACAAACCTACAAATAATTTTTACAAATCCATACAAATAAAAACCTAATTTTGATAAATCTAAAACTTTTATCCAAAAACACATACACACACCAACACACAAATACATACATTCATATACTAAATTCTAAAAATACAAACAAATACACACACTAATACTCAAAATACATAAAAATACACACACTAACACTAAATACACAAAATACGTACCTTTCAGAGAGACTATGGGAGAGAGACGACCGGAGAGAGATGCCCGGAGAGAGACGAGAGACGACAGAAAGAAGACCTAATACACACCAATACACACACATTACATATTTTGTAACTAAAAATTTAAAAAAAAAATGAGTTTACCTTGAGAAAAGCCATGAAATCGCCTGCAAGAGAGGGAGAAGTCGAAGAGGGCTGCCGCAGGAGAGGGAAATGACAGAGGCGTGAAATAGAAAGGGGGAGGAGGGAAATTTATGCGCCTTTTATTGGGGGGGTACTAGTAGCGACAAGCGTCGCCGCTAAAGGCAATAGCGGCGACAGGTTTCCGCTTTTTTTAGGTGTCGCTGCTAAAAGCTCATGTCGCCGCTAAAAGTTGTCGCCGCTATTGGCCCTTGGTTTAGGGTTCAAACTCTGCACATGTCGTTTAACCATGGGTTACGCGATTTACGTTTTCCACGTTGGCCGTGGTCGTTGGGGTTCCCCAGATGGCGGGATACCCTTTTTTGGAACCCGGAAATAGAAATGGATGTAAAATATGTTGCGTTTTATGCTATTTATTAACTCAACCGGTCCCTAAAAGCCAAGAGAGAATTGGATGAGAAAATTAAGAAAATCATTAATGGAAAAAAAAACCTAAATTTGTTATTGACTTCTAATAATATCCACCGATACTCCTGCCAATTGCTTAGCTTTTGGTTTTATATATATACAAAGGAAATCTGATGTTGATTTCTTCATCAAAGTCATAGCACATGTCCTCGTCTATAGTAGCTACCCTTCCTAACCCCAACGAACTATAGCAATGTCGTACTCCATCAAGCTCAGGCTCATCAAATTCTTTATTCGTAATCGTAGTAATCCTTTCAGATGCGACTCTATCGAGGACTGCCTCTTTATGAGTAAAACTACTATGATCAATAGTTGAGTAATCGACACCAAAGTTGTGTGGTAGTGGAGCTTGTGGTGGGAAGCCTCTTATATTATTTAGCGGACCAACATTTTCATCAATAAAAAACATACTTTCGATGTATATATCTCTTTTACCCTTATGAATACTCGTCTTTGTGCACCAATTTATTTCCTTAACATCATTTTTGGTTGTGTATGATTGCAATTACATATATTTCAGAACATATATTCGTATTTAGGTATGGGTATTTTGGGAATAGGGTTATTTTGATATCGATAGGTAATTTTTAAAAGTAAGAACTTTGAAATTTATTTGTAGGTGAGGACATGGCTGCATAGTAGAGGATTTGTGTTTTATGTAGATGCTGATTTTTGGCATCCTGCACACTTATGTCTTTGTTCTGTAGTGAATGTATTGTATACAAACATTCAAGCATATACATATACAATAGCTTAGTTTTAGAATAGGTTTAATCATTAAATAGTAACATACTTTTTTATTTATGTCATTTAGGTCATTGCACTTTGTTTCCTATCGATAAAGTTAGTACTCTCAAATCTTGTCCCAAACCGATCATTATGGATTTGTGAGGCCTTTCTCTTATCATCGCTTGTTGACATAGTTTTTGCACTAATTTCACTCTTTTAGCGACGTTTTATTTGTGATAGTAACTTAATTGGTAGGAGAAATATCTTTAAATGATTTCAACATTTTTAGAACTAAATTTTAGTTCAAGTTTGAATTTTATATTAAGAAGGATGCATTATATGCTTGTATTGTTCAATCTCAAATAACACGATTAGCTCGCATGCCTCGGGCGACAGTCTGCCTATTAATCCATTATAAGTATAAGAAAAAGGATAACACGTTCTCCGGTGTCACAACCGTAAATTAAATCCTTTATGGTTCATATTAATATTATCCTACGAATTTTATACCTTCCTAGACCTATTAAGGGTAAGCTTGGTACACGGAAATGAGGGCAGAGTAATGAAAATGAGAATTAAGGGATTTCTCAACTTTTCATTCCCTCCCATATGATGAGAAATGATAATAAATGAACACTGAACTCTCTCTGGAGAATTAAGAAAAAAAACACTGAGGCTTCGTTCCACACCACCTAAGTAGAGACGAGCTCGGTTTTGGAACCGGTCCGAACTCGAATTACCTGGAAACCGAAAATGCATATATAATATCAAGAACCGAGAACCGGTCGGAATATGAAACGGTCCAGTCCGTCCGGTTCCGGTTATTTCCTGACTTTTACAACGAATCCAATGGAACAGAAAACCAAATTATAAGAATTATAGAAACTGAAAGCATGTCCAAAATTAAGCGGTCTTCTCCGATTTGGGTAAAACAAATTTTTTTCTCATCCTTAATAGGAATTGAGAACCGTCCTGAAAATGAAACGGTTCGGTTCTAGTTCGGAATCCATAGCAGGAATTATAGGAACCGAGAACCGGTCTTCGGTTCGGATAGAACTTGGTTTTTGGTCATCCCTACAGCTGAACGTCACTTTCTATTTCCTTTCATCAAACAGTTCCTTCTTTCCCCAAACACTACCATCACTTCTTCCTTAAGCCATCTCGTTGTTATTAGCCGCCGTTGCTCTCTCTCTCTCTCTCTCTCTCTCTCTCTCTCTCTCTCTCTCTCTATCTATCTATGTATACCATCGCAAGGTATTATGTTTCATGGAATTTTGGTTTACTATTTACGTTTCTTTTTTTTTTTTTTACAAATTGAGTGACTTTGTTTGGTTCGAATCAAATTGTAGTACTTTGTTTTGGTTTGTATATATAGTAATACTCTATTTAACATTTTTTTGGTTAAATTATGTTGGTAATTGTTTTGTTTGGTCAATAAAAAATGTTTAATTATTAGTATTTTTTTGAGTTTGCTAATGAATTGTTGTGAAAAAATTATGATTGCAAGTAATAAAACTTTTATAATTCTGTGCTGAATTCTTTGTTGTAAACAACAAACATGGTTTACTGTTACATTTGTTGAATTCTCTATAGATGAATCATTTCTATTTTTTCAGTCTGGTTTCCTTTCTCTCCAATTCCATTCTCTGTACCAAACGTACCCTTTGTATCTTTTAAAAAATTCATCCCTTTGGATATTAGTGATAATAAATAACTTAATTGATTCATTATGTTGCCCCAAATGATAAGTGGCACCAAGAGATGTGCAATAAGGAAACAAATCTCCATTTAAATATGGTAAGTTAGAGCATCTCTGATGCAGCGTAGCAAATAGAAAACCAAAGATAATCCGTTGATTCCACGAATACCCGGAAGATCTTAACCAAACTCACGTTGATTCACAGGAATACCGCGAATTTGGCCTTCAAAATTGGTTCACACAAAGAACACAAACTTGGGAGAGACAACTGAAGTTTCATAAAAATTGGAAGTGACCATCCAAGTTCACACATTACAATACTAAAAAGAAGCAAAAAAACATAAACGAGCCAAAATGATAATGGGCCAAACACACGGGCCAAAAAACTAAAGTCCAAACAGAAATAAAAATAGAAAAATGCAAATTAACTAGTCTTCGGGTCCTTTTTGGGCGAAAAGCAGGGCCCAAATTAGGGTAACCTTCGTTTTTATCTTAGTATAGCCGCAATCTTCAAATTTGTGTGATTTGTTAGTTTGTTGCCATTTCTAGCATTATTGTGATTATGATATGGTAACTAGTTGATAAATTGTGAAGTTATTGCATGAACTTGATCATTAGCATTATTGTGATCATAGGGTTAATTTGATATTTAAGTTCCATGAATATGATGTGTTTGTTCGATTAAAATGAATGTTTGAAACCGATTTCGAGCGCTTGACGTGTAGAAGCATTATTGTGATCATAGGGTTAATTTGATATTTAAGTTCCATGAATATGATGTGTTTGTTCGATTAAAATGAATGTTTGAAACCGATTTCGAGCGCTTGACGTGTAGAAACTTTTGGTTTTAAAAGCTAGTTTTAGTTGGTTGATTCATTCGTAAAATGCATGTTTTCGCTATTTTATGGGGTTGTGGAATACTGGGGAACTCCATACTTGATTCCTAAAATTAGTGGGATGTGTTCTTTAATTGTCTTGTACGCACTTGATTGACATTCATTTGTGTTTTAAATGCTAAAACGGTTGGATTTAGATCTAACTTGTTTTCTGTTTTCAACTAAAACATCCTAAGAGTTTATTCACATAGTTTCTTTACATAAATCCTAAAGAACAATTCCAAGTGGGTGTTGCTTTTATTATTTGATCTTTATCTTGTTTATTTACTTTTGATAATTTAGATCATCATAGTCTGTCTTTATCTCCCATTTTAGTTTAACTATCTTAGTTTACCTTAGGTGCATTCATGCATTTTGTAGTTTTTTTTAGTAAAATTGTAGGTAATCCATCACTTTTCCCTTTTAAGTGGCTAGATATTAGTGATAATCCTTGTATTGGTATCTCGATCCTTTTTGCCGTTCCCAGAGTTCGATAATCCCCGAGGTCAGCTTCTAGCTATACTATACTGCCATTGGTATTTGGTATAACTTAGAGTTTCTTCATTCTTTTGATTTTAATAGCCAAATCCGCCCGAAGATCAATGTAGCATACTTCCATTCAATATCTATTTCATGGATCATATATTCAAAATCAACGTTTAAGAGTATACTATAAGTTTAAATCAAGTAAGGGACCAGTTACAAAAGAAGGAAACCATTTACCAAAATTCAATTTCTTTTCATAGTAACGAGATCCATTATTTGATTACTCTGTATATACCAAAATAAGTGTCCATATTCTATGTAGTTTGTACCAAAATAAGTTTTCATTTCAAAATAATTCCAATTATACCTGTAACTATGAGGCACAAATAAACTTGTTCTAAAACTACGTGTGCTTTTATAGTGTACAGACACTACAAGAAAATGGGGTTTTACCGGCGACATAAGTCGCTGCTAATGCCTTGGGTTGTCGCTGCTAATTCTTTAACACTAAATGTCAAATGTCGCTGCTACTTGTGTCGCTGCTAAAAGTTGTCGCCCGCTATTGCTAATTGTCGCTGCTAATAGTGTCGTTGCTAATACATATTATATTTTTTCTTTAATAATTTTTAATAATTAATTATAAACCTGCTACTACAATTTTATTTATATATATTTGTAACCTGCTATTTTATATAAATATATACAATACGTACTACAAAATTCATTATATATATATATATATATATATATATATATATATATATATATACACACACACACTCACACACACACATTAGTAAACTTAGACCGATCATGGCGTGTAACAATTAAGTAGAGATAACTAATACCGACTTATACATAACCATAATGACGTGTAGCAAGTAGATATAACTAATACCGACTCATCATCATCAATTACAAATATACACGTCTTATACTAACTTATGAAGACCCGTTACAACTATTTATAGCAAATACCGAGTTATACATGGCGTATAAGAACTAGATATAACTAATACCAACCCAGCATCATCAATTACAAGTATATATGTCTCATACTAACTTATCAAGACCGGTTACAACTATTTTTAGCAAATACCGACTTATACATAACCATATTGGCGTATAAGAAGTAGATATAACTAAAACAACCCATCATCATCAATTATAAGTATATATGTCTTAATCTAACTCATCAAGACCCGTTACAAGTACTTTTAGCAAATATCGAGTTATACATACTCATCATGGTGCGTAAGAACTAGATATAATTAATACCAACCCATCATCATCAATTACAAGTATATATGTCTCATACTAACTTATCAAGACCCGTTACAACTATTTGTAGCGAATACCGACTTATACAAAACCATATTGGCGTGTAAGAACTAGATATAATTAATACCAACCCATCATCGTCAATTACAAGTATATATGTCTCATACTAACTTATCAAGACCCGTTAAACTATTTTTAGCAAATACGGACTTATACCTACATTATTTTACCTAAAAAAACATATATAAATTTTTACTTATAATTTTAGTAAATCTACATTATTTTACCATAAACATATACAAAATACACATAAATACACACACTAATATACAAAATACATATATATACACACACTAATACACAAAATACATATAAATACACATACAATAATATACTAAATACATAGAAAACTTTTATAAATACTTAAAAAACACGATTCTAAAAATATTTTAACAAATACTTTAAAAAACCTAATTTTGATAAATCTAAAACTTTTATCCAAAATTTATTTAAACAAACCTACAAATAATTTTTACAAATCCATACAAATAAAAACCTAATTTTGATAAATCTAAAACTTTTATCCAAAAACACATACACACACCAACACACAAATACATACATTCATATACTAAATACTCAAAATACAAACAAATACACACACTAATACTCAAAATACATAAAAATACACACACTAACACTAAAATACACAAAATACGTACCTTTTCAGAGAGACTATGGGAGAGAGACGACCGGAGAGAGATGACCGGAGAGAGACGAGAGACGACAGAAAGAAGACCTAATACACACCAATACACACACATTACATATTTTGTACCTAAAAATTAAAAAAAAATTGAGTTTACCTTGAGAAAAGCCATGAAATCGCGGAGAAGTCGAAGACGGCTGCCGCAGGAGAGGGAAATGAGCAGAGGCGTGAAATAGAAAGGGGGAGGAGGGAAATTTATGAGCCTTTTTTTTCGGGGGGTATTAGAAGCGACAACCGTCGCCGCTAAAGCCGCTAAAGGCAATAGCGGCGACAGGTTTCCGCTTTTTTTAGGTGTCGCTGCTAAAAGCCCATGTCGCCGCTAGAAGTTGTCGCCGCTATTGGCCCTTGGTTTAGGGTTCAAACTCAGCACATGTCGTTTAACCATGGGTTACGCGATTTACGTTTTCCACGTTGGCCGTGGTCGTTGGGGTTCCCCAGATGGCGGGATACCCTTTTTTGGAACCCGGAAATAGAAATGGATGTAAAATATGTTGCGTTTTATGCTATTTATTAACTCAACCGGTCCCTAAAAGCCAAGAGAGAATTGGATGAGAAAATTAAGAAAATCATTAAAGGAAAAAAAAACAAAATTTGTTCTTGACTTCTAATAATATCCACCGACTCCTGCCAATTGCTTAGCTTTTGGTTTTATATATATACAAAGGAAATCTGATGTTGATTTCTTCATCAAAGTCATAGCACATGTCCTCGTCTATAGTAGCTACCCTTCCTAACCCCAACGAACTATAGCAATGTCGTACTCCATCAAGCTCAGGCTCATCAAATTCTTTATTCGTTATCGTAGTATTCCTTTCAGATGCGACTCTATCGAGGACTGCCTTTTTATGAGTAAAACTACTATGATCAATAGTTGAGTAATCGACACCAAAGTTGTGTGGTAGTGGAGCTTGTGGTGGGAAGCCTCTTATATTGCTTAGCAGACCAACATTTTCATCAATAAAAAACATACTTTCGATGTATATATCTCTTTTACCCTTATGAATACTCGTCTTTGTGCACCAATGTATTTCCTTAACATCATTTTTGGTTGTGTATGATTGCAATTACATATATTTCAGAACATATATTCGTATTTAGGTATGGGTATTTTGGGAATAGGGTTATTTTGATATCGATAGGTAATTTTTAAAAGTAAGAACTTTGAAATTTATTTGTAGGTGAGGACATGGCTGCATAGTAGAGGATTTGTGTTTTATGTAGATGCTGATTTTTGGCATCCTGCACACTTATGTCTTTGTTCTGTAGTGAATGTATTGTATACAAACATTCAAGCATATACATATACAATAGCTTAGTTTTAGAATAGGTTTAATCATTAAATAGTAACATACTTTTTTATTTATGTCATTTAGGTCATTGCACTTTGTTTCCTATCGATAAAGTTAGTACTCTCAAATCTTGTCCCAAACCGATCATTATGGATTTGTGAGGCCTTTCTCTTATCATCGCTTGTTGACATAGTTTTTGCACTAATTTCACTCTTTTAGCGACGTTTTATTTGTGATAGTAACTTAATTGGTAGGAGAAATATCTTTAAATGATTTCAACATTTTTAGAACTAAATTTTAGTTCAAGTTTGAATTTTATATTAAGAAGGATGCATTATATGCTTGTATTGTTCAATCTCAAATAACACGATTAGCTCGCATGCCTCGGGCGACAGTCTGCCTATTAATCCATTATAAGTATAAGAAAAAGGATAACACGTTCTCCGGTGTCACAACCGTAAATTAAATCCTTTATGGTTCATATTAATATTATCCTACGAATTTTATACCTTCCTAGACCTATTAAGGGTAAGCTTGGTACACGGAAATGAGGGCAGAGTAATGAAAATGAGAATTAAGGGATTTCTCAACTTTTCATTCCCTCCCATATGATGAGAAATGATAATAAATGAACACTGAACTCTCTCTGGAGAATTAAGAAAAAAAACACTGAGGCTTCGTTCCACACCACCTAAGTAGAGACGAGCTCGGTTTTGGAACCGGTCCGAACTCGAATTACCTGGAAACCGAAAATGCATATATAATATCAAGAACCGAGAACCGGTCGGAATATGAAACGGTCCAGTCCGTCCGGTTCCGGTTATTTCCTGACTTTTACAACGAATCCAATGGAACAGAAAACCAAATTATAAGAATTATAGAAACTGAAAGCATGTCCAAAATTAAGCGGTCTTCTCCGATTTGGGTAAAACAAATTTTTTTCTCATCCTTAATAGGAATTGAGAACCGTCCTGAAAATGAAACGGTTCGGTTCTAGTTCGGAATCCATAGCAGGAATTATAGGAACCGAGAACCGGTCTTCGGTTCGGATAGAACTTGGTTTTTGGTCATCCCTACAGCTGAACGTCACTTTCTATTTCCTTTCATCAAACAGTTCCTTCTTTCCCCAAACACTACCATCACTTCTTCCTTAAGCCATCTCGTTGTTATTAGCCGCCGTTGCTCTCTCTCTCTCTCTCTCTCTCTCTCTCTCTCTCTCTCTCTCTCTATCTATCTATGTATACCATCGCAAGGTATTATGTTTCATGGAATTTTGGTTTACTATTTACGTTTCTTTTTTTTTTTTTTACAAATTGAGTGACTTTGTTTGGTTCGAATCAAATTGTAGTACTTTGTTTTGGTTTGTATATATAGTAATACTCTATTTAACATTTTTTTGGTTAAATTATGTTGGTAATTGTTTTGTTTGGTCAATAAAAAATGTTTAATTATTAGTATTTTTTTGAGTTTGCTAATGAATTGTTGTGAAAAAATTATGATTGCAAGTAATAAAACTTTTATAATTCTGTGCTGAATTCTTTGTTGTAAACAACAAACATGGTTTACTGTTACATTTGTTGAATTCTCTATAGATGAATCATTTCTATTTTTTCAGTCTGGTTTCCTTTCTCTCCAATTCCATTCTCTGTACCAAACGTACCCTTTGTATCTTTTAAAAAATTCATCCCTTTGGATATTAGTGATAATAAATAACTTAATTGATTCATTATGCTGCCCCAAATGATAAGTGGCACCAAGAGATGTGCAATAAGGAAACAAATCTCCATTTAAATATGGTAAGTTAGAGCATCTCTGATGCAGCGTAGCAAATAGAAAACCAAAGATAATCCGTTGATTCCACGAATACCCGGAAGATCTTAACCAAACTCACGTTGATTCACAGGAATACCGCGAATTTGGCCTTCAAAATTGGTTCACACAAAGAACACAAACTTGGGAGAGACAACTGAAGTTTCATAAAAATTGGAAGTGACCATCCAAGTTCACACATTACAATACTAAAAAGAAGCAGAAAAACATAAACGAGCCAAAATGATAATGGGCCAAACACACGGGCCAAAAAACTAAAGTCCAAATAGAAATAAAAATAGAAAAATGCAAATTAACTAGTCTTCGGGTCCTTTTTGGGCGAAAAGCAGGGCCCAAATTAGGGTAACCTTCGTTTTTATCTTAGTATAGCCGCAATCTTCAAATTTGTGTGATTTGTTAGTTTGTTGCCATTTCTAGCATTATTGTGATTATGATATGGTAACTAGTTGATAAATTGTGAAGTTATTGCATGAACTTGATCATTAGCATTATTGTGATCATAGGGTTAATTTGATATTTAAGTTCCATGAATATGATGTGTTTGTTCGATTAAAATGAATGTTTGAAACCGATTTCGAGCGCTTGACGTGTAGAAGCATTATTGTGATCATAGGGTTAATTTGATATTTAAGTTCCATGAATATGATGTGTTTGTTCGATTAAAATGAATGTTTGAAACCGATTTCGAGCGCTTGACGTGTAGAAACTTTTGGTTTTAAAAGCTAGTTTTAGTTGGTTGATTCATTCGTAAAATGCATGTTTTCGCTATTTTATGGGGTTGTGGAATACTGGGGAACTCCATACTTGATTCCTAAAATTAGTGGGATGTGTTCTTTAATTGTCTTGTACGCACTTGATTGACATTCATTTGTGTTTTAAATGCTAAAACGGTTGGATTTAGATCTAACTTGTTTTCTGTTTTCAACTAAAACATCCTAAGAGTTTATTCACATAGTTTCTTTACATAAATCCTAAAGAACAATTCCAAGTGGGTGTTGCTTTTATTATTTGATCTTTATCTTGTTTATTTACTTTTGATAATTTAGATCATCATAGTCTGTCTTTATCTCCCATTTTAGTTTAACTATCTTAGTTTACCTTAGGTGCATTCATGCATTTTGTAGTTTTTTTTAGTAAAATTGTAGGTAATCCATCACTTTTCCCTTTTAAGTGGCTAGATATTAGTGATAATCCTTGTATTGGTATCTCGATCCTTTTTGCCGTTCCCAGAGTTCGATAATCCCCGAGGTCAGCTTCTAGCTATACTATACTGCCATTGGTATTTGGTATAACTTAGAGTTTCTTCATTCTTTTGATTTTAATAGCCAAATCCGCCCGAAGATCAATGTAGCATACTTCCATTCAATATCTATTTCATGGATCATATATTCAAAATCAACGTTTAAGAGTATACTATAAGTTTAAATCAAGTAAGGGACCAGTTACAAAAGAAGGAAACCATTTACCAAAATTCAATTTCTTTTCATAGTAACGAGATCCATTATTTGATTACTCTGTATATACCAAAATAAGTGTCCATATTCTATGTAGTTTGTACCAAAATAAGTTTTCATTTCAAAATAATTCCAATTATACCTGTAACTATGAGGCACAAATAAACTTGTTCTAAAACTACGTGTGCTTTTATAGTGTACAGACACTACAAGAAAATGGGGTTTTACCGGCGACATAAGTCGCTGCTAATGCCTTGGGTTGTCGCTGCTAATTCTTTAACACTAAATGTCAAATGTCGCTGCTACTTGTGTCGCTGCTAAAAGTTGTCGCCCGCTATTGCTAATTGTCGCTGCTAATAGTGTCGTTGCTAATACATATTATATTTTTTCTTTAATAATTTTTAATAATTAATTATAAACCTGCTACTACAATTTTATTTATATATATTTGTAACCTGCTATTTTATATAAATATATACAATACGTACTACAAAATTCATTATATATATATATATATATATATATATATATATATATATATATACACACACACACTCACACACACACATTAGTAAACTTAGACCGATCATGGCGTGTAACAATTAAGTAGAGATAACTAATACCGACTTATACATAACCATAATGACGTGTAGCAAGTAGATATAACTAATACCGACTCATCATCATCAATTACAAATATACACGTCTTATACTAACTTATGAAGACCCGTTACAACTATTTATAGCAAATACCGAGTTATACATGGCGTATAAGAACTAGATATAACTAATACCAACCCAGCATCATCAATTACAAGTATATATGTCTCATACTAACTTATCAAGACCGGTTACAACTATTTTTAGCAAATACCGACTTATACATAACCATATTGGCGTATAAGAAGTAGATATAACTAAAACAACCCATCATCATCAATTATAAGTATATATGTCTTAATCTAACTCATCAAGACCCATTACAAGTACTTTTAGCAAATATCGAGTTATACATACTCATCATGGTGCGTAAGAACTAGATATAATTAATACCAACCCATCATCATCAATTACAAGTATATATGTCTCATACTAACTTATCAAGACCCGTTACAACTATTTGTAGCGAATACCGACTTATACAAAACCATATTGGCGTGTAAGAACTAGATATAATTAATACCAACCCATCATCGTCAATTACAAGTATATATGGCTCATACTAACTTATCAAGACCCGTTAAACTATTTTTAGCAAATACGGACTTATACCTACATTATTTTACCTAAAAAAACATATATAAATTTTTACTTATAATTTTAGTAAATCTACATTATTTTACCATAAACATATACAAAATACACATAAATACACACACTAATATACAAAATACATATATATACACACACTAATACACAAAATACATATAAATACACATACAATAATATACTAAATACATAGAAAACTTTTATAAATACTTAAAAAACACGATTCTAAAAATATTTTAACAAATACTTTAAAAAACCTAATTTTGATAAATCTAAAACTTTTATCCAAAATTTATTTAAACAAACCTACAAATAATTTTTACAAATCCATACAAATAAAAACCTAATTTTGATAAATCTAAAACTTTTATCCAAAAACACATACACACACCAACACACAAATACATACATTCATATACTAAATACTCAAAATACAAACAAATACACACACTAATACTCAAAATACATAAAAATACACACACTAACACTAAAATACACAAAATACGTACCTTTTCAGAGAGACTATGGGAGAGAGACGACCGGAGAGAGATGACCGGAGAGAGACGAGAGACGACAGAAAGAAGACCTAATACACACCAATACACACACATTACATATTTTGTACCTAAAAATTAAAAAAAATGAGTTTACCTTGAGAAAAGCCATGAAATCGCGGAGAAGTCGAAGACGGCTGCCGCAGGAGAGGGAAATGAGCAGAGGCATGAAATAGAAAGGGGGAGGAGGGAAATTTATGAGCCTTTTTTTTCGGGGGGTATTAGAAGCGACAACCGTCGCCGCTAAAGCCGCTAAAGGCAATAGCGGCGACAGGTTTCCGCTTTTTTTAGGTGTCGCTGCTAAAAGCCCATGTCGCCGCTAGAAGTTGTCGCCGCTATTGGCCCTTGGTTTAGGGTTCAAACTCAGCACATGTCGTTTAACCATGGGTTACGCGATTTACGTTTTCCACGTTGGCCGTGGTCGTTGGGGTTCCCCAGATGGCGGGATACCCTTTTTTGGAACCCGGAAATAGAAATGGATGTAAAATATGTTGCGTTTTATGCTATTTATTAACTCAACCGGTCCCTAAAAGCCAAGAGAGAATTGGATGAGAAAATTAAGAAAATCATTAAAGGAAAAAAAAACAAAATTTGTTCTTGACTTCTAATAATATCCACCGACTCCTGCCAATTGCTTAGCTTTTGGTTTTATATATATACAAAGGAAATCTGATGTTGATTTCTTCATCAAAGTCATAGCACATGTCCTCGTCTATAGTAGCTACCCTTCCTAACCCCAACGAACTATAGCAATGTCGTACTCCATCAAGCTCAGGCTCATCAAATTCTTTATTCGTTATCGTAGTATTCCTTTCAGATGCGACTCTATCGAGGACTGCCTTTTTATGAGTAAAACTACTATGATCAATAGTTGAGTAATCGACACCAAAGTTGTGTGGTAGTGGAGCTTGTGGTGGGAAGCCTCTTATATTGCTTAGCGGACCAACATTTTCATCAATAAAAAACATACTTTCGATGTATATATCTCTTTTACCCTTATGAATACTCGTCTTTGTGCACCAATGTATTTCCTTAACATCATTTTTGGTTGTGTATGATTGCAATTACATATATTTCAGAACATATATTCGTATTTAGGTATGGGTATTTTGGGAATAGGGTTATTTTGATATCGATAGGTAATTTTTAAAAGTAAGAACTTTGAAATTTATTTGTAGGTGAGGACATGGCTGCGTAGTAGAGGATTTGTGTTTTATGTAGATGCTGATTTTTGGCATCCTGCACACTTATGTCTTTGTTCTGTAGTGAATGTATTGTATACAAACATTCAAGCATATACATATACAATAGCTTAGTTTTAGAATAGGTTTAATCATTAAATACTAACATACTTTTTTATTTGTGTCATTTGGGTCATTGCACTTTGTTTCCTATCGATAAAGTTAGTACTCTCAAATCTTGTCCCATACCGATCATTATGGATTTGTGAGGCCTTTCTCTTATCATCGCTTGTTGACATAGTTTTTGCACTAATTTCACTCTTTTAGCGACGTTTTATTTGTGATAGTAACTTAATTGGTAGGAGAAATATCTTTAAATGATTTCAACATTTTTAGAACTAAATTTTAGTTCAAGTTTGAATTTTATATTAAGAAGGATGCATTATATGCTTGTATTGTTCAATCTCAAATAACACGACTAGCTCGCATGCCTCGGGCGATAGTCTGCCTATTAATCCATTATAAGTATAAGAAAAAGGATAACACGTTCTCTGGTGTCACAACCATAAATTAAATCCTTTATGGCTCATATTAATATTATCCTACGAATTTTATACCTTCCTAGACTTATTAAGGGTGCGCTTGGTACACGGAAATGAGGGCAGAGAAATGAAAATGAGAATTAAGGGATTTCTCAACTTTTCATTCCCTCCCATATGATGAGAAATGATAATAAATGAATACTGAACTCTCTCTGGAGAATTAAGAAAAAAAAACACTGAGGCTTCGTTCCACACCACCTAATTAGAGACGAGCTCGGTTTTGGAACCGGTCCGAACTCGAATTACCTGGAAACCGAAAATGCATAAAATCAAGAACCGAGAACCGGTCCGAATATGAAACGGTCCAGTCCGTCCGGTTCCGGTTATTTCCTGACTTTTACAACGAATCCAATGGAACAGAAAACCAAATTATAAGAATTATAGATACTGAAAGCATGTCCAAAATTAAACGGTCTTCTCCGATTTGGGTAAAACAAATTTTTTTCTCATCCCTAATAGGAATTGAGAACCGTCCTGAAAATGAAACGGTTCGGTTCTAGTTCGGGTAAAACATGTATTTTGCTCATCCATAGTAGGAATTATAGGAACCGAGAACCGGTCTTCGGTTCGGATAAAACTTGGTTTTTGGTCATCCCTACATCTCAACGTCACTTTCTCTTTCCTTTCATCAAACAGTTCCTTCTTTCCCCAAACACTACCATCACTTCTTCCTTAAGCCATCTCGTTGTTATTAGCCGTCGTTGCTCTCTCTCTCTCTCTCTCTCTCTCTCTCTCTCTCTCTCTCTCTATGTATACCATCGCAAGATATTATGTTTCATGGAATTTTGGTTTACTATTTACGTTTCTTTTTTTTTTTTTACAAATTGAGTGACTTTGTTTTGGGTTTGAATCAAATTGTAGTACTTTGTTTTGGTTTGTATATATAGTAATACTCTATTTAACATTTTTTTGGTTAAATTATGTTGGTAATTGTTTTGTTTGGTCAATAAAAAATGTTTAATTATTAGTATTTTTTTGAGTTTGCTAATGAATTGTTGTGAAAAATTTTTGATTGCAAGTAATAAGACTTTCATAATTCTGTGCTGAATTCTTTGTTGTACCAAACAACAGACATGGTTTACTGTTACATTTGTTGAATTCTCTATTTCTCTCCAATTCCATTCTCTGTACCAAACGTACTCTTTGTATCTTTTAAAAAATTCATCCCTTTGGATATTAGTGATAATAAATAACTTAATTGATTCATTATGCTACCCCAAATGATAAGTGGCACCAAGAGATGTGCAATTAGGAAACAAATCTCCATTTACATATGGTAACTTAGAGCATCTCTGATGTAGCGTAGCAAATAGAAAACCAAAGATAATCCGTTGATTCCACGAATACCCGGAAGATCTTAACCAAACTCACGTTGATTCACAGGAATACCGCGAATTTGGCCTTCAAAATTGGTTCACACAAAGAACACAAGTTTGGGAGAGAAAACTGAAGTTTCATAAAAATTGGAAGTGACCATCCAAGTTCACACATTACAATACTAAAAAGAAGCAGAAAAACATAAACGGGCCAAAATGATAATGGGCCAAACACACGGGCCAAAAAACTAAAGTCCAAACTGAAATAAAAATAGAAAAATGCAAATTAAGTAGTCTTCGGGGCCTTTGGCGGTTTGCCAGCACGTCGGGCCTGTCCATACGGTCGTTTTGATATATTATAAGCCCAAATCGGATACCCGAGGCCCAAGTTTTGGCCATTTTAGTGAGCCAATGTGGTCATCGGCCTCCAAGTATTCTAAGGCCCAGTCTTCTGCATCAATCTCCAAGGGTTAAATCCTTATCACCTTATGAGATTTTTTTTGAACAAGTAAAAACCTTCGAAAAGTAAGAGATGAGAGAGACAGACTCAAACCTAAAACGATTTTGTCAAACCATTCTTTAAATTCAAACCTTTTATTCAAGAGATCTCACCTCTACATCACCTCTATTCATCAAAACCTTTTTATAAAAAGTCATTGTTGGAGATGCTCTTAGCGCAACACTAAACGTTGTGTTCCGAAGTCATTTTAATGGAAAGAAGGGGAGAGCTATAAAAAGAAATAAAGGGATAAAAATAGATGTATTTCAGAGATTTTTTTAAAGAAGAAAAATGATTTGAAGAAAATTTAAGTCACTTTCTCGATCTCATAAACTTTCTTTTCAAATATAAGAAGATTTGGAGAGAAAGTTGAGTAATACATATAAAAAAATATGTAATGGCAAATATAATCTTAAAAATGTTTTATAAAACCATATCTCTAAGTTTATAATCATAAAACTAACAAGTTTTTTCTTTTTTGCTCCATTTGTGAAGCACAAGAAAAAAAGATTTCACCCTCTCTTCTTTGAATACTGGGGAACGTAAAAATATTATACCATTTTCTTTCTCTATTTTTTTTTCACTCTTTTGTTTCCTTCTCTTCTTTTCTTCCCGTTTCAGACCTAGGAACTCATTGTAAGGAAAAGAAGGGGAGAGGCCATTAGGGGTGAGTTCGGGACCGGAACGATACCGAAATCAAAATCCCGAAACTGAAATAGAGGATGTTGAAGACTGAATACCGATTCATCAAATTTAGGTACCGAACATAAAGTATCACAAACCGCACTCGAATACTGAATACGATAAACTTAGCTAAAACAATTATATAGTTCATAACATTGTTAAAGTTGCAAATATGTATGGTAACAAAAAAAAGTTAATATCAAATCTTAATCATCATTGGTGACCAATTTTCCTTTTCCTTTTCTGTTATGAGTACATATCGCATCTTCAAGCTCTATATAACATGTAAAAACCCAGAAGGCTAACAAAGTTAGTATGTAATCAATGATTAACATTCTTCAAGCTCTACATAACAAGTAACCGGAAAACTAACAAAGTTGGTATGTAATCAATGATTTGTTAAAAAGATCCAATAAATATATCGAAACTTATTACCTATCGCTATGTCATCATCCTTAAAATTATTGTGAAGATCATCTACAATCGGCTTCCTTAATATTCTAACCCAATCTTGGATGCAAATCAAAGTCTCAACTATCGATGTCAACAAACTTGCTCGATTCCGATCTAATACCCACCCATTAGTACGTAACGTGAACTCGGATGCCACTGTCGAAATTTGAATTGCCAAACATCTAACAACATAATATATAAAATTATAACTTGTAAAAGTAAAAAAAGCTAGAAATTTTTTTAATGTCTACCTTTGGCCATCCGAGAAACAATTGGAAAACGCAAGTGATTTTGTTTCCACCATCTAGGAATGTCAAACTCCCTATTGTATGGAGTTATTGGCTCATTCAAATAATTTTTACTTCGTCTCCAACGTAAATAAGTTGTTTTCCTCCACATTTAGAAACTCACCAAAAAGTCATTATCTGCGTCACAACAAATAACATGTCCTTTACTACCTTCTTGAGAAGACGCATGAGACTTGATCTTGTCACATTTTTGTTGTCATATTGCAAACAAGTTTTTCATCCCATCTTCAACATCTCGAACGAAAGAAGCAACCTTCTTGTCTATATCTTGTGTAGACATGATATTGTCATTCGTTACTGTTTATATGATGATTTTACAAAATGCATGTCAAATGGTAGATTTCATTGACAGGTCTAATAAATCCGCAATATACGTAAAATTGTCGAACTTTTCAAAATCACCCCAATACTTTTTATAATTTTTACGCATTTCCAAACCCATCATACAAGATTATGGTGATGCTTCCTAATCATGTAGATTGGTACATGTTTACCAACATCTAGAATTTCTCTAAGAAACGATGTGCGGATGGCGATTAAGCTCTGTTTTAGCCTTAAATTTTTCAAGAAAGTCTACCATACCTTTGCAAAGACGAAAATCCTCATTATCCGAAGCTTTAATATCATCACACTCAAATGGTTTATTTAACAAAAAAAACATAAAAGTAATTACATATAAAAAAAAACTTGAGAAACTGAATACTAAACATAAACATATATAATTGAAAATTTACATTCAGCTTTGTACTTGAGAAATACTTCTATTAATTCCACAGCAATTTTTAACAACTCGTAACTTGAGTTCCACCGTAGGACAATCTTCGCACTAAATCGTTTTTTTATTCCACTCCACAATCTATCACCAAATGATTTATCCAACACAAAAAAAAACATAAAAGTAGATACATATAAAAAAAACTTGAGTAACTTAATACTAAACATTAATATATAGAAAATTTACCTTTAACTTCATACTTGAAAGTACTTCTATTAAATCCACCACAATTTTCAACAACTCGTAAGTCGAGTTCCACCATGTAGGACAATAGACGCGCACAAACTTTTTCAATTCCACTGGACAATCTACCATGCACTTTTTAACTTGTTTCGTATTTGCAAAGTTATGGTGAACTTTGTTGAAAAATTTAAGGCTAAAACGGAGCTAGTTTTGGAAACTTCGAAACCGTTAGCACATCCTTCTCTTAGAGAAATTCTAGATGTTACGAGATTGCAAAGCATCATCGCAATTTTGGATGATGGGTTTGGAAATGCGTAAAAAGTATGACAAGTATTGGGGTGATTTTGAAAAGTTAAACGACTTTATGTATATTGTGGTTTTATTGGATATGTCAATGAAATATACCTTCTTGAGATATGCAATTCGTAAGCTCATCGTGTACACGATAACGAATGATAATCTCATGTTCACACAAAATATAGACAAGAAAGTTGCTTCTTTGGTTCGGTATGTTGAAGCTAAGCTAAGAAAATTGTTTGCAATGTATAAACAAAATTTTGATAAGATCTAGTCTCATGTGAGTTCTCAAAACGGTAGTAATAAGATGTTATTTGTTGTGATGATGACAATAACTATTTTGGTGAGTTTCTAAACGTGGAGGAAAAAAGACACATGTTCATTGGAGATGGAGCTAAAAAGATATTTGAATGATCCAATAACTCCATACAATAGGGAGCTTGACATTCTTCGATGGTGGAAACAACTTGTGTCATTCGATCGCTTCTCGGATGGCCAAATGTACATTTTAAATTATTTCTAGCCCTTATTTACTTTTAAAAGTTATAATTTTATATATTATGTTGTTAGATATTTTTGCAAATTCAAATTTTGACTGGTGCATCGAAGTCGACGTTTAGTATTAGTGGTCGTGTATTAGTCCGCATCAAAAAAATTTGTCGACATCGATAGTTGAGGTTTTCGTTTGCACCCAAGATTGAGTTAGAAAATCAAGGAAACCGATTGTTGAGGATGTTGACGATATTTTGAAAGATGATGACATAGCGATAGTTAATAACTTTCAATATATTTATTGAATTTTTTTAACAAATTGGTCAACGACTTTCTTTGTTTCCATACATATTTGCAACTTTAAAATGTTATGAACTTATAATTATTTTTCTTTTTGTTGGATGTTGTCTCTCTTTTGAACTATATAATTGTTTTACCTTTTTTTTATATCCTACTCGATAATTCGGTGCGGTATGTGGTACTTTATGTTTGGTATCCGGTACCTAACTTAGTCCCAGTAATGTGTTTTGCTAGTTCTGTCCTAATATATGATTGACATCGAACCAGAAGGTGGTACCACATACCACATCCTTTATTTCAGTTTCAGTGATTTTCGGTTCCGTACTGGACCGGTGATGGGACTCATCCCTACTTATGATTATTAATAGGTCCAAAATTAATAATTCTTTGAGTAAAACCCAATTATTATCAATAAATTGAGCTGAGACTACCATGTGGTTGATCCTTTGACACAAGCTATTCCAAGTGTCCGTAGTCAAATGTATTGTATTTGTTAGACTACTTAGGTAATCAACCAAATTATTTCTTTCATCGACAGTGTACTTTGCAAAATCCCTTCTAATTTTATGTCGCGATGACAAAATAACCTTTCCATTTAGCGCTACTATATACTCAGTAAAAGCTTCGTGGTCAAGCTCAACAAAACTTAAATGGTAGTTCACCCATAACAAACAAATTTAATAGAGCTTATTTTATTATTTTTTCAGGATGTTTCCAAGAAGTCACACTTCCTTTTTCACTAGCTTTATTCTTCAATTGCAATATAACTTGCTTTCTCATATTATTTTTAAAGGTTTTTTTATCACATTTAAATTAGAAGTTTAGTTCTTTGCCGGATCGACTTTAAGAATCACGAAGCAATACTTACATTTTGGATGTTTACTTTCAACTCCATTATCATCTTCAACTTTATAGACTACATCAAAGTGCTTCCAACCACGGACCCTCTCTATATATTGACGTTTTATTTTATTCGTTTGTTCGATGTTCGTTCCCCGAATCCAAAAGCTAAAGAAACCGTCAAGTATCTAAAAAACCAAGAAAAAGCTAGGTGAAGGACGAAGTTAAGTCAGATGCAACGATGGTTTAAGGTTTGAGTACGAGAGAGTAATTAGGGTTTTTTGTGAGTGCATACCTTGTGGAGAAGCAAAGAGGCCTTTCCCTATCACGACCGCCTTCCTTTGTTCGGAATTCATTTTCCTATTCACTAGTACAATGCGCGCTACAACTAGCAGCCCCTTACTAGTAAGGGAAAAGGCGCCATCTATCGGAAGCAAGGGGCAGGTTCCTTGAAAAGCCCCAAAACCACACTTCATTACAAGAATGGTAATCCATGCCCAATAAGAATAAGAACGGGACACCTGACATTTGTTATAACTAATTGCTTGGTTTTGTTCATGATTACGTTGACATGGCAAAGTAACATGTTATTCCCAAATATGTCCTATGTTGAAGACATTCCCATTCTATCATCACTCCCACCCCACGTCATCAAGTCCCTCTCGTAAAACCCAGATCTTCAAGCTTGAGTCACATGAGAGACTGGTACAGATGCAAGAAGTTAAGTCCTAAATTGTGTGTGGTTTTGTTTGTGTGTGCACGAGACCAAGACCCGATACCTAGTGTCTCGGGGAGACTGTGATGATAGAATGGGAATGGACAGCAGCTTGTATAGGTTTATGCTTGTAGTTTATCTCATATATAGACCCCTAAATTTAGTTTAGGGTGTGTGATTGTGAAGTCTGTGACCCTGAGACTTAGTCTCGGGGTGGTGAAGGTTGAGGGTGGCCAAAAGCTTCGGCCTAGGCCTATGTTTCCTCGGCCCTTGGCCTTGGTTCACAGATCTCGGTCCATTTCTTGTCAAACATCGAGTGAAATCAATAAAGAGTGTGTGCATGTGCATGTAAATGACATATATATTTGATGTAGAACCTAAAATTAATTATTTTGTTCAAAACTTTATCCCGAGACTAAGCATCGGGGTGGTCATCATGTTGATCTTTAAGACATTACAAGTTTAAGAATTATGTTGCGAAATAATTCAAAGTAAGTCTAAGAGGTGTCCTTTATAAAGAAGACATCTAGGTGTGGTTTTTTCACATAGATTAAAGTACATGTATAAGTCTAAGAGTGTACAAATGTGTGTAATTTGTATGAACATGCATAATCAAATAACATATGAAATCTATACTACTTATAATGCATTTAGATTTGTACCACTTTTTAAAGCATGTTTTAAAATTAAGAGGTACAAACCTTTTATGCATCTTTGCTTTTTTACAAAGCATCTTTTGTTTACCCCTTTAAATTCATGAAGGTGCTCGATCCACGCATGCTTTTCTTTCTTGGAAACCCACACAACACTTCAGTGTTCCCTCGGGACTCTAAGTTAGACGTTGCCATTATTCTTCCCAAGACGTTGCTTCGGCTCTGTACTCAATCCATCTGCTCTGTCTTCGTGCGACCACCCCATCAGCTGTCGCCGCTCACGCTCACCCTCACTATACCCACCGCCTCTTCTCCACATCCGTCTCTCTCCCTCGCTCGGTCTCCCTCCCTCCCTCAAGCTGTCTGTCTCTCCTCGGTCGTCGCCGCCGCCACAACCACCACGACCATCAAACCCTTATTTGCTCCGGTTGGAGGTTTGCTTTTGGTTGCTGCCGCTGGTTTCTACCTTTCTTTTTCTCCTCCGGTGGTGCTGCTAGGACCTCAAAGTCAGAATCACCACTCACTTCGATTTCTTCTTCATCATCAGAAATCTCGGTAATGGTTTTCTTCTTAGCTACTGCGGCTCTTTTAGTTGGTTCTTTCTTTTTTGGTAGTTCTGTTTCCATTTCGATTCAACGGTTTGGGCTGAAGTATCAGATTTATACAGATCCGTCGAAGTGTTTCCTGTGAGTTTCTTTCTTCACATATAAGATTTATACGACATCAGGTTTGAAGTCAATTTTCTTCCTAAAAGGGTTGCTTGTTGAATCCTTAGCTAAACTTTCACCTTTTTCTTCCAGGTTCGTGCAACTCCAGGGCATACGTTAGGGTGTGTTGTCATGTTACTGGGGATGGACCTGATCGACCTCAACCAAGAATGGCATTTACTGGTGATGCTTTATTGTTACATGGATGTGGTAGAGCAGATTTTCAAGTATACAAGTGAACCTAGGATGTAATAGCAGAATAATTGGGACAAGAAATAGTTAGTTTATAATTTTTTGCCATTTCAAAAATTTTAAGTTTCTTCTCGTTAAGATATTTGTTTGACTTCCATTTCAATCTGAACTTTCTGAACATTAAGATCTTTGTTCAATCTTTTGTTGGGTCTGATGGTATATGTTTTTTATAATGCAACTATCTACATGGAATATGTTTTACATTTGCATTGGTCCCAAACCCGTTTATTAACTTAATAAAAATTTGAGATTACATCTAAACAGGATTTTACTCATGGATAGTATTTCTTTTTCTGCTTTTATTTTCCAGTAGCTGATGGTGGTGGCTATTTCTTGTCATCGTTAATAGTTTAAATCTGTTTATGGTTATAGTTATTGTCTTCATGTGCTTATGCAGCTGGAGTACTCTAATTTTTCAGGGTTAATAAAAAGGTGTGTATATAAATCAGATGTCATCTGTTTCAAGTTTTGTGGTTATGCAGAGGTCTTTTCTGCTATGTGATGAGGGTCTGTTGTATCTTTTACATTTGTTGGATGCAATTCTATTAACTAATCACTTCTAATTGTTGGATACACTATAGCACAACTACCTTGGCTACCTTATTTTGCTGCCATCCTGTGTTTTATGTATATCTGTTTGTTCTATGCTTATTTTATGCAGAAGGTACAAATAATCAAAACACAATGCTGAATTTTAAGAGGTACAGGTAGTTCTTTCATCAAGTACAACTTCTTTTGGAACAAATTTAATCAAATGCTTACATGAGTCACTGTGGTGTATAGTTGTATGCTTTAGTTTTGTGTATCCTCAAGATATCCATATTATGTAATTTCAGCTTATTAAATCGCCATAGCATGTAATTTGAAAGATTTGTGCAAATTCTGCACAATATAGATAGTTCTTGAAATTTTAATAATTTCATGGTTTCATGTGAATATTTGGAAGTTTAAGCTATAAAGCATTCAAAGATTAATTGAAAATCGCCTTTACTATTATATAAAGCATTTAGGAGAAGAATCTTAAATACAAGTTTTAATGCACAAGGTACAGTATGTTAATGCTAATTCCTGAATTATAAGAAGTACAATGTCATGAAGCTTTAAGTACAACTTTCAATTGCATAAAATTTAAAATTCAAACATAACCTTTAAAAACGTTTTTATGGGAACATGCAAACATGTTGGCTTATTGGGAACATGCATAAAGACTCTTCATTTTCATCTTTTGCTATTAAAGAAAAAGAAAACATAAAACGTGGTGATGCTTCTTTACCATTTGCATTTCTGAACACCCATAAATCTTGAAATCTTTTTTTTATTAATAAATGGCTAACAAAATTTTCTCTATGGTAAATACATGGGTGGGTTTACGTATGTGAGTTTTGTTGTGATTCTTAAAAAGTTTTATAAAGTATGGTTGTCCTATATGCAGAAACCGAACAAGGTGTTGCACATGCAATCATTCCATCTGTTGATTTCCAGAGGGATCCTTGGCCGAAGGCGTCCGATACAGGGCAATGTTGACAAAGATGGGTACTTGAACTACGGTGAATTCGTTGATATTTCAGTTCGAAAGATGGGGAACGATGATCATCTCAAAGATGCTTTTACATTCTTCGATAAGAACCAAAATGGGTACATAGAGGTTGAAGAGCTAAGGGAAGCCTTGGCTGATGAAGTATTTGCAGCCTTCATTCATGATGTTGACACTGACAAGGTTCATTTTTTGCATCTTTCATGGCTCATTTATATGCTCATGATTTTGATTCGGATTCTTGATTCAGATTCCTTGTAAGGTCCTTCTGACTAAAATTTCTTAGTTGATTCTTGTAGGATGGAAAGATTAGTTTTGAAGAATTCACGACAATGGTGAAGGCAAGAACAGATTGGAGAAAAGCATCACGAGAATATTCTTGAGAGAGATACAATAATCTGAGCCTATAATTGTTTCAAGATGGATCATTGGATATAGTTAACGGAGGAAGATGACTACAAAACCAAGAATGGTTGGTTAAAAAGAAGAAAAACTCACAAATTTGAGATACATTATTGAGGTTTTTACTTTTGTATTTGTCAAAGATTTGGTGAAGGGATTTGATTGTTGTTGTAAACATGGTATATGTTTTACTACATATCCTTGACTTGATGGCCAGTTTCCTTATTTTCATCATACTTATGATTTTGTAAAATTTTCTTGCAAATTGGAATTGTAAAGCAGGCTAACTAATAATAAAGGTTTATTGTTTCTTTCTAATCTTTATCTTTTCTTTTATATAAAGCATTTAGGACAAGACTCTTAAATACAAGTTTTAATGCATAAGGTGCAATGTCTTAAAACTAATTCCTGAATTTTAAGAAATAAAATGTCATGAACCTTGAAGTACAACTTTTCGATTTGACTTCTCCTCATGTTCTATAGCTCCAATCTCTTGTGTGCTCAATCTCAATCCTATCGATGGTCGGATATACATATATTAAATACTTCTATTCGTTTAATTTTTTGGCTAGGTTGGAGATATTTGTTTCTTACATATTAACGACATGCGTTTGGTTATGTAGCATGTTCAATAAAACATCATCTGAAAATAGGTTGGTTTTTTACATGATTTTCCTTTTATATAATGACATAAGTTAGTAAAAAAAGAAATTTTCTTCATAAATATGTTTCGACCTTTTTATTGTGGAATTGAACTACCTTTATTGTTTGTTATAGTTCAATTTTACATCTCATTATAATGCTAAATATATTATTAAATAAATTTGTTTATAGTTATCTAAAAACGAAACTTCACGTTAAAAATTAAACATAATATTAATTATATGTCCGTTTGAAGATGAGTAGATGACATTACAAACAACCACATTTCATCTCCCTTTTATATCTTTCAAACAATGATATGCTATTGAATGAACACATAATCACATGAAAACTATTATTGCCGCCGCCGCTTTGCGCGGGTACATTACTATACATATATATAAGTTTATAACTGGATAACTGAGAATCACATAACATAATGATGACAAGAAAACTTAGACATATTGAATTGTCATGTTACACAGATTAACCTGATTGTCAAAGATAAACATGAATCAAAGTGTATAAAGACATTGAAATATAGAATAACTAGAGAAAGGTCAAAAGACATAGAAAATGATAAAGGAAACAAAATTACCTGATTTAGGGGTGGAATAATCCACTGTGAAAGTCAATACAAGAGGGCGAATCAACATCACCAAAGATCATCAAATCACTATGAGTTATAGATTTATTTGTATTACTAAACTCGGGATTATCTCTTGCCAATTCAAATGGTTTAGTTGCGATGTATGAATGTGATTATTTCATACTAACTTTGTAGAAGTTAGTAGCGATGCTTACACCCGGTGATAATCTTCTACATGTTATGGGTGGAGCATGTAGTGATGCTATGAATTAATTGATGTATGTGTGATAATCTCTAGCAGAATTAATCTATAGCTATAGTGATGTTCTTGAATGAAGTTTAGTTGCTACTTGCTTAACTGAGCTTGTAGTGATGTTTATGACTAGAAATGATTCTATAATAAGAAAGAACATGTGACGATGATTCTCTTAGTAGTTCACAAGTAACTAGTAGAGATGTTGTAATGAAATTACATAATCTTGTGACTTGACAATTTACAAGACATGGTGTATATTAGACAAAATAATATAATAGTAACTTCCTATTACTAAAGTATAAACATGTTTTATAAAGAGAATAAAGAAGTTAAATGATACATGAAGTCATAGCTTACCCCAGAGTTCATAATTGGTCATGAATGTTTGTGAATATATAAATCTATATTCTCACTCAGCATATAGCTTATTATTGTTGCTTTCATCTTTTCAGACAAAGATTCTATTAGTTCTAGCTACTAAGCTTGAAGTTTATAGATTGTTACAGATTCAGTGGTATTTATTACACAAGTTAAAGGCTTTAGGAAGCTGGATAGTAAAGATTAAGACGATGAAGATGATCTAGATTAGCTAAACGTACCCTTTGTAACTTTACTTTGATTTTGTTTGTAATCACTATTGAACATTCGTTCAATTTTATCTTAGTGTATGATTGTTGTTATTGCAGCTTGAAGTTCATAGACTGTACAGATTCAGTGGTATTTATTACACAAGTTAAAGGCTTTAGGATAGTAAAGATTAAGACGATGAAGATGATCTAGATTAGCTAAACGTACCCTTTGTAACTTTACTTTGATTTTGTTTGTAATCACTATTGAACATTCGTTCAATTTTATCTTAGTGTATGATTGTTGTTATTGCAGCTTGAAGTTCATAGACTGTACAGATTCAGTGGTATTTATTACACAAGTTAAAGGCTTTAGGATAGTAAAGATTAAGACGATGAAGATGATCTAGATTAGCTGAACGTACCGTTTGTAACTTTACTTTGATTTTGTTTGTAATCACTATTGAACATTCGTTCAATTTTACCTTAGTGTATGATTGTTGTATATTGTTTACTGGGACCTTTAAGTTAAGACTTCTTCAAAAGTTGGGACTTATATACCGGTATGAGAGCACTAATTTGAGTGAATCAAAATATTATGTGTAATACTCACTACAACAAAACGAGCCTATTGCAACCTTGGCAAAATGTTGCATTAGGTCTGCAAAAAGTTGCATTATGCCTTGTAACAACCCAACTTTTAGCCCAATTTAATATCTAATCATCGAACCAATAATGTAATTTTATTACATTATTTGAATTATAATTTAATTAAATATTGAAATATTTAATTAAATTATATGAATATTTAAATTATGAATTAATAAATTATTAAGGTAATTAAATTAGATGATAAAAATTAAGAAAATGTAAAATACAAAGTGTAAGTGGGTTAAATGAGTATTTATCAAAATTAATGTATAAACTAAAATTAATGGCTTAAATGCCATTTATCTCAATTCAAGAAATTTACACACTCTCTCTCTCTTCTTTTTCTCTAATCTACGGCTACCACAAGAAACCACCAAGAAAATTCATAAATGGTTCCATAAATTGAAGATTTAAGGCAAGAGGGGGTTACAAATATCAACAATCAACAAGAAACTACAAAGATTTGAGGTAATCTTTAGTTTAAATTCGAAATCTTATAAGATTGGTTCGGTTTTAGTGAGAAACCGAAAACTTAAGATTTATAACCTAAATTTGTGTTGCATGTTAGAATAAATGAATTGAAATCATGTAATTAAGTAATTTGAAGTAATAGAAACAGAAATCATGAGTTGGATTGTCCAAAATAAGCAAGGAAATGTAATTTTTTTGTGTTCTTGCAAAAAGTGCCTATTTTGGACAATCTTGATCAGATTATGGTGTTAATGATAAGGAAAATAGTATAAAATCAACCAAATAATGATAATATAACATTATTCTAAGTTGCATGTTGATAAAATGGACTTTTGGGAATTTTTATGAAAAATCCGTAGGTATATAAGATAGAACACGAAGAACAAATTCTGGGAAATTATGAGTACAGGATCCGAATTCGGATGAAGCACCCATTTCGGATGAAATGCCCAGTTCAGATCTCAACTCAAACATAATTCAGATTTTCTAATTTCGGATCTTGTATCATTTCGTATGAAATACCATTTCGGACGGAAGGTGGTCCGAACTCGGATGACCCGAGTTCGGATGGCCCATTTCGGATGGTGCTAGTTCGAATGAATCATTTCGGACCAACTTCGGATGTGCCATTTCGGATGACCTAGAACCGAATCCGGATGATCCGAATTCGGATGGTCCTAATACGGAGGTAGTTTTTATGATTCAAAATATAACAACAGATTTCCTTATATAAATATGAATGATTAATCATTAAAATCAAAATTTATAAACTTAAGAAATATCATCAATTAGAAAACATATGAATATATATGCATGATCACATATGATTAGATTTCGAAAATGCAACTTTATAAGCATATAAACATCAAGTAAGTATATGATATGATTAGACATGCTTTCTTAAGAATTATATTGAGCAAATGAAAGCTAAGAAAGATCTTAATGAAATTAATGATCAAGTTATGAGATATAGAAATTTAAAAGATCAACGAGCGAACATTGAGCTTATGAATTGAATGAACACTGAATACTTATTATTCAGATGATATAAGAGCTAATAAATATCAGAAATGATATTAATAACAGATTGAGCAACGAGCAAAATGGCGAGCATCTGAAAGTCTGATATAAGTCAGATAGTGGTTCTAATCCACTACAGATTGTGAGCAACAGAGCCAGAGCCAGAAACTAACAGAGCACAAATAACCAGTAACTGTGAGTTGTAGATTTCACTTTAACTGCATATTATGTGAATTGAGACTTTTGTTGCATGATTCTGATTTATTTGAAATTCTGATCTTGAGCTTATTGATATATTGTCATAGTATATTTACTATGATTTGTTGAGCTGAGCCTTTATTCTCCTAGAATCTATTTCATTGACGAGTCATTTGATTGTTAAGCTTAACTCCATCACTATTGCTCAGTGTTGGGTTAATGTTAGGCTTATGATGTGCTGATTTACGTGATGAAAGCACAGAGGGTAGCTAGAGCTGAGCATTCCGATGATATCCATATAGAGCTTTTACTGGTAGCTAGCCCAGTACGTGGCTGATCCCCACTAATGATGCGTGTGTATGGATTTATCATCATCCGAGCATTCCTTATGAATTTGTCTAAAAGTCTCAAGAGCAACAACAATTTTATAACTGGGAGCTGAGCAAAGTTGCGCATCAAAAGAGCATTAATTGGCCAATGACCCTTCGAGATTGAGCTGTGCATGAGCCTAGTGCAGTGCATATAGAGCTGAGACGTGCATGAGCCGAGTGCAGTGCATGTGCTTCCGCGTTCATAATTGCATGTTAAATGTGAAATTCTACATTCTCACTAAGCAAATAAGCTTACCCGTTGTTGCATTATTTTTCAGGTAAAGGCAAAGGATTGGCTGGACCTAGTACATAGGTCAGGAATCTGAAAGAGCTTGAAGTGCATTAGAACCTGTTTCAACATCTTGGTATTTGGATGATAATAGAGCTTTGGTGTTCGGGTTTAGTTTATATTATGTGATTTGATGTAATAGTCTAGATGTTTGTACCTTGCTACTTAAATTCTGTCTCTGTTTGTAATTAACTTTATTTCCGCAATTGTTAATTTTATCTTAGTTTCCTGATTGATATTGCATTGCTACTGGGCCTAGACTTGAGACCTTTGAGAAATCAGAGGGTCTCACATGCCTAAAGTAACCTTTTAGCAAGAGTTGCATTATGTCTTCTTTCATTAGGTCTAAAGTAACCTTTTTGGTAGAATATGCAACCTTTTTTTGAAAGAGTTGCATGAGTCATAGAAATGCAACCTTTTTAGAATGCAACATTTTTATACTTAAATGCAACCTTTTTACAAGCAAATGCAACATTTTTTTTACATCAAATGCAACCTTTTTTACATCAAATGCAATATTTTTCAAACTCAAATGCAACCTTTTCACATTAAATTACAACTATTTTTAAACTCAAATGCAACCTTATGCTCAAATGCAACCTTTTTATGCTCAAATACAACCTTTTTTACATTCAAATGCAACTTTTTTTATTTTTAAATGCAACATTTATGAATTTAGTTACAAAGAGTACAACATTTTAGTACACGAATACAATTAATAAGCATCACCAATTCAAAAAATGTCGATTACAATAATTAAAAGGTATCAAAATCCTTCACCAATTACACAATAATCTCAAAACACAATATATATTCCATATAATAATTGTTAATTACGATGAAAAAAGGTATCTAAATCCTCTAAAAAAACACGTGTCTTCGTATATATATCGATATCCCAAAACAAAGTTTCATGTCACACACAAATAATAATAAGTAACTAAGTCAAACCAAAATAATCAAATTGATGAAATAATTATACTTGTCATGATCATATTGACATCATACCTTGATCCAAACATAGACGATAACTCATGCTAGAAACTCAAACTTGAAGAGACAATTTTTGCATAAGCTTCTTCATCGCATCTTCTACTAATTTATCTTGTTGGTTCTCAATATCTTTTTCCAAACAAACACCAAGGGTTATCCTGGTGCATCAATAATAACTAAGCAAATGTGTGTGTTGTATGTATACACAAAATATTGCAAGCCCAACTACCACAAGTATAATTTTATAACAAAAATATAAATAATAATTAAGCTTTATATATACAAGAAAAGAAAAACATGTACGCACTAACTGGTTTGATTAAATAATAATTAAGCCTGATTTTGAACAAACCTACTTTTCCAGGGTCCAACATCTTTGATTCAATCATATCATCATTTCCAAGATGTTTATCTTCTTCCAAACTAAACGAGCTATAAGAAACAACAATACACAGAAAAGAAAGGCTCATGTGATGGAACATGCACTCGGTGAATCACATTTATTATATCAATCTATGCTTGCTCTTCTTTATTTGGGGACAAGGTTGCAACACAATAACACAATATCGCATGTAACGACCTTAAATTCAGATTAACGTTATTAGCTATTTAAATTAGCTATTAATATCAAAATCACAAGGTAAATTGCATTCGATTAGGCATATGTGTGTGTTCTTCTGCGTGAACGAGCTACGACTCCAGGAACATTTTAACCCCATTTGGCCATTTAATCACCAAATTCATCATAAAAACTTCCATAAAACATTATGAAAATCATTGGAATGTTCTTGTTCAGGGTTTAATTCAATTGTATGCATTTTCTCCTTCTACTTCTTTGAACCTACTTTGTTCTGTTGCCGAGAGTATATATATACACATGCGTAGGCTGCTGTTGGTTTGGAATAAGACTTACGCCATTGACCCTTCTACCTTTTCTCTGATTTGATTTGGAACATACACATATACATCATCTGCTGTCTATTTCGTACATATATGCACCCGACCTGCTGCTGTGTTTTAGAAGCAGACTCCAACACATATTAAGTCTCGGAGTGTACGGCCTAAATGGACAGCAGCCTAGTAGAGTTTAGGACCTGGTTTAGCTTAAAAATGATCATGTAAACCTGCAAGTATTGAGCGTCAATAGTGTGTGGGCCACAGATTGAGACCCCGAGACTTGAGCTGATAATTTAGGCGAAAAAATGGACAAGTTCAGCAGCATAATTAAAGAATTTAGGGCATAGTGTTGCTGGGAAATTTATCAATTAATTTGGTATGCATTAGGTGTGTTAATGTAAGATGTGTGTGCTTAATTCGTAACATCACTTGGCCATTGAACCCCCCTGTTTCCCTCTGTTTTGTGTGCTGAATATATATGTAAGTTGCGGCTGCTATACGAAGAAGAAGGACAGACATGACAGCAGCACATTTGGAGGGGGGTTTAGGACACAAACTAGCAAGGGTTGTGAAGGGGCTGCACATGGGGTTCGAGATTGAGGTCTAAGGGGGCTGTTATGGGGTCCGAAATTCACACACTTGAACACAATTGGTTTTGTTTACGCAGGACCAAAACACAGTTGTTAGTTAATCCTAAATTGTAGCCTAACAGTTGGCAAGTTGGCAACATCTAATATATAACACAATGGCCAATAAGAATATCATTTTCAGAAGTAAACTTATCTTAATGGCACAGTCCACACGTGTCATAAATACAATTCCAGGATGAACAGCATTGGCTCCATTAAAAAGTCTAGCAACCTTTTCATATTGGGGCTACAAATTTGAAGCTACAGTGATAAGAATTAAAACAAACATACAAGTTACTTTAAGAGAGTTGTTTTTCCTTTTTCCTTATAATTAATTAAGAACACAAATACGGAAGTACCTTATAATTTCTGCAAGCTGGGCACCTGCAAAGAGTAATAAACTTGTATGTTTATGTATATCTCATAACAAAAGTTTCACATGTATTAAGCTTGTATGTTCATCATATATATAAAGGTTCATTGTGTGTGTATATCATCACTTTTAATCCGTATTTTGCTGCTGTCTAAGAATTCACAACGCACATCTCATCACTTTATGTCAAGTATAATCAACGATTTGTGTTGGATTTAATAGCTAAATATGTGTTGAATCCAACAGGAAATCTTTTAGGGATTAATATGCTAAGTTTAGGAGTCCATTTAATACTTGAGCTAAGGCTAAAAGACGCAAATTGTAGCACCAAAACACCAAAAAAAGGCTACTGTCCAATTCATATTTCCACTCTAAGTTTATGTTATATGCTCATATTTGATGACATATTGAAGATAGAAATGCTTTGAATTAATGGATGATGTTTAGGAGTTGTTATGTACATGTATTATGTCTAAAAACCATGTCCAGGCTGTTGTCCTCCTTTGTCCTCCTTTGGTCTATAACAGCAGCTACAACAGCATACAGCAGCAATACAGAAGGGAAGACATGCCAAGAAACATGTTTTGAAGCTTTAAATTATTGTATATGTATGTATTAAGTAACAATCTAGCACACACACACACACACACACACATACACATATATATATATATATATATATATATATATATATATATATATATATATATATATATATTGATGTCCGTAAACACACACATAACAAAAGTTTCACATATATTAAGCTTGTATGTTCATCATATATATATATAATTTATTATATATATATATATATAATATATATATATATATATATATATATATATATATATATATATATATATATATATATATATATATATATATTATATTATATATATATATATATATACATAGATATATATATATATATATATATATATATATATATATATATATATATATATATATATATATATATATATATAAAAGGTTCATTGTGTGTATATATCATCACTTTTAATCCTATTTTGCTGCTGTCTAAGAATTCACAGCTCACATCTCATACTTTATGTCAACTATAATCAACGATTTGTGCTGGATTTAATGGCCAAATATGTGTTAATCAATCAACAGGAAATCTTTTAAGGATTAATATGCTAAGTTTAGGAGTCCATTATTAATACTTGAATTAAGGCTAAAAGATGCAAATTGTAGCACCAAACCACCAAAAAAAGGTTGTTGTCCAATTCATAATCCACTCTAAATTTATGTTATATGCTCATATTTGATGACAAATTGAAAATAGAAATGCTTTGAATTAATGGATGATGTTTAGGATCGAGTTGTTATGTACATGTATTATGCTGTTATGGAACTTGAAATATACATATGAGCTGTGCATTCAAATAAGATGCATGGCTGCTGATTCATTCACATGACTTACATTTTATCTAGCTATTTATATTGATATGGTGAATTAAGACCGATGATCAGCCCTGCACTAATGCCTAAATGAAGTAGGTTAATGAGGTATATTTATTTAAAAAAATTAATATTAATTTTTTATAATAAATGTAATTCCATTTTTGGTTTGGTTTGATTTGAAATATGCAAAACCGAAAACCATATTATATAATGTGGATTCAAACCAAACCGAAATCATTTTATTACAGTTTGGTTTTAATTCGAATTTGGTGCGGTTCGGTTTTCTATTAACTCTTCGAGTCTGGACCAAATATTGCACACCCCTAATTATAAGTGTTACATCCTGAATAGATTAGCAATAAATAATATTAATCGAATGAAAAGGTTAACAATATATAATAGTTATATATTCAATTTTTAAGAAAAAATAAAAAAAAATTACAATAACATGTTAGATGTAATGTACTCTAAAAAAAAGTTGCAATATTTTAGACATATGCAACCTTTTAAAATCAAGGTTACCTTTAACCTATAACAAATGCAACATTTCTTACAAAATGTTGCCATTTACAATCAAATTTGCAACCTTTTAAAGTAAAGGTTGCATTAGATCTTCTAATACAACCTTTATTTTTTTAAACTTGCTTTACAATCAAATGCAACTAATTATATAAAAGTTGCTTTTAAAAGGTTGCAATAGGCTCATTTTGTAGTAGTGACTTGATCTCAAACTTAAGCAATACTAGCAATAACAATCATTTATATAGGATCGCTTGAACTAAGATAAGTTACTGAGACTAACCTGACGTGGGCAACAATGGTATATAGATGCTAAGAATTGAAACTAAAAGTTGTATGATTTGTATTTCAAAAAGATGGCTAGACAAGAAGAACCTTCTACTGATTTGAAGTCACAATGAATATTAGAAACAACGCATGATATGTTCATATTTATCTACATTTTTGGCATCATTTACCTTGCATTTTGGTCGGTTTTCCACTCAAAATACGTGAAAAAGATATCTAACTCGTTCATTTTTGTGATTCATAGGACAAAACCGGTTTTATCGACGAAGGAAAGAACATCGAAAACCCGGCCATTCGTGGATTTTCCAGAATAAAAGAGGTGAAGTTGGTGATTTTTAGAGCCTACGACCATAGGGGATGCCAGGACTAACTACACGAGCTAGGGCACGAGTTTGACCAAGTCAAGGAAGCCTACGACCGTAAGACTTAATGCATACGGTCGTAGGCGGCTTCAATATTTGTTTAAAAAATGCAAAATCACACCAGTTGCAAACGTTTCCAATATTTCTTCGCATATTCAAGTAGGTTTGATGCGTGCAAAACACTCCTCAGGTTTTAATAACTAAATGAACCCAAATTATAAATTACACAACTGGCAGTGTACCAATCGTGTGTAACATAGCTTTAAGAATTCACGTTAGCTCCGTATTCTGAATTACTTTACCAAATATTTGATTTCTCATAATAACGATTAAATCATGACAAAACACGTGAAGACAACAAAGTTAATTAAAAAAATATCTAATATCAACCAACAATCCTATCGCAAAAACATGCTAAAAACTATCATATAAACTTTATCTCTTTGGAAATCGAGCTATATAGATTATTAGTCTTATTATTGCAACACAATGCCTAACAACTAACAAACACGCAAAGTTCTAGATGAATAATTCATCACAAAATCATTATCGCCACACAATGTCTAGAAAATATAATTAATTATCAATTTTTCATCTAAAGCTTCAATATTTATTACAAAACGCATATTCAACCAACAATTTATTTTCGCAAAACAATGCTAAAAGATTGATAAAAATTTGGTTTTTAACATGAGTATATGAAGAACATCAAAATCTAGTAAATATAAACCGTCAATCAATCCAAAATCATGCCAATTAATACACAGAGTTCATCATCCCAAGCGGGTGAACAAGAAAACTACTCACTATTCATACCAAAAACCATAATTTAACCAAATAAAATATCAAACATTACGATATCAGAAGATTAAGGTATGAATATATGAAAGTCGCGACTTCTATGAAGAATTCGAAATCCAAAGTCGAACCAAATGCTTTAAATCTTCAGTAAATTGAAACCCTAAGCTAAACTATGACTAAGTAAGCGAAAACCTAATTAAAACCGAGGGAAATTTTGCACAAAGTTGTCCAAAATCAAGTCTGCCCCCTCTCTGCTGCAAACTAGTGTTTTAAAAGAGTTTTAGTTTGTTGGGCCTCTTACGCGGGTGCGTGGAATATCCTGCGTGGGTGCGTAGATGCTTTGACTGGACTACGCTGACTCAATCCCACGCGGGTGCGTGGCTTGCTCTGATCGGACTTAGGTGACTCAACCCCACGCGGGTGTGTGACTTGCTGTGACTGACATAGCCACGCGGGTGCATGGAGTGTCCTACGCGGGCACGTAGCATTAATCTTTGCCAAATTTTGCTTCCGATCATGGAAGATTGTTGGATCATAAAATCTGGTTACTTTAACCTCGATTTCAGTTCCCATGTCGATGTAATGGCTTCTGACCTGCGAAACAAACATATTAATAAAATCAGTATCTTTTTCACGCATTTCGGTCTGAAAACCACATAAATTGGAGATAAAATGATACAAAAAACATGTATCATTTTCAACATATCAAAATACCCCACACTTGAGCTTTGCTTGTCCTTAAGCAAACTGCAACATAAATGTCTTCAACCGGCCTCATCTCAAAACAAACTCTCTAGAAACACGATATAGACTCTTAAGCATTAAAAATCAATAAATAATGTATTTGAAACCTAGATACGAAGACAGAGAGACCACCAGATGAAAAAAGTAGAATGACGATGCAAATCACTTCTAACCTAGTTGCATGAATCAGGACCTCATGGTTTTCACTTAACACTATAGGCTCATATGTGTTTGCACAAAATCATCTAAACGCCACATGTGTTAGATAAACCTCAGTATAAGCTTGAGATAGAATCACATCTCTGTTGGGAAATATTCTAAGTATCTCAAGCTGTTAGTTAGATTTCTCAAGCTGTTAGTAGTATTTCTGTGTAGTTACAAAGTTCAAGCTACTAGTTCAACAAGTTCAAGCTGCTAGTTCAACTATTCAAGCTGCCAGAGTAAAAAGTTCAAGCTGCTCAACAGATTAATAACAGAAAGTGCTGAAATTCAGGAAGTGATATATATTTCAATATTTGAAGATCTTCCAAGCATATCCACTACCAGAGAAATTAGAGTTCGTCAAGGAAACAAATCAGAATGATATATATATATATATATATATATATATATATATATATATATATATATATATATATATATATATATATATATATATATATATATATATATATATAGATACACTAGGTCTTTCTATTGTAAGTCAGTATGTGCAAGTTCTGTAATTGTGTGCTTCATTGTAATTGCTTTCTGATAAAGTTTCTCAAGCCTCTAAGGTGGTAAAACCCTAAGAACAATTTGTTTTCTTCGTCTAATCAAACAGATTAGAGGTGATTGTAATCAGTGATTTTGGCAATACAAGGGTTTTAATATTGATTATATTTATCTGTTATTTATTCTGAAAGTTTTCTTAAAACAATTAAGTGTTATTCCGCAAACTTCTTAATTGGACTTTAATTCAAAACAAGGTTATTGGTTTACACTCTGATATATTGAAACCAGTTAATCTTAGGTGATTTTGATCTTGAAGTGCCAATCCCAAGCCCTGAAGTAACAGCTCCATCCAATAGGGAAACAGTCCCATCTTCTGATCAGACTGTTACTGAAGCAGAATCCTCAAGTGGTGCTGAAGGTGATGATACAAATCTATGAAGCTCATTTCAGACAGAGAGAGAATCTACACTCAGGGTTCACAAGTATCATCCTCTTAACCAGATAATGGGAGATCCACACACCCCTGTGCAAACAAGGATAATGATTCACAAGGAGTCCACTGATGCTGAATCAGTAGTCCCTGAATTCAGCCTAGCTGCCTTTGAACATGCATGCTTCATGTCACAATTGGAGCCAAAGAAGGCATCTGAGGCACTGAAAGATCCATCTTCGATAGGCAATGCATGAAGCACTATTGCAATTCAAGATTCAGACTGTATGGACTCTAGTTGACTTGCCTAACGGTAAGTGGGCAATTGGTACAAGATGGGTGTTCAGAAACAAGAAAGATGAGAGAGGTGTAGTGATAAAGAACAAAGCAAGGTTGGTAGCTCAAGGATATACTCAAGAAGAAGGAATAGATTATGATGATGTCTTTGCCCCAGTAGCAAGAATAGAAGCCATCAAACTGTTTCTAGCTTATGCCAGCTTCAAAGGGTTCAAAGTGTACCAAATGGATGTGAAATCTGCATTCTTGTATGGTACAATCGAAGAAGAGGTTTATGTATGTCAACCCCCTGGATTTGAGGACAATAAGTATCCAGACAGAGTCTACAAGTTAAACAAAGCCCTCTATGGACTCCACCAAGCCCCAAGAGCATGGTATGACACTTTGTCTTCATATCTTCTACAGAATGGATTCAAGAGAGGTACTTTAGACAAGACATTATTCACAAAGTCCATCAAATCAGAGATTCTTCTTGTTCAAATCTACGTTGATGATATCATCTTTTGATCAACAAATGACATTCTATGCAAGGAGTTTGAAACTTTGATGCACAAGAAGTTTCAAATGAGTTCAATGGGAGAACTAACTTTCTTTCTAGGATTGCAGGTCAAGCAGAAACCCACTGGACTTTTTATAAGTCAATCAAAGTATGTGAATGACATCTTGGAAAAGTTTGGATACAAGGACACCAAAGTTGCCAGCACACCAATGGACACTCATAAACAGCTTGATGCTAATAAAGAAGGAGTGGATGTGGATATTCATTTATATAGATCGTTGATAGGTTCCCTAATGTATCTCACATCTTCTAGACCTGATACAATGTTTGATGTTTGTGTTTGTGCCAGGTTTCAATGTGCTCCAAAGGATTCACATCTGTTTGCTGGTAAGAGAATCTTTAGATACCTCAAGGGTCAACCAAAATTGGGCCTATGGTATCCTAAGGACTCTCCTCTTGAACTAACAGCTTATTCTGATAGTGACTATGGAGGTTACAACATAGACAGAAAATCCACAACTGGTGAATGTCAATATCTAGGAGCAAGACTGGTCTCTTGGCAGTGCAAAAAGCAGACCACTGTTTCCACCTCATTTACGGAAGCTAAATACGTTGCAGCTGCCAGCTGCTGTTCCCAAGTGATGTGGATTCAGAACCAACTGAGAGACTATGGTATGAACTTCCTATCTACTCCTATTTATATTGACAATTCAAGTGCAATAAGCATTGTACAAAATCCAATGAAATTTCCAAAAACCGAGCACATAGACATTAGATTCCATTTTATAAGGGATTGTAATGAGAAGAAATTAATCCAAGTTATCATATTCTTACAGATGATCAGTTAGCTGATCTTTTCACAAAACCATTTGATGTAGGGAGATTCACCTTTCTAGTATCAAATATTGGTATGGTAAATATGGATTAATTTGTTCTTCATTATTCTTCCTTATTTCATGAGGAAAATACTTATTCAATGTGCTTAGTTAAGGGGGAGACACTGTTTCATTAGAAAATGCTTAATTTTCAACTAACAGCTTGAGACTATTCTCAAGCTGCTAGTTCATTTTCTCGGACTGTTAGTTGTTTCACTTGGTCTGTCAAGTGTGCAGGGTAATTCCGGAATTCTTCATAAGATTGTGCGCGAGACTAGATATTTTTGAAAAGCTAAAAACCTTTAAAGTCCCAGTTTCGTTCGATTGCAACTACCAGTTGCAAAAATATCTTCCACAATCTTTTCATCTTCTCTCTCAGTGCAATTCTCACACAGTCGTTCAAAACCATAAATCCCCGTTGTGATCTCTAATGGAGTTTGTCGAAGAACATAACTGTCTTCCCTACTCTCTCAAACACACTGAACTCAAACCATTCCATGACATGATGGATTTTCTTCGTGGTTCCCATCTCCATTATGCTCTAAATATCAATCCCACCATATACGTCTCACATATAGAGAAGTTTTGGAAATCGTCCACTGTCAATACCATTAATGGAGTCACTTCTTTTGCATCAATCATTGATGGAAACCCCATTACCATCACTGAGGAGACTATACGCCAACATCTGCATCTTTAAGATGCCACAGGTATATCTGATCTCTCTCTTACTGCTGTACACGAAGGTCTTTTTGAAATTGGGTATAGGGGCCTTACTGATTCTTTTACCTTCTATAAAGCATATTTTGATCCTAAATGGAAATATCTTGTACATATTATTCAGCAGTGTATAAGCCCTAAAAGGACTGGTTGGTCTGAATTTTCTTCAAATGTTGCCACTGCCTTAGTGTGCTTATCAATAGGCCAACAGTTCAATTTTTCAAATATGATTTTTCAAGGGATGTTAAGGCATCATGCCTTAAAGAATGGGAAGTTTTTGATGTATCCACGATTTTTGGCAGAAATAATTGCAAAGTCTTGCAATAATTTTAAAGTACATAAAAGGATACATGTTTCTCATAGGCACTCTTTACCTACTATTAAAAGGCGTTTAAAACCAAGTGCCAATTTTCACAATGTGGATGTCCCATTGCCCTCTGCAATGCAGGACATCCATCCAAGAAACAGAGAATAGGGTCCTGAGCAGGCTCAGCCATCTGTTACTGCTTCACCCCCAGGACCCCAACCCACTCCTCATGATACATATACTTCCTCTGCTCCTTCTACAATACATACTTCCCCAGCTCCCTCACTTAAAATATATAAACGACAAAGGGTTGTAGGAGCTCCTTCCTTCTCAGTCCAATTCCCAGAGCCAAATAGCCCTGTGCAGGGGGACACTCCTACACAGAATATCGACAGGGAACCCATTGAGGATACTCTCACCCTCAACTTGGAGGTGAACATCCCATCAGAGGATGTTCATATTGGATTTGTGGCTGATACTATTGATGTCCCTACACAAGTGGCACAGGACAGTATCAACATCCCTAAGACCACACCCATGGAAATAGAGGGTGTGCAAGCACCTTCTGGAAGTCCCGACTACCAAGAACAAAGGGGCCTAGATGTTTCTACTTCTGGAATTCATGCCAGTGATAGATCTCAAACCCCACTATCATTTGAAAATCTTGAGGCTAGTCTGCAACTTATGGCTTTGACGGATCAACAACTGAAACCTGTTGTAGCCATTTTGGAACATTATAAGTCCATTATTGCTGCACAAGGATCTCAAATCACAGCTTTGCAACAACTCACAGCAGCCCAACAACAGCGCCTTGATAAGTTTCATCTTGGTTTCATTTTGTGTGGAAACAAGATCATCCAGCTCGAAAAGATGGTTCGATCCCTGCTTGCAAAGGTTTTTGGTCCCCCTAGACAAACCAATGCATCCAAAAAGGGGGAGAATCAGCAGATCCCTCATCCACTCTAAACAGCGTCAACTTCACCAACAACAGCTTCAGTTTCTAGGCTAACAGTCCCAACAGCTTCTCAAGCTGTTAGTCTAGAAGCTCAAGCTGTTCCCATCAAAACAAGTGGAGTGGTCATCAGAGAAGGTCCTCAAGCTCCTGTCCCAGCAGTCCAAGCCACAGTATCATCCTCCACAGACAAGGGAAAGGGCATTTTGATTGAGCCTCCAAAGAATAAATTTGTTTCAAAAGAAGCCCAAGTTGCCCATGATGCTGAACTGGCCAGAAAATTGGTAGAAGAACAAGATGATATCCTAGACCAGCAAACCCATGAACCAATAGGAGATGATGAAACCTTAGGAGATTACCTAAGAGGGTTTGTGGTCAAAGATAATCAAAAGAAAAGGAATAGGCCAACAGGGCCTTCAAAGGCAGAACACAGAAGATTCTTGATAAATTTCTCTGCAACAGCTGGGATATCGAAAGTAATTGCTCAATCATGGTCTACTGAGAAGCTTCAAGCTTTATATGACAAGGAAAAAAGAGAAAGAAAAAGCTTCCACAGCCTCCCAACAAGTCCAAGTTCCACAAGAACCAGTTCAAACTGTTGCTGATGATTCTCAATCTAAACCCATCCAACATGCAAAGTTTGATCAGGTAAAGAGAGTGTTGTTTGATCAACAACTGCAAAAGGCTATGGAAATTGAAAAGGTCCTGGATCAGCATGACTTCTCCAAACCTCCTATTACTTACTGGTATGCTAAGTCAATAGATGACATTGATTTAGTGTATCATTTTGTAGTCAAAAGGGAAGCTGGTCCAGAGGAAGAATACAAGAGCCTAATCCAACTGGTTTAAAGATTGACTAGAGATGAGCTGACACAAATGCATCATATTGGAACTGCCAGTCACTCTAGGTCTCCAATTGTTTGGGTTCAGACAAACTTGAAAGATCTCAGAAGCATTTTTGACCCAGAATCCACCAGAGTGGATATAGAAGCTGCCAAGGATATGAATATTGTACAGATTGATTTATATGCCAAATCCATGACATATAGACTCAAGCTTGCAGACAGATCCAGTAGATTCTACAATTTTGAATTTCTCAATTTGCCAAAAGCATGGCTACTCTAGATGAGCTCTATGAAGATTGAATGTGATAAAGTGGAGTTGAAGAGAGAATTCATAAAGGCTATAAGGCAGAAACTTTCACAGTTGTAAGTTTTTGGATGCCTTAGTTTGTATATAACAGTTTTACTTTGTTTTATTTCCTTATTTGTATAGAAACTTAAAGTCTTGTGTAAAGAATTTAAGTTAGGTGGAGATTGTTGGGAAATATTCTAAGTATGTCAAGCTGTTAGTTAGATTTCTCAAGCAGTTAGTAGTATTTCTGTGTAATTACAAAGTTCAAGCTGCTAGTTCAACAAGTCCAAGCTGCTAGTTCAATTGTTCAAGCTGCCAAAGTAAAAAGTTCAAGCTGCTCAACAGATTAATAACAGAAAGTGCTGAAATTCAGGAAGTGATATATATTTCAATATTTGAAGATCTTCCAAGCATATCTACTACCAGAGAAATCAGAGTTCGTCAAGGAAACAAATCAGAAGGCTATATATAGATAGACTAGGTCTTTCTATTGTAAGTCAGTTCGTGCAAGTTCTGTAATTGTGTGCTTCATTGTAATTGCTTTCTGATAAAGTTTCTCAGTCCGCTAAGGTTGTAAAACCCTAAAGAACAATATGTGTTCTTCGTCTAATCAAATAGATTAGAGGTGATTGTAATCAGTGATTTTGGCAATACGATGGTTTTGATATTGATTATATTTATCTGTTATTTATTTTGAAAGTTTTCTTAAAACAATTAAGTGTTATTCCGCAAACTTCTTAATTGGACTTTGATTCAAAACAAGGTTATTGGTTTACACTATGATATATTGAAACCAGTTAATCTTAGGTGATTTTGATCTTGACAATCTCCATCACTTATGTTTGAAAATAAAGCACATAAAGGACTTAAAGGTTGTACAGGTCTAGGCTCGGGTGATGGGGAAGTTTGGTTAGAGTGAGGCTCAAAGAAATGAGACAAAAGAAGTAGCAACAAACCTTAGAACTAGAGCGAAAATCATGATAATAAACACTAAAAATGATCATCACTAAAGACTAAGAAACTAGTTTGTACTATAACTCTCATGGGCGACGCAAAGGAAATGCAAATTCTAGATTGTTTCCTTTTCCCACCTTTTTCTTTTCTTTCTTGTATTTACCCCTTCTATTTTTCTTTCTTTTCTTTTTCTTTTTATATATTGTAGCACAAAATTTTCTGTTTGATTCCTTCAAACTTCACGCTTTTATGAAAACCTACTCAAAAAGAACTATCTCGACTAACCTAACCCGCCCGGTTACAACACTAGAAAACCGGAAAGAACACGAAAGCAAATGGATTACATAAAGCGCGAATGCTAACAAAATATAAAGAATAATCACTAAGGCTCAAAATTTTTCTATCAGAGAAAACTGTGGCTGCTACAAGTCCATAAAGCGTGCAACTAATTTTAAGTCCCAATTCTGTTCAATCGATAGAGACAAGGGTAAATCTGGCTAATGATGTGGGTTGTCACCAAAATGAAAGGCTAAGGCTCAAATGGGGTAATCTAGGGAGATAACGTGGGCACGGGAGTTTCATGAGGAAAATGGGTTATCCTAACATTGCCTTTATATGTGTGCTAAATTCTCAAAAGTGTGATCTTGATGAGCATTCACAAATAAGTTCTACCTTAGAATAAATGACACCAACAATAGCACACAAAAATGAAAAATGAGCATTAAGATTGAATGTTATGCAGGCCCAAATCCTCACGAAATGAATGTTAAGGGTTAGATTGTGGTCAAAACATGCAACTTTGGCTATGAAGGCATGACATTTAAATCAAACATCTCGTTGTCATAAAAAGTCTCAATGTCACTTATTTAAATTCGTATGCATAGTAAATAGAACAATACTGTAAAATAGTCTAACGTGCAAAAATAGAGAATAAGTTTCAAAAATCAGCCCATTTTTAGACAAAAATGTCGTGACTTCTAATTAAGTACATGCAAAGCTCAAAATCAACATTTCGTACCCCCAGCCCACACTTAAATCTGACAGTGTCCTCACAGTCATAAACAATGCAACTCAAATGGGAATAATGAAATAAGAACAAGAAAAATCCCCTGATTACGAAGCAAGCATCTGAACGATAAAGCTGAACTTACTGCCAACAAGCATCTCTACCATGGTCCAACCTTAATCAAAAGCAACCACAATGAACAACCATTTATTAGACATATTAAAGGAATAGTAAGCTAAATAACTGTACACCAATTAATAAAGTAAACCAATAAATACAAACGATTAACTAAAACCAAAAGAAAATAAGATAAACATCAGTAGTGCTAGAAACGCCGGATACGACGACGGGAATATGTCTTGATGATAAGAGAGGCCTTCGGCTTGGTGATGCGTGAGGCATCCAAAATGGACTCAGACGGTCCGACATCATAGATCATGGCGGGGATGGCGGTGTCTGCTGCTCCTAAACCACGGGTCCTCAGAAGGATCAGCGGGAGTGTGAATAAGGGAGTAAGGAAGGGCCAGTGAGGATGGTAATCCAGCAGCTGCCAATAGTGAGTCTGTGGCCGATACGTGTAAAGAATAGTAAGGGCAGGATTATGAACTACTGGATCGGTAGGTAAAACTCTAAAATGTAAGGTCGGGAGAATTAAAGGGAAATGGGTAGACGTGGATTCCCGAGAGGATTCAGGGATGTCAGAGTGATGGACAGGGGACAGAAGGTGATCGTGTTAGGGTCTAGGCTGAGGTTAGGGTAGGACAAGGTGATTGTCACGATGGTGTACTATGCCCATGTTTCGGGGAGTCTATAACTGGATTTGTACAACACAATTCTCAAGCACTAGCGTAAGACGACCCTGTATATCTGGTGTCAAAATGCCTAATCGACGAGCTAAGAGTGTAATATATACCCCTCCAGTAATGGCACTACTCGCACGAACACCGGAACAATGGCATAGGAAATATGTTAACCGGTAAGCTATCTGCCGCTCCGCTCTTAAAATTAAATACATACTCTCGAAATCCTTTATTGATATGCTACATGCACCAACCCCTCGCCCGCATAATGTCTCTGCCAAAATCTGCCAAAACAACCGATGAATCAGATCTCTAAATGATGTGCCTTTGGCAGAGTTGGTGTATCGACTATTTGCAAACTCTACCCAAAAAGTGAGATGATCAAAATCTGGCTCACGATAAACTGGCTCTCGAATAGCAAGGAGTCGCTAAAAATCTGGGGAGTAATCCAAATTAGTGGGTCCATATTGCCTCGCATGATCTGATCAAAAGATAACACATTTCAAAGTTACTTTGAATTAAAAGCGCAAGAAATGTATATCAAGCAGTAAGGAACATATAGGGGTCTACAAGGAACAAAAGAAACAAAACAAAGGAACACACTAACACAAAAAACTGAATAGAAGTAATAATAAAAAAACCACGAACCCGCGAAAGCTAAAAGGGTAGCTACACAAACGAAAGTAAAAATAAATTATATATTGATCTACGCGGTTTTGGCTATAATATAAAAAGAATTGAAGAAAGCCTAAGTTATACCAAATACCACTGGCAGTGTACCAGTCGTATATAGTATAGCTAGAAGCTGACCTCGGGAATTATCGAACATAGGGAACGGCAAATAGAATCGAGATACCGATATTAGGATAGTCACTAATATCTAGCCACTTAGAATGGTAAAATGATGGATTACCTACAAACGAAACTAAACTACAAAGTGCATGAATGCACCTAAGGTCAAAATTAAACTAAGATACTTAAACTAAAATGAGAGATAAAGAAAGACTATGATGATCTAAACTATCAAAAGCAAATAACTAAGATAAACATCAAATAATAAAAGCAACACCCACTTGGAATTGTTCTTTAGGATTTATGAAAAGGAACTAAGTGAATAAACTCTTAGGAAGTTTTAGTTGAAAACATAAAACAAGTTAGAACTAAATCCAACCATTTTAACATTTAAAGCACAAATGTATGTCAATCAAGTGCGTACAAGACATTTAAAGAACACATCCCACTAATTTTAGGAATCAAGTATGGAGTTCTCCAGTATTCCCCAACCCCATAAAACTAGCGAAAACATGCATTTTACGAAAGAATCAACCAACTAAAACTAGCTTTTAAAACCAAAACTTTCTACACGTCAAGCGCTCGGAATCGGTTTCAAACATTCATTTTAATCGAACAAACACATATCATATTCATGGAACTTAAAGATCAAATTAACCCTATCATCGCAATAATGCTACGGATCAATTTCATGCAATAACTTCGCAATATATCAACTACTTACCATATCATAATCACAATAATGCTAGAAATGGCTACAAACTAACAAATCACACAAATTTGATATTTGTAAAAATCAGCATTTAAATTCAATTCTCATGATCACAATAATGCTAGAAAATCAAACTTAACACCGATTTCGTTAATTCCAACGCATCAATTAAATCATACCCAATTGAGACATACACTTTTCCAACTAAAACATCAAAATCTTTTCATATATCCATCAAGAAACAAAATCCAAGTGAGAGTTAACAAGACTACTCACTAATCATGCTAATAACAATAAAATAAGCGAAATCTAAACTAAACAAACCGTTACAGAAACTTTATGGAAAGATTGTATCAAAACCGTAGCTAATGATGATGAAATAGGTGAAGAAATCGTAACCGAATGCTTGAATCACCAAGGAAAACCGAACGCTTGAGCTAATCTAACCCTAACTATGCTTGAAAAATGAAAACCCTACCTACACCTACTAATTTCACCTTAAAGTGTGTGAAAATTGTGGCTTTACTAAGATAAAAACGAAGGTTGCCCTAATTTGGTCGCTTCTCTCTTTTTAATCGAATCTGATGTGTCGTGATCACGACAAAAGTCGTGGTCACGAGCCTGAGTCGTGGTCATGATAAAAGTCGTGGTCACGACCTGACTGTCTATGGCAAACTCATTCGCTTAAAGGGAGGTCTGCTAAATCCGTGAATTCAACGTTTTCGCTTCATTTTTCATCCTTTTGGCAACATGGCGGCTTCAAACCTACGAAATACAAATATAAAGCATATCAATACCTTTTCCACGTATATCGTGGCTAAAACCGCCCAAATGTAAGACAAAATTATACGAAAAATATATAAAAATGACATCATATATATATATATATATATATATATATATATGTATATATGTATATATATATATATATATATATATATATATATATATATATATATATATATATATATATATATATATATATATATATATATATATATATATATATATATATATATATATAGATTTAGGTTCAAAAAAGTACCCATGAGAATTGAGTGTACCAAAGGTACCCTTCCAAAGCCACAAGATCAAAAAAAACAAGGACTGTGATCAAAAGTTGAAAAGTGCACGCGCGTCTCCCTTCTTTTAGCTGGAAGGGTATTTTCGTAATTACAGTGACCATTTACAACACTTATAAAATGATAATTAACATTACTTAAATGATCATTCACATTACGTAATTGACCATTCACATTACTTAATTGATCATTCACAACATTTATTTGATCATTCACATGAATTATTTGACCATTCATTCACAATAAATGTTTGACTATTAACATTTCTTTTAAACTTATTTGATCATTCACAACACTTATTTGATCATTCGCAATAATTATTTGACCATTAACATTTCTTCTACACTTATTTGATCATTTACAACACTTATATGATCATTCACAACACTTATTTAACCGTTCACAATTCTTCTACACTTATTTGATCAAATAATCAAATAAGTGTTGTTAATGATCAATTAAGTGTTGTGAATGATCAATTAAGTAATGTGAATGGATGCTGTAAATACCAAAATACCCTTACATGTGTGGGGTACGTTGGATACGTAATATTTTCCTTGGTACGCAGGGGAGCGTTATTCTATATACATATATATACACACACATATATATATATATATATCTATATATATATATATATATGTATATATATATATATGTATGTGTGGGGTACGTTGGATACGTAATATTTTCCTTGGTACGCAGGGGAGCGTTATTCTATATACATACACACACACACACACACACACACACACACACACACATATATATATATATATATATATATATATATATATATATATATATATATATATATATATATATATGCCCTAAAGTGGTACCCAAGGCAGAAATGGACTCGATAAATCCGGTACTACCATGCTTTACACATAACAATCCTCAAACTTACCTTTCCAAACTCACATTTTCATTAGGATATCACAGAGCAATGGGACGAACTCAAAATGCAGAATCAAGACAGAAATAAACAAGAAAACCCTAAAGTAACTAGATGAGACATGAAATATCATGACTGATGATGTCACAGTGAGTCGCAACTTGGAGTATATCAGCAGGCGATTGAATTTGGAAAGAAAATAAAATCAATCCACATAGGCATATAAACAAGTGCACAACAATCAAAGAGCATGTAGTAATCAAACAAATTATTCCAATATGTGAAACATAACCTGATGAACAGATGAGTTTATGAAACACACTTTGATGAATCAACATACAACTCAAACAATCAGATTCTACACCAGGGGTAAAGTAAGCAATCTGGAATTGTGTCGGTGTGTGCAGTGGCTCAAGACGAAACCCAAAATGAAATCTAAATTTAACACATTCGACAAAGCAAGAAACACACAACTCAACTAAATAAGCAAGAAAACCAATTACAAATCAATAATATTAAAAATGCCTGGTCTGAGCAGCATTCGAAGATCGTGACTGTGTGTGCCTGTAACCAGAGAAGAAAATGAAGAGCAACCCCTCAAACTTAGTTAAACTCGAACAATACCAACAAAACAGGTAGAGATAGGCAAGAAAGCAAGCGAATAAGTTAAGCTAACAAGGGAGTTCACGCTAGCGTTTCACAACAGCTCCAAACAAGAAACCAAAATGTTGGGAAATAGTTTAAGTGTGTTCAAACTGTTAGTTAGACTTCTCAGACTGTTAGTAGATTTTAAATGTAAATCCAAAGTTAATGCTGCTAGTTGAAGAAACTTGAGCTGCCAGTGTAAAAGTTCAAGCTGCCAGAGCAAAACAACTCAAGCTGCTCTGTTCATGCTGTCAAGAGATTCAAGCTGCTCAACAGTTTCATAAACAGAAAGTGCTGATTTTCAGGAAAAGATATCTACATGAAGATTCCAGCATATCTACTATCAGAGAAGTCATTATTCGTCAAGGAAACATATCAAGAAGCAATATAAATACATTGAATAGGTCTTTCTATTGTATAAGAGTTTTCTGCATATTTTGAGTCTGTAATTGCTTTATTGATAGAGTTTTCATAAGCCTCTAAGGTTGTAAAACCCTAAGAACAGTCTGTGTTCTTCGTCTAATCAAACAGATTAGAGGTGATTGTAATCATTGAATTCAGCAATACAAACAGTCTTGATTACTTCTTGTGTGTTTATTCATTATTGATTCTGAAAGTTTTTGTTAAAATAATTAAGTGTTATTCCGCAAACTTCTTGATTAAACTTTGATTCAAAGCAAGATTATTGATTTATACTCTGATAAATTCAAATCAGTTAGTCTTGGTGATTCAGTTTTAGATCCTGACAAGTGGTGTCAGAGCCAGGTTGTTCTTTGTTTTTCAAAGTCGAAAACTTTCTTTTAAATTTTTAATTGTTTTGCAATGGAATTTGAAAATAACAACAGTGGATCTGGGCAAGGACTCAAAGTGCCTATGCTCAAGCCCACTGAGTTTGAGATGTGGAAACTCAGGATTCAACAGCATATTCAATTCATTGATTATGCCATATGGGAAGCTGTTGAATTTCCTCCTGTAGTTAATCCAGAACTTGATGATGAGGGAAAACCAGTCAAAACTCCTCCAAAAACTGAACTTGAAAGGAAGGCTAGAATGAATGAAGTGAAAGCACTTACACTTTTACAAATAGCCATTCCTAATGCTTATCAACATCAGTTCAAAAAGTTTTATACTGCTCATTCTCTTTGGAATGCCTTAGAGAAGAGGTTTGCTGGTAATGCCAGTACCAAGAGAAACCAAAAGGATCTCTTGAAACAACAGTATGAAAACTTTTCTGGTGGCAAGAATGAAAACCTTACTCAAATTTTTGACAGGTTCAACAAACTGATAAGTGAACTGGAAAGTGCAAAAGTCAATCTGGATCAAGATGAAGTCAACAGAAAGTTTCTCAGATCTCTTGGAGAAGAATGGACAGTCTATGCTGCACAATGGAGAACAAAAGACACTCTTGATGAGATAGAATTGGATGATCTGTATAACAGTCTAAGAGTGTTTGAGACTGAGATTGATGCTAAAAAGAAATCCTTTTCTTATAATCACAATACTGCTCTTCTGTCTTCTGAAAAATTTAATAACTGTGATTCTTTTTCAGGTGGTGATGGCAACTCTGCTGAAACTCACTATGAGGCTTTTGTTGCCAATGATGGATTATTTGCTCTAAATGTTGAAGACTTGGAACAAATTCATCCAGATGATCTTGAAGAGATGGATTTAAAGTGGCAACATGCAATGCTGACCATGAGAGCCAAAATATTTCTTAAAAGAACTGGAAGGACCAACTTTCAAGCCAAAACAGAAGGCAAACCAGCTTTTGATAAATCAAAAGTGGAATGCTATAAATGTCATAAGCTTGGTCACTTTGCCAGAGAATGCAGATTTCAAGGTCAACAGCCATCAAGGACTTCACGGCCCATTCAAACATCATCATCAACAGCACTTGTCTCTCAAGAGGACAATGTATTTGACTGGAGTGATCAGACAGAGGAAGAATTTCAAAATCAAGCTCTAATGGCAGACACATCAAATGTCTCCTCCACTGAACTACCATCTGAGGTAAATTCTAAACTCTGCTCTCAATCAAGCAAAAATATGGTTAAAAAGTACAGAGATCATAATGAGAGCATGTGCAAAACTTTAGCTAAGATGGAAGAAAGGAGATATGAATACATGCAAGCCATAGAAGATCTGGAAAAACAGATCAATGATTATAAGGATAATGAGATTCAAATGGGCTATGATAGAACCTATCATGAGTGGGAGAAAAAGGAACTAAATAAGAAAATAGAATCTTTGAATAAAAAGGTAGAAGAGACTGAACAAAAGGTGTTAGAGGCTAATAAGAAACTAGAATCTGTTAACATAGATCTAGGAAACTTTAAGTTAGCAAACCAAAAGCTGGAACACCTAATGGAAGTCCAATTTAAAGATAGAGTAAAATCTCAGGTTAATCCCAAAGAAGGAATAGGATACAGAGCTACTCCACCTCCATACAACAACAAGTACATTCATCCAATGAGTGAGGTTGCTGATAGACTTGTCAATGAACCACTAGATGAGCCTATGACTATTGTAGATCATATCCTTGATAACAGTCTTGAATCAAAGGAAGATAAGATTCACCATAAAGACTGTGATACAATGAGTGCACCCATAGAGGTTCAAGCTCCCAGTAAGAAAGGAAAAGAGAAGATGAGTGTATGCAATGCTACTCCACAAGTTTCTGTACATTCTAACTGTAACACTGCATCTTCATCAAAAGGAAATAAAAGAGGTAAAACTATTTCTGTCTGCACATGCCAAAAGCATGGTGTTCAAAAGTTTCCTAAACAACAGCAGGTAAGAGGAAATCAGAGAAACAAGAACCAGAAATTGACAGAAAAGTTTGGTTCTCCAATTCAAACTGTCAAAAGGTGTTTTCACAGTGGAAGGAAGAATCACTTAGCCAAGGATTGTTTTTATAAACCAGCTGTTGCAAAACAGACTGTGAATCACACAAAATCAAACCCTATTCAGGCAAAGCACTCAAAGGTTCCACATCAGTTCCAAAGAAAACAGTTGATTACAGGTTTTCAAAAGCTAATAAAAAACAGTCCACACATCAAAAACAAGTTTTGGCAAAGCCTAAATCAAGTTTTAAACAAATATGGTGTGTCAAGGACAAATCTTCAGCTCAAACTGCTAATGCAAAAGATCAGACTGTTAAGTCAAAATCTGAAGCTGTTAGTGCAAAAACTGAAACTGTTAGCACTACAAACATAGATCAAGCTGCTGAGCATCAATCTGGAACTGCTAATGAACCATCTGAGACTGTTAGAACAAAAGATGATCAAAATAGTTGGATACCTCATATAATCACCAAATACTCTCCAAAGACTCCATCAGTAGATCTTACTAAATATAAGAAGTCAAAAACAGTATTTAGTTATGTCAATGTACAAGGCCAACCCAAAACCAATTTGGTTTGGGTTTACTCCACTACTGACTAAGCTGTTATTTGTGCAGGGCAACCACAGGTCTCCTCATAGAACAAGATGGCATTTGGACAGTGGATGCTCTAGGCACATGACAGGCAATTCTGAGTGCTTGTCAAATTTCAAAGGTTTTGATGGAGGTTTTGTTGCAATTGGAGGCAACTCAAAAGGAGGTAAGGTTACAGGTAAAGGTACTGTTAATGCAGGCAATATGACATTCCATGATGTTTTGTATGTTGAACAGCTTAAGTACAATTTATTAAGTGTCTCTCAAATCTGTGACAAACAAAACATTGTTCTGTTCACAGATTCTAAGTGCATTGTTCTTTCAAAAGATTTCAAAGTTCCTGAAAATCTTGTTTTACTAAGAACACCAAGAAGGACAATGTCTACTGTCTGGACACAGATCTTTTGTCTAAATCAAATACTTTAAGCTGTTTGATATCCAAAGCATCATCAAATGAGTCTGCTCTTTGGCATAGAAGGATGTGTCACATGAACTTCAAGTCCATGAATGCTTTAGTTAAAAAGAACCTGGTAAGAGGCTTACCACAAAAGGAGTTCATTTGTGATGATCACTGTGTAGCATGCCTTAAAGGTAAGCAACACAAAACTTCTCATAAGGCCAAAGAAGTAAATTTAATCTCATATGTTCTTCAACTGCTTCTTATGGATCTATTTGGTCCAACATCTGTTTTGAGTTTGAATAAAAGGGCTTACTGTTTAGTTATTGTTGATGATTTCACCAGATTTACTTGGGTTTACTTTCTTAGGTCCAAAGATGAAACTGCTGAACTAGTTAAGTCTTTTATCCTTAAGATAGAAAATCAATCCAATTCCAAAGTTAAGGTGATAAGATCAGACAATGGAACTGAATTTAAAAATCACATTCTAAACAGTTTCTGTGAGTCCAAAGGCATTGCAAGACAATATAGTGCACCAAGAACACCACAACAAAATGGTGTAGCTGAAAGAAAGAACAGAACATTAATTGAGGCTGCTAGAACAGTGTTAGCTGATTCAAATCTGCCAATGACTTTCTGGGCAGAAGCTGTTAATACAGCCTGTTATGTTCTAAATAGGGTTCAAGTTGTTCAATCATAAGGGAAAACTCCCTATGAGTTATTCCATAACATAAGTCCCCTAATAGCTTTCTTCAAGCCTTTTGGATGCCCATGTACTATCCTTCACACTAAGACTCACTTAGGGAAGTTTGAAAGTAAGGCTGAAGAAGGATTCTTTGTAGGATACTCAACTCAAAGCAAAGCCTATAGAGTATATAACAGTGTGTCTAAAACCATTGAAGAAAGTGCCAATGTTGAATTTAATGAAAATACTTCTAATATCAAAGGCACTGGTCCTGATTGGTTGTTTGATTTAGATTCACTAACAAATTCTCTGAGCTTTGTTGAGTATACTGCAGAAGCTGATGCATACAGGGTTGAAGCTGCTAACACAAATTCTCATGCTGCCAATACAATTTCTCAAGCTGTTGGCACAAAGTTTCAGACTGCTGCAGATTCACCAAGTTGGGATGATTACACCACTCTACCACTTCTGTCGTGTGATCCTCCAGGGGTCCTGAATGCTCAACATGATACAAATCAAGATACTGAAGTGCCACTCCCAAGTCCTGAGAGAACAGCTCCAACACAAAGAGACACAGTCCCAGATTCAAGTCAAGCTGTTCCTGAAGATGATCCTTTTACTGGTCCAGATGGAGATGATACAAATCTTGGATCCTCTTTTCAGACTGAGAGAGAGCCTAAACTAAGAGTTCACAAGTATCATCCTCTCAATCAAATACTGGGTGATCCAAGCACTCCTGTACAAACAAGGAAAATGGTTCAAAATGAGACTGCTGCTGCTGAACAAGCAGTTCCTGAATTCAGTCTAGCTGCCTTTGAGAATGCCTGTTTCATGTCTCAACTAGAACCTAAAAAGGCATCAGAAGCGTTAAAAGATTCATCCTGGATTGAGGCTATGCAAGAAGAGCTTCTACAGTTCAAGATTCAGAATGTATGGACTCTGGTGGATCTTCCTAAAGGTAAGAGAGCAATTGGTACAAGATGGGTGTTCAGAAACAAGAAAGATGAGAGAGGGATAGTCATCAAGAACAAAGCAAGACTAGTAGCACAAGGGTACATTCAAGAAGAAGACATAGATTATGATGATGTATTTGCTCCAGTAGCAAGAATTGAAGCCATCAGACTATTTCTAGCCTATGCAAGCTTCAAAGGATTTAAAGTGTATCAAATGGATGTCAAGTCTGCTTTTCTGTATGGGACAATTGAAGAGGAGGTCTATGTGTGTCAACCTCCTGGTTTTGAGGACTATAAGTATCCAGACAAAGTCTACCAGCTAGACAAGGCTCTCTATGGTCTCCATCAAGCCCCCAGAGCATGGTATGACACTCTGTCATCATACCTTCTACAGAATGGATTCAAGAGAGGCACTCTGGACAAAACACTCTTCACTAAGTCTATCAAAGATGAGATTCTGCTTGTCCAAATCTATGTTGATGACATCATCTTTGGTTCAACCAATGATTGTCTGTGCAAAGAGTTTGAGGCTTTAATGCACAAAAAGTTCCAAATGAGCTCAATGGGAGAACTCACTTTCTTTCTCGGATTACAAGTTAAGCAGAAGCCTACAAGTCTCTTCATAAGCCAATCAAAGTATGTGAAGGACATACTGGACAAATTTGGATATCAAGACACCAAAGCTGCAAGCACTCCAATGGATCCTCATAAGCAGCTTCATCCAGACAAAGATGGCATAGATGTGGATATTCATTTATACAGATCTCTTATAGGATCTCTTATGTATCTAACATCTTCCAGACCTGATATCATGTTTGCTGTCTGTGTGTGTGCTAGGTTTCAATGCTCTCCAAAGGACTCTCACTTGGTTGCTGTTAAGAGAATCTTTAGATACCTTAAAGGCCAACCACACTTAGGCCTATGGTATCCTAAAGACTCTCCCCTTGTACTAACTGCTTATTCTGACAGTGACTATGGTGGATGCAACATTGACAGGAAATCCACAACTGGTGGATGTCAATACTTAGGAGCAAGATTGGTCTCTTGGCAATGCAAAAAGCAAACAACTGTGTCCACATCATCCACTGAAGCAGAATATGTAGCAGCTGCAAGCTGCTGCTCCCAGGTAATGTGGATTCAAAATCAACTAAGAGACTATGGTATGAATTTCTTATCCACTCCTATTTATATTGACAACTCAAGTGCTATCAGCATTGTGCAAAACCCAGTGAAATTCCCAAAAACCAAGCATATAGAAATCAGATTTCACTTTATCAGAGATTGTAATGAAAAGAAGTTAATCCAAGTTACCAAAATACATACAGATGATCAGTTAGCTGATCTATGGTAAACATGGATTAATTGGTTTTCACTATTATCTACTCAGTATGCTCATTTAAGGGGGAGACACTGTTTCATTGAAAAGATGCATAATTTTCAATCTAACAGCATGAGTATTTTCTCATGCTGCTAGTTCATTTTCTCATGCTGTTGGTTGTTTTCACTTGATCTGTCAAAGTGTGCAGGGTATTTGGGTAATTTCTCAAATGTGTGCGCGGGACCCAACCTTTTCGAAACCTTTAAAGGTCCCAGTTTCGTTCAGTTGTAACTACCAGTTACATATTCTTCTTCCACGGCCTCTTGCTTTCTCTCTGAACGAATCACACATTCTTCTTTCAAACCCTAAACCGTTGTTTCTTCATCAATGGAGTTTGTAAAAGAACACAACTGCCTCCCATACAACCTAAAACACTCTGAACTTCAACCGTTTCATGCAATGATGGATTTCCTCAGGCACTCCCATATCCATTATGCCCTATCCATTAACCCTACTATATACATCTCCCATATTGAACAGTTCTGGAATCATGCATCTGTTCAAACCATCAATGGAGTGCCTACCCTCATATCCAAGATTGATGGAACTGTCATCAATATCACTGAGGAATCCATCAGACATCACTTGCATCTTCAAGATGCCTCAGGTATAACCGACCTATCCCTTCAAGCTTTACATTTTGGTCTTCAAAATATTGGTTATAGGGGTCCTGCTGATTCTTTTACTTTTCTTAAGGCACATTTTTCTCCTAAATGGAAATACCTTGTGCATATTATTCAGCAATGTTTAAGCCCCAAAAGAACTGGTTGGTCTGAGTTTTCTTCAAATATTGCCACTGCCTTAGTGTGCTTTTCTACTGGCCAACAGTTCAATTTTTCTAACATGATTTTTCAGGGGATGTTAAGGCATCATTCCCTAAAGAATGGGAAATTTCTGATGTATCCTAGGTTTTTGGCAGAAATTATTGCACACACCTGCACAACTCCACATTTACATAAACGGATACATGTTTCCCATAGGCACTCACTGTCTTCAATCAAAAGGCTGTTAAAGCCAAGTGCCAATTTTGTAAGTATAGATGTTCCATTGCCCTCTGCAATGATGAACATCATTCCAGGAAACAGAGGAGAGGGTCCTGAGCAGACACAGCCCAACATTTCTGCTTCACCCCCAGGACCCCAACCCACTCCTCATGATACAAATATTCCCTCTGATCCTTTTGAACAGCCAACTCGCCCACTCAAATTTCTATACAAAAGGAAAAGGGGACCAGGAGCTCCTTCCTCCTCCTCCCATCGACAAGAGCCATATATCCCTGTGCAGGAGGACACTTCTGCACAGAATATCCAAAGGGAACCAATTGAGGAAACTCCCATCCTCACTCAGGAGGTGAACATCTCATCAGAGATGGTTCATATGGGTTCTGTGGCTGGCACTACTGCTGTTTCTGCAAAAGAAGCACAGGCCAGTGCCAACATATCTAAGACCACACCCATGGCAACAGCAAGTGTACACACACAAGCTGTAAGTCCCCAGAACCAAGAACAGAGGGGCCCAAAAGTTTCTACTTCTGGTATTCATGTCAGTGATAGATCACAAGCACCTCAGGAGTTTTCTGATCTTGAGACTAGTCTGCAACTAATGCTCTTGACGGATCCCAAGCTAAAACCTATTGTAGCCATGTTGGAATATCAAATGTCCATCATTGCTGCACAGCGGGCTCAAATCTTTGCACTCAAGCAGGCAGAGGCTGCACAGAATAAAAGGATAGATTATCTTCACAAAGGTTTCACCCTCTGTGGAAATAAAGTCATGAAATTAGAGCAGATGATTCAAACCCAAGGGGCAAAGGTTGTAGGTCCTTCTTGCCAAACCAATGCTTCCAAAAAGGGGGAGAATCAGGAGGTTCCCAAATCAGTCCAAGCAGCTCCAACAACATCAGTCCAAGCAGCTTCAACAGTTCCATCTTCTAGGCTAGCAGTCCCAGCAGCTTCTCAAGCTGTTAGCCTAGAAACTCAAGCTGCTGCCCCAAAAGCAACTGGAGTTGTTCTAAGGGAAAGAGTTCAAGCTCCATCAAGTACAGTCCAAGCAACATCCTCTTCTGCAAAAGACAAGGGCAAGGGCATTCTTATTGAATCTCCAAAGCACAAATTCTCATCCAAAGAAGCCCAGATTGCCTTTGATGCTGAAGTTGCCAGGAAATTGGCAGAAGAAATGGACAAAGAATTAGATCAGCAAGCCCAGCCCCCAATAGATGATCATGAGACATTAGGTGATTACCTAAAGGGGTTTGTGGGCAAACAAGGTGAAAAGAAGAGAAAGATGCCAACAGGGCACACCAAGGCTGAGCACAGAAGATTCTTAATCAATTTTGCCTTTGCAGCAGGTATTCCAAAGAAAATGGCTCAGTCCATGACTACTGAAAAGCTGCAGGAGATACATGATAAAGAAATGGAGAAAAGAAAGAAAACAAAAGTCTCCCAAGAAGTTCATCCATCCCAAGAAGTCCAACCATCAAAGAAATCAATCAGTCCAAACTGAAGCTGCTGCCAGTGCACATGTTCCCACTGATCAAGCTGTTGTTTCTATTCCTTCATCTGTTAAAAGGGTGCTCTTTGATCAACAATTGCAAAAGGCAATGGAGATAGAGAAGCTGATTGATCAGCATGATTTTACAAAGCCTGTGATTAATTACTGGTATGCCAAATCACTGGATGAAAGAGATTTAAGGGTCAAGTTTGTAATAAGAAGAGAGTCTGGACCAGAAGAAGAGTTTGATACATTCTGGAAAATGGTTCAGAAGTTGACCAGGGATGAGCTAATAAAGATGTACAATATAGGGTTTGTTACACAAGTTAGATCTACTCTACCACAAGTGAAGCAACTTATCAGAGATCTAAGTTCAGTTGTTGACCCTGAATTTGCAAGAAAAGAGATAGAAGATGCTGAGAAGAAAGGGAAAAAGATCAAGCAAGTTGATCTGTTTGTCAAGTCAAGGACATACAGAATTAAATTCACAGATGGGTCTGGTATTTTCTTCAATCTCGAGTTTTATGCTTTTTCAAAAGATATGCTGCTCCAAATAAAATCAGTTAGGATATCTTGTGATAGAGATGAGCTAAAGAGAGAATTTTTGAAGGCTGTAGATCATAAACTTGCACAATTGTAAGTTTTTGAAAGCCTTGGTTTGTAAATAACAGTTTACTTATTCATTTCCATTTTTTGTATAGAACTTAAAGTCTTGTGTAAAGAATTTAAGTTAGGGGGATATTGTTGGGAAATAGTTTAAGTGTGTTCAAACTGTTAGTTAGACTTCTCAGACTGTTAGTAGATTTTAAATGTAAATCCAAAGTTCATGCTGCTAGTTGAAGAAACTCGAGCTGCCAGTGTAAAAGTTCAAGCTGCCAGAGCAAAACAACTCAAGCTGCTCTGTTCATGCTGTCAAGAGATTCAAGCTGCTCAACAGTTTCATAAACAGAAAGTGCTGATTTTCAGGAAAAGATATCTACATGAAGATTCCAGCATATCTACTATCAGAGAAGTCATTATTCGTCAAGGAAACATATCAAGAAGCAATATAAATACATAGAATAGGTCTTTCTATTGTATAAGAGTTTTCTGCATATTTTGAGTCTGTAATTGCTTTATTGATAGAGTTTTCATAAGCCTCTAAGGTTGTAACACCCTAAGAACAGTCTGTGTTCTTCGTCTAATCAAACAGATTAGAGGTGATTGTAATCATTGAATTCAGCAATACAAACAGTCTTGATTACTTCTTGTGTGTTTATTCATTATTGATTCTGAAAGTTTTTGTTAAAATAATTAAGTGTTATTCCGCAAACTTCTTGATTAAACTTTGATTCAAAGCAAGATTATTGATTTGTACTCTGATAAATTCAAATCAGTTAGTCTTGGTAATTCAGTTTTAGATCCTGACACAAAATTCGCAGAAATAAAAATGGAGATGGAAAAGGGAAGAAACATACCTGAGTTGGAGAAATCAACACAAAAGTCGAGTCAAACAAGCAAAATTCCCAGAGGAATCGGAGTTGAGATGAGGGGCAGGAGTCGATCTGTGTAGTGCTTGGTGTGGTTAGAGAGAAGAAATGGACTGCGTGCTTCATGCCTGGTCGGTAATTGATAAAAGTTAGGTGTCGCAGCTGCATGGTTTAAGTCATGCACCTGTGTGGACTTAAGGTAACATAAGACCCTGCGTGGGCAAGTCACGCCCCAGCGTGGGTTTATATTTCCAAAGTGGGTGCAAGTGCATGGTTTAAGTCATGCACCTGCGTGGGAACGGTTCGCAGGTGTGTGGGAACCATTACGCTGGTGCGTGGGGAAATACTCATACGCGGGTACGTGGGAACTCTTACGAGGGATCGTGGAAAGGGGGTTCACGCAGAGGCGTGAATACCCTTACGTGGGTGTGTGAGAGGATCAACATCAACAACAATTTAAGAAATGCATATCAGTTTCCAAGTCACTATATATGTAAAAATCAGCTCCAAATAGACCCCTTGAACTCAACAAAGGATTATGCAATTACCTCTATAACGCATCAAACACCTTACCCCACACTTCATGATCAAGTTCACTTTTAGAGTCAACTGATGGAACGATGACCATGCAATTAACGCGATTAAGGAATCATGCGCATAACATCAATATTAAATACTGACACACACGTACACAGAGTAACCAAACCATAGCTATTATAGCACACCCCCACCCCACACTTCAAATTAAGTATATCTCATACATGACACTTAGAACACCAAGTTTTTTAGCATAGCATGACATATGAAACTATGGAAAAGCATAAATGAGATGCTAAAAACTACACACACACACTACAATTATTAACAGCAATAAAGTTCAAACTAACTCAAAGGTGTTGACTTGTAAAAAGTCAAACTTAACATTAAAGGCAATAATCTATCCCACACTTGACTTGACACAAATGGACTCAATCATGTAATAAATAATGAAAAACAAACCAAAACAAGCAACGAAAAATAGAAAGTGTTCGAAGATTAAAACTAGATAAATTAGCAAAAATCACACATAAAAGCACACTAAAAACATGCTAATGATAACACTAGGAAATCACACATATATGCCAGAGTGGCTTGAGTTATCAATGAGTCTCAAGCAAGACTCACCAAAGAGAATTATGCTAAAAAGTTGGTCAACCAAAGATCGGCCTCACAAACATTCAACTCAGCAGGATTGTGATATAACTTCAACCAATGCCCGTTTAACTTGAAGTTGACATCAACTCCCACTAACTCAACTGTCCCATATGGGAATAACTCGGCAACAGTAAACGGGCCCGTCCAATGAGAGATAAGCTTATCTTGGAACAACCATAGGCGTAAATTATAAAGTAAAACCTGATCGCCGGCCTTAAAGTCCTTAAGCTGAATCTTTGCATCGTGCCTGTTCTTAGTCTTCTCCTTGTAAATTCGGGCACTCTCATATACCTGCAAATTGCTTAAAATAACAAGCTACTTACACATTTTTTCTTATTACAACAATTTACTTTATTTTGTACCATTTAATGGTTCCTTTGCTCAGGTTCTAGGCAATGGAGCTACCTGTCAATAGGTAGCCGGTCACTTGAAGCCAAATCATCAGAACCTAAAAGCCTTATCAAGAACACACAAAAATAAAGATTGTCCTGATTACCCAGAAAGGTTTACAAAAATGAAACCCAAAATAAAACCCAAAATTGAAGATTATCACATGTAGAACCCAGAAAGGTTATCATATGAAGATTATCCAGATTTAAAGATCGAAGGTTTACAAAGAAAACACAGAAAGGTTTACAATAATAAAACCCAAAATTGAAGATTATCACATATAGATGAAAAGTACATCAAGAACACGAAAATTCAGATTTAAAGATCGAAGGTTATCAAGAACACACAAAACAAACCTAAATTGAAAGTTCATCAAGATCACACAAAAACTCATATCTAAATCTAAAAATCAAATTCTTATCGTACAAAACACACAAAACTCATCTCCATCTCACTGTCTTCTTCAGATCACAGTCAAACCCCACCAGCACCATCAGAAACACAGTCAAACACCAAAAAAATTTCGCACCCAAAATTGACATAAGCTTCAGAATCTCCACAAAACCACAATCAGATTTAAAAAAATTTAAACCCTAAAAAAATTTCGAACCCAAAAATCAAACCCCTTTTTTGAACCAAAATCTTCCATAAAATCATACCTCAAAAAGCCATGGTTGGCGATGAGGATGAACACAAAGCGATACCTAAAATATTCCATAAAATCATACCTTAAACCCATAATCGTCTTCAGAATCTCTCCAGATCTGACACCGGATTTGATGAGCTGGTTGGCGACGAGGATGAACACAAAGCGATGAGATGCAGTTGATGAGATTTGTTTGGTTGGTTATTGATCTGGAGATGAGCTGATGAGATAAGAAGAGGAAACGATGATCTGTTGGATGAGGTTGGTGATCTCCGTTGATATGTGCATATTTATACATATTTCTCATATCATTTTCCTTGCATATTGCGTGGTTTTCAGACAGAAATGCGTGAAAAATACTGATTTTATTAATATTTGTGTTTCACATGTCAAAATCCGTTAAATCGACATTGGAATTGAAATCGAGGCCAAAAGAACGAGGATTTGAAGTCCACTTAGCTTCCATGATCAAATTCGAAGATTTGCTGAAAATTGTCTTACGCGGCCGTGTAGCCTTCTTTCACGCGGCCGTGTAAACAGATTTTTACAAGACCATGTAGCCAGGTGGTGTAAGACCAATCAACACAACTACGCGGCCGCGTGACTTAACCCTACGCGGCCGCGTAAGAAGCCCAGCCCACGAATTTCGTTTTTTAAACACTAGAAGCGCAACATCGGAGAGAGAGAGCGATTTGGAGACGATAATGGCGATTTCCAGAGCCATTTTACTTAAGTTTTTCTTCGTTTTTCACGTATTGAATCATAGATCATTTAGGGTTTCATTCTTCTTCGAGTTTTCAAGCATTAGCATCGATTTTAGGAGATAGAGAGCGATTTGGAGACGATAGTGGCGATTTCCAGAGCCATTTTACTTACGTTTTTCTTAGCTTTTTATGTATTTAATCATAGATTAGTTTAGGGTTTCATTCTTCTTGAAGATTGCAAGCATTTGGTTCGATTTTAGAGTTGATTTCGGACGAATAGCTACGGTTTTGGTACATTCGTTACTTAATCCTTTAATTTCGTAATGGGTATTATTTATTTTGGTTTAATTTCAGTTTTGGATATGAAGAGTGAGTAGTTAACTTGTTCACCTGCTTGGGATAATGATTTCTACGTATTAGTTGGTATAATACTGAATTGATTGATGAGTTTTGGTTTATATTTGTCAGATTCTTGATTATTTCATGTTTTCTTGTTAAAAATCAGATTTTTATTAATCTTTTAGCATTGTTTTGCGAAAATAAAGGGTTAATTAAATCTGCGTTTTTAAAGGGAATGATGCTTTGAATGAAAAATTAATAGTCAATTATCTCTTCTAGGCATTGTATTGCGATAATGAGTTGATAGGAGATTGTTAATCTAGAATTTTATGCGTTTGTTAATTCTTATGCATTGTGTTGCGATTATAGGGTTGACAAATCGTAAAGTTTGATTTTTAAAGTGACGAAGTTAATTTGTTGGATTTCGGTGTTAATCGATTATCTTTAGGCATTGTGTTGTGATTATAAGATTTATTGGTTAATATTGGAATTTATCTGGTCTACTAGCAGTTAAATATAGCAAGTTCCCAATCATGCATCTGTAAGCTGTTACTGAAACAGCTTTGCCACAGGCATCAGCATTCAACTTTACATTGGTTGCCTTTGCGGTTTTGATGGGAGAACATTGATCAAATTTAAAGTTTTTCAAAAGATTCAATGTATACTTTCTTTGATTAATAAAAATTCCATTTGAGGTTTGTTTAACCTATAATCCCAGAAAGAAAGTAAGTTCACCCATCATGCTCATTTCATATTTGGATTTTATGAGCAGTGAAAAGTTCTTGCAAAACTGTTCATTAGTAGAACCAAATATTATGTCATCCACATAAATCTGAACAAGCATAATATCAGTTTTCACCTTCTTTATGAACAATGTGGTATCCACTTTACCTCTGGAATAACCATTGCTCATAAGGAAATCAGTAAGAGTGTCATACCATACTCTAGGGTCTTGTTTTAGACCATAGAGAGCTTTATCCAACTTATAAACAAAACCTGGATGTTGTTCACTTTCAAAACCTAGAGGCTGCTTGACATATACCTCTTCTTGCAGCTTACCATTCAAAAATGCACTCTTGACATCCATTTGAAATACCTTCATGCTCTTCTGTGCAGCGTACGACAGAAACAAACGAATTGCTTCCAACCTGGCCTCAGGAGCAAATGTATGATCATAGTCTATGCCTTCTTCTTGCCTATAGCCTTGAGCAACTAGTCTTGCCTTATTTCTAATAACATGACCTTGCTCATCCATCTTATTTCTGAAAACCCACTTGGTACCACAAGAAAAGTCCCCATAAAGTCAATGCCCCAGACTTCAAAGATCTCACGCATCTGAAAGGCATGCAGAGGCATCTCATTTCGAACCCAAAATTGACATAAGCTTCAGAATCTCCACTAACCACAATCAGATGCAACTGGTTATTTCGACAACATAGTATATAGCAGAGGCATCTCATTCCGACAAAACGTGGTTTTGCATCCTGCTTCTCTAACGCATAAACCACAACAAGAATCTCTTTCTATGTCGTAGTGTAATTACACTTAGGGTCTGTAAGAGTCTTACTCGCATAGTATATAGCATGCAACTGGTTATTCTGGGGTTGACCTAACACTACCCTAATAGCAAAGTCACTCGCATCACACATCAACTCAAATGGTGACTCCCAGTCGGGTGCCACCATGATAGGGGCACTAGTTAGCTTTTCTTTCAACGTGTTAAGGACTGTAAACATTCATCATCAAATACAAATGTTGCATCCTTCTCAAGGAGTTTAGTCATAGGGCATGCAATGAGTGAGAAGTCTTTATCAATTCGCCGATAAAAACCAGCGTGCCCTAGATATTTACTAACCGACTTAACAGACGTGGGATGGGGCAACTTAGATATAATCTTAACCTTAGCCCTATCAACCTCAATTCCGTACTCGAGATCTAGTGTGCTAACTGTAGGTCCTAAAAGGTTTCCCTAGTATATTGTTGTAAGCTGTAGAGGGGGGGGGGGGGGGTTGAATACATCTATTAAAAATTTCAAATCACTTTCTCAATGTTTGTATGTATATCATCAACAAGTGTTAATTACAAACAAGCTTGAACTGCGGAATGGTTCAAGCTGAGATGAAAGAAACAACAGATAGACTACTAATCTAAGACACACTCAGACCAGTTACAATGAATTCACTCACTAAGATGGACTCACCATTTTTACAAGACAGACAGACAACTTGAACAAGAACAGCTTGGACACACTCAACTATTTTATTCTAAGCAGGCTTTGCATGCATGAAAACATACTTCTTTGCACGTTCTGAATATCTCACTCTCGGTTATTTCACATTCCTTTGAAGATTCTTTTATACTCTCTCAGATAATATTAATTAACCTTCCTCATTGGATGCAGAGATAGTGGAGTGTCTTTCCAAAATGACAAAACTCCTGTTCTGCACGTTCTGACAAAACAACATTTGTCCCTACATTACAGAATCTTTGTCTTTTCATATTGTCTATGTTGCAGACTGCTTTACCTTAGAGAGGAATGTCAACTTTAATCCTTTCCTCTTCCTGTAGAGCCATTTTGATATAAAAAAATGGTCTGTCGCCCAATTCAAATTTCTGCTTTGTCCTCATGTATCAGAATAGCTTGGGCAGTGTAAGCAACTTCTGATTTTCCACTTTGTCTTCGACTTGCAAACTGATCTTTTCGTCCAAGACAGTTGTGACACCCTTGCCACAACAACCACCAACATACAATAACATAATTAAAGTAGTGCAACAAGTGTTAAACACCCTACGGTGCTATAAGGTACCAAGTCTAAGTCTACACACCCATACATTTATTACAATCATCCAGAATACATTACAACATTGTCTCATAACATAATTACCGATTAAGCAATACCAAAATCTTCCGAATCTTCAATATGTCCTAACTAGAAGGTCCGGCGGTAGACTTCCCTTTTCCTGTAAAATAAAAATCAACAACTGGGGAATAAGCGGATGCTTAGTGAATACAGAGATTATGCATTTTATAAATTTTTATGAAGCCCAAGGATAACACAGATGACCAACATCGGATATCCTCTTCGTACACAAAGTACGGACCAGAGCCGACGCCCTTCCGAGCTCCAAAGCTCAAGGGCAGTATTAAACATACCATCTGAGGACAAAGTGACCATCGGGATGACCATATGCCCTACCCGGGCCTAGAGGTCGCTCCAGGTCATATAGCACAGTAACATCAGAGTAATCGATGCGACCCACCGGTCCATCACTAGATGCACAACAACCGAAAGGACATGCAACAAGTAAGAATGTGCATCTAAATCTACGCAAGTTAGTAGAATTCCAAACAATCAATGAAACAACAGGTCTCAGCAAGCAAAGCTTACATAAAACAAATATAAACATGCGAAATCTACTGTACTCACAGTGGGTGCGTAATTATCTTTAACCAATTTTATTTCTCTTCGGGCTTTCAACCGGATTCCACCAAGTACCCCACTGTGGGTTAAACAACACCACAAGGGACCTGTCATATTAATTACAACAATTTCCTTATATCATTAACCGTTTAACTCATAAAAATCAAGTCTCGTAAGTTTTGCAACGTTTTCCCCCATTTCGGGTCTATGTTCAAATCCATTTTACCATTGAGTTGAACCCATCTCAAGTTCATAACTTGTCCCTTGAATAATTCTTGCCATTTTATGTGTTGTTTATAAGTTCCATTCAAAATACACAAGTTTAGAGAGTATATTTCTCAATTTTAGGCATTAAACTTGAATTTAATGGGTTAGATTCGAAACTATGCATCAGATTCGAATCATATGTATCAGATTCGAACCCTTAGCACAGATTCGAACCCCTTGGTCATCAGATTCGAATAACCCCTCGAATCTAGGGTAGATTCGAACCCTTCATTCGAGTCTAGGGGTAGATTCGAAGCCCTCCCTTAGAATCTAATGGTACACACTCGAATCTAGCACCAAACTCGAGTTTGTTCTTGCATTTCGACTCTGTTCTTGGCCCATTCGAGTCTGTTCATCGTTTTAACTTAAATCCTTCATTTCTAAGGCAAAAATCACTAATATATCATGTATAATACCTAGATTCGATTCGACTATGCATATACTTTCATATTCCAGCAATATTTCAATCAAAAACAA